>CAJQZJ010033256.1:767620-812269 GCA_907164525.1 Lophiomys imhausi | reverse complement strand
TGTGTGTGTGTGTGTGTGTGTGTGTGTGTGTGTGTGTGTGTGTGTGTCCCCGGAACTCCTCATTTAGGAAAATTAGAAGGAGGGCCCTCCCTAGCACCTCTCTCTACCACCCCCCCAGCTGTGTGCAGTTGACACCCATCTGGCCTTGGGGCTGCTGCCTACACGGGAGCGCTGTGTTCTGCTCTGTTTATTTCATCACTGGGCATTAGCTGCTAAACTGCACATGTGCACCGAACCTTGTGCCAAGAGGTTTGTACTCAAAAGGCCTATGTTCAGGGTTGTGAGGAGTTGAGGGGGCTGCTGCCACCTTAGGGCCTCTCCCTCAGATATTGTTCCTTTATGGAGAGGCGAAGGGTGGTGAAACTGAAGTCAGACACACCTGTGAATGGATCGCAGCTTCGCTCCTTCTCCCGGGAGGATTTGGGCAAGCTTCCTGAGCGTGTTGAGAAGTTTCCCTAGCCCTGCTTTGTCTGCACCAGATTGTTGTGTGCAGAGGTATTCAGGAAGTAGTAGGAGCAGCAAACAAGGCTGAGGACAAAGTTCAGTCGGGGTAGCTAATGGCAGAGCCTGCATGCCTTCTTCCTACGTGGTTAGAGAGGCTTACTATAGGCCAAGCACTGTTTGTCACCCTGAGGAAGCTGGTGATCACAAGACGCAAGCCTTCGTTCATAGATGTGACTGCACTATCTATTTCCAAACTAGCAGCCACTACTAACAATGTACATATGAAAAAATAGATCCACTTTGAAAACTACAATGTGTCCCACACAGACTCCTGGGTCAAAGTGTACTTGGTGAGGGAGCAGCCCCTGTGAGGCTGGCTGATGGGCTGGAGTTTGCACTTGCATTCCCTTGCCTAGGCCCCTCTGCTTGTTCCTAGTCCCAGCATCAAGCCAAATACTTTGTCTTCACCTAAACTTTCCACCTCATGGGCTGCTTTGAGAGGCACTCCTGGAAGAGGTGGTGTGACCTGTATTTAGTAAAAATGGGAGGTCTGGAAGTCAGTGGATGGATGGCAGTGGGGGGCCAAGACTCGAGAAGGATGCTGGAAAAGGCAACTGTCTGTCATTTCTGCATGGGGCGAATCTCTGTCTTTATAAAAGAATTCTCACATTAAGATCACTTAGCCACTTGGGCAGTATCCAAGCAACCCTTTTAACCAGAGCAGTTCAGGGTTCCTCCTGCTGCTGTTTCTAATAACACACCTTTGAAGAAAGAATTGATACACTCCAGAAACTGCTGCTTTAGGATGAAGAATGAGAAACAAGAAAATTATTTTTCTCTTTGATTCCAATCAGGACAATTCAAAATGTACTAAGTTCTAGAATAAACTACCTTTTCTGAGGCAACGGAAAAAAAATAGTGTTGTTTAGAAACATCAGCTAAATGTAGTTGCAAGCATATTGCAACTTGGTGTTTACCAAAATTTTTTTGCAAATATTATATTGCCCATCGTATCAAGTATAACTGACCTGGTCCCTCCCTAAAAACACCTCTGACAGCACCGAGTGACTTGCAAACGCCTTTGCCTTTGTTGACAAACTTGGACTGTTGACTTGGGCAGGCTCAGCGAGAGAGGTCTTAAGCTGCCTTTTTTTTTGGGGGGGAGGTTTGAGGCAGGGTTTCTCTGTGTATCCCTGGCTGTCCTGGAACTCACTGTGTAGACCAGGCTGGCCTCATACTCACAGAGATCCACCTGCCTCCGCTTCCCAAGTACTGATATTAAAGGTATATGCCGCCATCGCCCGGCTGTCTTAAGGTGCTTTGATCTGTTCTGAGACTACACCTGGTACCAAGATTAAACCCAAGGCCTTACACACTTGTTTTTTTTTTTTTTAAATAGGTTATTCAGTGATGTTTTACTAACAACTTCTGAAAAGCCACAATTTAAGGTAAAGCAAATTCTATAATTTTTGGGTTTGTGACATAAGTAAGTTGGTTTGAAAATTATTTTTTAATTTTTTAAAAAAGATTTATTTAATATATATACAATGTTCTGTCTGCATGTATGCCTGGACACCAGAAGAGGGCACCAGATCTCATTATAGATGGTTATGAGCCACCATGTGATTGCTGGGAATTGAACTTAGGACCTTTGGAAGAACAGCCAGCAGAAGCACTCTTAACCTCTAAGCCACATTTCCAACCAATTTTTTTAATTTTTAAAAAACAAAAAGGTTCATAATATGAAAATTTGGCAAACAATCCAATATCCTATAACTATTTACTATTTTGAGAATTTATAATGGATGGGGTTGGTTTTGGTTTGATGTGGGAGTTGTTTGTCTTTGGTTTGGCTTGGTTTTTCTTTTTCTTTTCTTTTTTATTTTTGTTTTTGATTTTTCAAGACGGGTCTTTCTGTGTGTAGCCCTGACTACATCCAGGAGCTCATTCTGTTGACCACGCTGGCCTCAAACGCATGGAGATCTGCTGCCTCTGCCTCCTGAGTGCTGGGATTAAAGGCGTGCGCCACCACTGCCCAGTTTTGTTTTTATTTTTGTTTTTTGTTTGTTTGTTTGTTTGTTTGTTTTTGTTTTTTAAACAGATTTGGATAGCCTGGAACTTGTAGCAATCCTCTTGTGTCTGTCTCCCCACCATGTCTAGCTATAGTGTATGTAATTAAAAATTATTAACTAATAAAAGTGAAATGAAAAAAAGAAGAAAAAGAAAGATGTGAAATATACAAAGGGATAGTAATAGTGTAGAAAGTGATTATTATTTAGGCTAATGTAAACAAAAGAGTGGGATCTAGATGTCAGAATATAAATCTGTATCTAAAGAAAAATCTGGAAGGAAGCCTCAAGAGAAGCAGCATTGTGGAATGGTGATCATGGGCTTTGGAACTGAAAAGCCAGAGTCAGGCCTTGCTCTGCTCTGTGGATGCTAGGAGCACTTGATATTTAAGGCCACATTGTTCTCTGCAGTGGGGTTGGCCTGTGCACTGAAGCACAGGAAGTAGCCAAGGTGGTTGTCCCCTGGGTGACAGTAAAACATCCCAACTCCTAAGTTTTTCTTTCAGTTGTTGATTGTTTGGTTTGTTTAGTTTTAGGAATCTCCATATTGGTTTCCACAATGCCTGTATTATTTTACATCCTGGTATCAGTGCACAAGGGTTGCAATTTCTCCAAGTTCCCGCCAAGACTTGTTATTCTTTCTCACATGTATGAGTGTTTTGCATGCATATATGTTTATGTATTACACATATGCCTGGTGCCTGCAGAGGCCAGAAGAGGGCATTAGATCCCATGGAACTGTAGCTACAGATATATGGTCATGAGCTGCCATGAGGGTGCTGGGAGCCAAACCCACATCCCACCCACAAACAGCAGTAGGTGCTTTTAGCCACTGAGCTGTCTCTGAAGCCCAAATACTTGTAATTTTTTGTTTGTTTTGTTTTCTTGAGACAGGGTTTCTCTGTATATCCCTGTCTGTCCTGGACTCACTTAGTAGACCAGGCCAGCCTTGAACTCACAGAGACCTACCTGCCTCTGCCTCCTGAGTGCTAGGACTAAAGGTATGAGCCACCACACCCAGCATATTTGTAATTCTTTATTATCATTATTTGCTTTTTTGCATCAGGGTCTCACTGTGTAGCACACATTGCCCCAAATGTTGCTATATATATAGACCAAGCTAGCATGGAACTCAAATTATCCTACCTTGATTTCTCAAGTGCTGGGATTAAAGGCATATGCTACCATGCCAAACTTAGTTTACATTTTTTTTTGATAGTGGTCACTATAATGGCTCTGAAGAGATGTGATATCTTAGTGTGGTTTTGATTTGTATATCTTCAGTGTTGAATATCTTCTCAACTAACGAAAACACCATTTGATATAAGGCAGATTTGATAAGGCATACCATTCTACCTTGTTTTCTTGCATTGCCTGTGTTTTTGGTGTCATATCCAAGAAATCATTTCCAGCTGGGTAGGATGGTATGTGCCTGTAAGCCCTGAGCCAGGAGGGTCATTAGTTCAAGGCCAGGCTGGGCTACATTAAGTGTCAGGCCAGCCTGGTCATGGGTGGTCGCAAACACTGCAGGAGGGTCACAGGTACACTCAAGGCCAGTCTGGATGACTCAGGGACATGTTGTCCTCAAAAAAAAAAAAAAAAAAAAGATGAATTAGTAAATTAATTCTTTAAGCGAAAAGAAAATCTTGGCAAATCCAGTGTCACAATGCCCCTTCCCGGTGCTTTAGGAGTTCTGCAGTTTTAGGTATTACATTTAGATCTTGTACCCATATTGAATTAATGTTGTTTTTCGGTTGTTTCTTTGTTTTGTTTTGGGTTTTTGTTTGTTTGTTTGTTTGTTTGTTTTTCGAGACAGGATTTCTCTGTGTATCCTTGACCATGCTGGACTCACTTTGTAGGCTTACCTTGAACTCACAGAGATCTTCCTGCCTCTGCCTCCCAAATGCTGGAATTAAAGGTGTGCGCCACCACACCTGGCAAATTAATGTTCTTAAGGTAAGGTATTACTGTATGGCCCAGGCTGGGCACTTAATGTAGCCGAGCCTGGCCTTGAACTAATGATCCTCTTGCCCCAGGGATTACAGGCACATACCATCCTACCCAGCTGGAAATGATTTCTTGTATATGATACCAAAAACATAAGCAATGAAAAAAAAATGAATAACTTGGACTAGTCAAAATTGAAACAAAATCAAATATGACTTAAGGTAATAATCTAATTTTACTTTTTATGTGCATATGTTAACATTTACCAACATTCTTTTGAAGCAATTGTTCTTTCCTCAGTATGTGGTTTTAACACTTCTGTGGAAGACTATTTGTCTCTCTATTCATGAGGGTATGTTTCTAGAATCTCTTCTGATCTATTAGCTGTATAATTGCTTTTGAAATGAGGTTTTATGAGATCATGTAATAGGTTTTGATGCCTTGTTTGTTCTTCTTTGAGATTGCTTTTGCAATTCTGGAACCCCTCAATTACTTGAAACAGTGTGTTTATGCTTTAATTTTATGCATTTGTTGCCCAAAAGTGTTGGCAAGGTGAGGGGAGCTGGTGTAGATGGAGTGTGTGGCTTTAACTGGTTTTGTTCTAGAGGACCTCCCATGTGACAACAGCTGCTGCTGAGTCTGTTCATGACTCAGGAGACTCCAAACACTTCACTCAGTAGCTCATGTACTACTTCTCCTTTCAGATCCCCACAAAATTAAAAGAGGCATTAAGAATTGCCAAAGAATGTATAGAGAAGAGACTCATTGAAGAACAGAAACAGGTAAGGTGGCAGTAGTCCCTCACTGCCCTGTGATCATTTAGTGTCCCATTCACAGTGATTGCCATTTGACCGTTGGCTTCATCAACATTTCGAGCATCCTTGCTCTTACCCAGATTTTGGGCTGAGTGCTGTGACACAGAGCATACTGTCTCACAGTCCAGCCCTCAGTCTGTTGGATCTGTGCGAAACAAGCTTGCTCACAGGGGTAATCATCCTTCATGATCTAGTCTTGCTGGGTGTGGGTTGGCAGGACACATGGGTCACATTCTTCTGTTTAGATGGTAGAGAGGGATTGGAAAAGTGAGAGAGATTGTCATCACTTAGCATACCTTTCTTCCAGAGATACACACCTGAGCCACAAGACAGCAGGCTACAAAACACCTTGTTTACCCTACTTGTGTAATGTGGTCAGACACATTAGGAGGCGAAGTCTCATTAGGAACCTGCTTTAGGGAGGATTTGCTTTCACTTGTGGGGGATTCTGGTCTCTTAAAGATTCACCAGCATCGAAGACTAACGAGAGCTCAGTCACACCATGGGTCTGAGGAGGAAAGGAAAAGGAGAAAGATCTTAGCTCGAAAGGTAAGCTTGTCATATCTGTGTTCTCTGTTTAAATTCTAGACTTCGTGTGAAGAAAATTCTAAGGCCAGGGTTGAACACTTAATGACAGTTTGTGCTATATCCCCTTGAAAGCTGGAAGCATTTCCAGATTACACATACACACACGTGCGTGTGCACACACACGTAGCATAACGGACCTTTTGGTTTCCTGGCTTGCTAGCCCCATTATGGCATAAAGTAATTGGAAGAAATGGTCAGCTTGGGTAGTTAAGTCAGCATCCTTGGTTTTACTTTTCTCTCTGACTTGTGACTTCTTCACTGCACTAGGTTATGAAGCCGAATATATCATTCTCTGGGGTTAAACTGAATGTACTGATTTTTTTTTAACTCTCAGCTAAAATGTGCTTTTTCTTTGCTTGCCACCTACCCTTCTTTTATTTTTAAAGAAGTCAAAACGAGCTGCTGTTGAAAACAATGAAGAGCAGCCAGTGAAGCACAGCAACTCCAATAACTCAGGTAACTGGTGACAGGTTCTCTGGGCTAGCAGCAAGGGTGCAGCTCGGGACTCTGTAGGTGGTATGGAGATTTGATTGAGCAGTGCAGTAGTAATGAAGTCAGAGATAGAAGATCTCTGTCCTCAGTGAAGAGCTGTGACAGCACTCACACCCCCACCACTCTACCAATTGCCAGACACAGTCAAAGACAGGAGTGTTTGACCGAAGGAAAGCAGCCCTTCTGTCAACATGGCAATCAGCCTAAATCTTGCCCTCTGCTCTGGAACCCAAGTAGTTGAAGGATGCGTTCCTTCAGTGGATTAAGGAACAGACTCTGTGGTAGAGTTTATTTGTGTGTGTCTGTCTCTGTGTGAGAGTGTGTTAGTGTGTGGGGTGTGTGTGTGTGTGTGTCAGGAAAAATTATTCCAGAAAGGCCAGTCTGGTACAGAGGGCCTTTCTTGAGTCACTCTCCTAGTCACTATCAGGAGAGTCCTCACAGTCATTCTCAGCTTCCCCTTCTTTGGCCATTCGGGCTTTGAGCCTAATGTGTGTTCAACTGTGGACCAGATGGAGGGTCAGACTCAGTGAGCCTTGTAGTTTATGAATCTGTGAAATAGAGTTCAGTTTCAGCTCTGGGGGCGGAGTGTCGCGTCCCCCTCGACCAGCAAGGATGACGCAACTCACAAAAGCTCTTCTCCAGCAGTTTATTCAGGTCCCTTGAAAACAGTCTTCCGAATGCCCGGGCAGACCCAACCCACAGGCTAAATACTATATGAACAGCCAATCAAGTAAAGCCACATGGTGCTATCTTAGAGGCCCACGTATGCGGAAGCAAGCCAGATCAGCGGTCTTGGCCAAATATGGACTTGTTTACCACCGAGAGCGCTCACCGTCGGGCTGGTGGAAGGCGGAAACCGGCGCCATCTTTAGGGCGCGGCACGTCGCAGCTCTCTACAGTTCCCCCTTTTTTTTATTTTTTCTAAAGTTGATAGAAGTCCCTGGAAAGGCTACGTAATCCCCATATCTGGGGATCTCACGGTGGGCCTGAGCCTGTAGGAGGGCAGTGCTCAAACTCTTACCCGTCTCTGGGTCAGCCTCCCCACTCAGGACTGCCCTGTCTTAGGTGGCCGAGACTTACCCGTCAACTCCGTCATTGACTTGCCAGACCCTAATATCCGTGGAACGAAAACCTCAGTGGGCAGGGACTATGCTCAGTGACGATTTAAGGCTTCACGGCAGCGAGCCATGCCTGAGGGGACTGGCCCGCCTCAATGGCGACAAGGGCTTGTATAATCATGGCTGCATTACGCTTTTGTGTGGCTCTCATTTTGTAGATGCACCATAGGCAAACCAGAGAGGCTAGTATCATCAGTATCGCCAAAGAGCCTACGCCCACCCACTCCTTAAGATGATCCATAGCCGTCTGTATCCAGGAAGTTAAACCAGTGGCCAGGCTCAGATCCACCCGAGTGGAATTGATGTGGACGATTGTCGCTCTCAGCTCTCTCATCAAATTTTCAAATTCAGCCCACTAATCCTGTAAGAGGAACTTTGACAATTGTCTAGACAGATTAGCAGCCTTTGGAAAATTTTGATACTGCACGGAAGTAACACACAAACCTTGCATTTTCCACTCACACCCCAATTGTGCTAGTTGCCAAAGAGAATCAATCTGTTCTTGTATTAAATCTATGCGTTGATTAACTATCATAAGGCCTCCTTTGAGATGAGAATTCATAGAGGTCTGAGTATCCAATGTCTGTGCCACAGTGGCTGAGATGTTATTTAGGGCATTAGCAGTCTGTATAGAACTAGACAAGGCAATAGCTGAGGCAGTAGCTCCCACAGCAGCAATAGTGATGGCAGTAACAATAGCTGCAGTGATGCCAAAATCTCTTTTAAACCTGAATAGCATCATGGTATTAGGGGCCTCTACAGGAACTGGTACATATCGAGGCATTCTAGTCACCACAGCCACAGGAAAGGCTGTGGCATTCCAGCATAGGGCATAAAAACATGTGCCCGGAGTGCATACTAACTTTTCTTCACCCAAGGATGCACTCCCATTACTTACAATCCACAGAAAAGGAGGCCAGAGACATACTGGCGAAGCTGAAAAGGTCTTATTGCGGTAAGAATGAAACAAAGATTTCCAAGTACCAGAGCCACTACTGCTAGAAAAATCCAATTTGGTAGCGGACCCTAGGGAAAAATTACCTCTTTGATAAATTCCTCCCCCAAGCATAATGACAGGTCCCAAGTCCATGCAACTTCCATTTACCCCACACAAAAGCCACAAATCAAAAGGATTGGTGGCAGTCTGCTGAGGATCCCTAGTAGATATATCAAGCATTCCTGTACAAGACTTATTCACTATATTACTAATCATGGGGCTAAAGGAAAAATAATCTTGTTGAACCCAAACTGCTCTGCTCTCCTGACATCCAGTCCAGGGAAAAGGTCCTTCCTCTCCTGTGGATCCTCTACAAAAAGGTGCCCAGCGTGGCTGTCGGGGGGGTCCCGGTCAGAGACTCGTGTGGGCCACCATCCTTCAAGGCGAGAACCATTGCCTGAAAACAAACCACCACTCCTACCCCCAAACCTCAGTTGTGGTAAAAAATCTGCTGACTGCTGAGACAATTTAATGCATTCTGTATCATCTGACCTATTGAAGCTCATTAAAAAGCACAGACTACCCTTCAAGCTGACATTTCTATTACCCTCTATAGGGCTTCTCTGATCATCAAAGGGAAGGTAGGGTAAGCCTAGGCTTCTATTACTACTAAATAAGCGTGGAAACACAGTTGCATCATGTCTGACCGGCATCGGCTTTGGGAATATCGACAGGATCCCCCATCTCGGCTCGGTCATTCGTGACATACTCACTGCTACTATCACCAGGATCCTTAGGAAGGTCTTCATGACGAATCTTCCTCACAAGGCGTTCAGGCACCCACACTGGATCTTGTTGATCCTGAGGAAAAACACAAACAGACCCTCTCACCCATGTTAGCACGGGGTCAGGCCCCCGCCAAGAGCCTGTCAAAATATCCTTCCACTTCACCATGCTTTTAGGTGGATCATGGGAATCCTGATGTCTCTCCGCTGCTGAGCGGCCTTGAGCATCCAAATTGAAAAAGTTTAAAGTAAATAAGGCTAAAGACATTCTCTCCTTGGGGGTACGGCCTTGGCCTATTCCCCTTTTCTGTTTTTGCAAACATTCTTTCAAGGTGTGATGAGCACGCTCCACAATTCCTTGTCCTTGAGGATTATATGGTAATCCGTGATTAAGCTGTACCTCCATCTGGTTACAGAAGGAGACAAAGGACTGTGCCGTATAGGCTGGTCCATTGTCCGTTTTCAGCTGCTGTGGTTTTCCCCATGCAGCCCAGGCTTCTAAGCAATGCCCTATGACATTGCGAGCCTTTTCTCCACTCATAGGTGTAGCATGTATGATACCTGAGCAGGTATCCACAGATACATGAATATATTTTAAGGTTCCAAACTCTGAAATGTGGGTAACGTCCATTTGCCAAATTTTGAGTGGCATCAACCCTCTAGGGTTCACTCCCACACTGGGAGGATGATGATGAATCACACACTGAGGACAGTCCAAAACCACTTGTCTAGCATCTGCTCTAGACAAATGGAATTTCTGCTGTAGAGTTTTTGCATTTACATGAAATAATTGGTGAAACTGTCTGGCTTGGTCCAGGAATGAGCTCCAAAAAATGCATGTCATCCTGGTCCATTGATCAACTTTATCATTACCCTCACTTAATGGTCCAGGTAATCCTGTATGTGCTCTGATATGTTGAATATAAAAACACCTTTTTCTCTGCCAGATTAAAACTTGTAACTCTTGTAATAAGGCACATACAGTACTACTATTCTTAATAGGACCTGCTAATTCTAATACTTTCACTGCGTTGACCACATAGACTGAATCTGAAATCAAATTGAATGCAAATTGACATCTTTTAAACACCTCAATTACTATTTTCAACTCTACTATTTGGGGGGAGCCCGGTTGAAATTGACATAACACGGGCTCTTGTCTTTCTATCAAATAGGCTCCACAGCCTGTCTTTGAGCCATCAGTAAACACATTTGGTGACCCTTGAAGTGGTACTGCTGAAGTAACCTTAGGGAATATCACTGGGTGCTCCTTAAAAAATGATAGTAATGGATGCTTAGGATAATGGTTATCAATCACTCCTTCAAAACTACATTGCAATATTGCCCAATCATCTACAGTGCCACACAAAATCTTAATTTGATGACTGGAATAGGGCACTATTATACTGGCAGGAGCAACTCCAAAAGACTGCAAACATTGTTGGATACCATTTAAGGCTAAAGCAGCAACTGCAGTGGGGTAATGTTCTATGGATTTTTTCGGAGAAATCTTTGAATAGGTCCATAATAATGGTCCATCCTGCCATAACAATCCTGTAGGTTGACCATAGGTGGCAAATATGCACAATGCAATGGGCTGTCCTTCCTGCCATCTCTTTAGGAAGGCACTCTGTAACCTTTCTTCCACTTTACATAAAGCTTTTCTTGCTTCTACTGTAAATTGCCTAGGAGAATTAAGTGCTGAATCACCTTTCAAAATATCATATAGGGTCTTATTTCATAATTTGGTAGCTTCAAATAGCCTCTTACCCAATTGATATCTCCTAACAACCTTTGAAAATAATTTAGAGTCTTTAATTTATCTTTTCTTATCTCAATCTTTTGAGGTATTATCTTTTCAGGTCCAACCTTCGCTCCTAAATAATCAACCACATTTTCCTTTTGAACCTTATCAGGAGCAATAAACAACCTTTTCTTTTTTAATAATTGAACTAATTCTTCTTAGGCCCGATCTAACATTTGTTCACTCTTAGCTGCCAGTAAAATATCATCCATATAATGAACACATCTCAAATCTGGAAAATTCTTTCTCAAGGGAGCAATGGCTTCCCCCACATACAGTTGGCACATAGTGGGGCTGTTTGCCATGCCCTGGGGTAATACTACCCATTCAAATCGCTGATCAGGTTCCTCATGGTTACAGGATGGAACAGTAAATGCAAATCTCTCACTATCTTTGGCACACAAAGGGATGGAGAAAAAACAATCTCTTATATCTATAACTATAATGGGCCATGAGGCTGGCAAAGATGATAAAAGCGGCAAGCTGCGTTGCACTGGGCCCATGATCTGCATTTGTTGATTTATGGCACGCAGATCATGCAACAATCTCCATTTTCCAGATTTCTTTTTAATGACAAAAATAGGTGTATTCCAGGGAGATACAGATGGTTTTATATGCTTTAAAGACATCTGTTCATCCACCAACTCTTTGGCTGCATTCAATTTTACAGAGGAAAGTGGCCACTGAGGAACCCATACTGGATCCTCCGTCTTCCAGGTTATGGGAATACCCTCCTCACTGGCCCCTAGGAAAAACCCAGGCCCTGTCTCTTTTGTCTTTGCTGCATAGATATGGGACTCTTCCACCCCTGCAAATATTTTCCTATTCCAAAGCCTGGAGCATATCCCATATCTTGCATCATACGTTGGGCTGAATCAGAATAGTCATTACTCAATTTAAATCCCATATCCTTTAAAAGGTCTCTTCCCCAAAGGGAGATAGGGAGCTCAAGTACATATGGCTGCATTTCCCCTGAGTGGTTTTCTTGGTCCTGCCACTTTAATAATCTTGCACTCATATCTGGAGTCTTAGCATAACCCAGGCCTTGAAGTGTTTGAGAAGAGGCTTGTACGGGCCAACCTGAAGGCCAGTCTTTCTTTGCTATAATACTCCTATCAGCCCCAATATCCAAAAGGCCCAGGATCTTTTTACCATCAATTTTTAACTCCAAGACGGGGCGTTGGTCCAAATCCAGGGAGAGAAAAGTCAGATCCGTGCCCGTGGACCCAAAACCATCTTTTCCTCTCTCTCTATCCTTTGCTGCATAGCGGTCATGTAAGCTCGGCAACATGATCAATTGAGCAATTCTATCTCCAGGAGAGATAGCCGTTATACCACGGGGGGAGGCTACCATGATCTTAACCACTCCTGTATAATCTGGATCTATAACTCCAGGATGGACAATAAGTCCTCTCAAGGCTAATGATGACCTCCCTAACAGCAAACCAACTGTACCAGGTTCAAGGGGTCCTTTAAAATCTGTTTCAATTAACTGGACCCCCATTTGGGGTGTTAATACGAGTCTGGTGGTGGAGCAGAGGTCCAATCCTGCTGAGCCTGCAGTGGCTCTCCGCGGTCTCTCGGATGGCGGAGGTTGGCCATCTCTCTTGATTCTGTTCTTTGTCCTGATTCTCTACTGCCCCATATATTTGTGGGCCCTGAGGTCGTGGGCCCCGCTGTCCGTTTTTTGGACGAGTGCCACCATAACCTTGAGTTAAAGGCTGGCCATGGATGTCTGTCACTGAACGGCATTCATTAGCCCAATGGTTCCCTTTTTTACATTTTGGGCATAACCCTGGCCGCCTGGGGCGTTGTACACTTCCTGTACTTTCTGTACTCCTTCCCCTGGGGCACTGTCTTTTAAAGTGTCCCATCTTGCCGCACTTAAAACAAACTCCTGAACTTCCTCCACCTTTTCTGGCCAACTGTATTACTGCGGCAGCAAGACCAGCATTAGTTAACGGCCCTCCAAGTTCTCTACACACTTTCATCCAGGCTTCTAGCCCTTTGTTCTTGTAAGAGGTGATAGCGGCTCTACACTCTTTGTTACATTGCTCATAGACCAACTGTTTTATTAGTGGCATAGCAGCATCCGGGTCACCAAAAATCTTCCCTGCTGCTTCCACCATTCGTGCCACAAAGTCTGAAAAGGGCTCCATGGGGCCCTGTAGAATCTTAGTTAAGTTCCCACTCACCTCCCCTTTATTAGGAAGAGATCTCCAAGCCTTGATAGCTATCTTGTTTATTTGCTCATAAACCTGAATAGGATATCCTATCTGCTGGTTGGCAAATCTCCCCTGCCCAAGCAGCATATCTCTATCCCAGGCTGGATTTCCATCTCTCTGATTAATGGCTGCTTGCTCAGTGGCATACTCAATCAAGAAAGCTTTCCAGTCTAAGTATTGCCCTGGACTTAAGCAGGCGCGGGCCAGGCCACTCCAATCACTTGGAGTCATACAATGCCTGCTTAATGCTTCTACTTGAGCCATTGTAAAAGAAGCGGTAATACCATAGGTACGAACCGACTCTGCAAGGGATTTAACTACCTTAAAATCAAGCGGTTCCTCGTACCTGTTACCTTGTGGGTCTTGGTATACCGGATAGGCAAACTGTAATTCTGTTCTTACTTGTGTCCACATCCCCGGGCAGAAAGATCTCCCTACTTTCAGGGACTGAACAGGCTGATCTATTTGAATGGCTTCTGGATATGGAGGGGGAGTTGAAGGCACCGCGGCAACGGCTTTACTTACACCGACCGCCGCCAGCGTATCTGAAGGCGCCGCGGCAACGGTTTCACTTACACCGACTGTCGCCAACTTGTCTTTCTCTTTTACCCTTTTCTTTTCCCTTTTTCTAATAGCAGTCCTCTCCAACTGTTCTATTAGAGCGGGTAGCTCCCCTTCAGAATCCGTGCCCTCTGAGTCCTCAAAATCTCTAAAATCTCTAAGATCGGGATAGAGAGGAACCTTCTTTTTGCCTCCCTTTTCACTGTCTGCCTGCTCAAATCTTTCGCCTTTGTTACTTTCCTTTTCACTGTCTACCTGCTCAGATCTTTCCCCTTGCAGCAGTTCCAAGGCTGATTCTCCCTCCTTGATCGCGTTACAGCATCTCTGATCTTCTAAACAACTCCTCACCATCTTCCAAATTGGTCTTACTCCATGCTTCAGAGTACCTTGCTCCCAAGCAAAATCCAAATCCCTGCCTAATTTGTCCCAGCAGGATCCGTAAGATTCCCAGACACCGCAAACCACGGAGCCACGGAATCTCATTCATTCAAAAATCTCTATGGTAGACTTCTTAATTTTCAAATTCCTAGCTAAAAGTAGCTCCTGAAGAGCCAGAAAAATTGGATGTGACTCAGACAATCCCATGATTAAAAATTTACTTTCGGTTCGCAGTTTCCCCGCGAAACTTTACCTTTTGTTCACAATCTCCGCGAAACTTTACCGTATGTTCACTATCTCCGCGAAACTTTACCTTTTGTTCGCTATCTCCGCGAAACTTTACCTTTTGTTCGCAACTTCCCGTGAAACTTTATTGTCCCAATTTATCCCAGGAACTTACCAGCGCGCTGCCCCTGACTGCAGGAGTTCTGAGTCTTTTTTGGGTCCCCGTACGGGCCACCACTTGTCGCGTCCCCCTCGACCAGCAAGGATGACGCAACTCACAAAAGCTCTTCTCCAGCAGTTTATTCAGGTCCCTTGAAAACAGTCTTCCGAATGCCCGGGCAGACCCAACCCACAGGCTAAATACTATATGAACAGCCAATCAAGTAAAGCCACGTGGTGCTATCTTAGAGGCCCACGTATGCGGAAGCAAGCCAGATCAGCGGTCTTGGCCAAATATGGACTTGTTTACCAGCGAGAGCGCTCACCGTCGGGCTGGTGGAAGGCGGAAACCGGCGCCATCTTTAGGGCGCGGCACGTCGCAGCTCTCTACAGCGGAGGTGACATGGGGAGGGGAGATTGAAGGTTAGCTGACTCTACTTTAAGATGAGAGGGTGATTGAGAAGCCAGATGGCCGAAGGTGAGCACAGGAAGCCCCACCGTCAGTGCCAGCAATGGAGGGAGCCCATTCATCTCCCCTCAGCACGGAGTGAGGAGGGCCAGGTCAAGAATCAGAAGTCTTTTAAAGTGAAAGGGCTGGCCATGGCAGCATATGCATGTGGTCCCAGCTACTGAAGGCTGAGACAGATTATTGAAGTCATTAATTGGAGGCCAGCTTGGATACTGTAGTGAGACTGGACGTACGTATGTATGTATGTATACATGCATGAATGAATGAATGACAGGTCATGCCTCATTTTCCTTGGTCAGTTCAGATGTTTGCCTGCACTGGAGCAGATACATAGAAGTATACAGGCAAATTGAGCTGCAGCTTAAAAGCTAGACTCTCCAAAGTTGGAGAATGCAGGAGGTGTGGGCAGTGATGGATCCTGGAAGATTGGAATCTGAGTCCTGAAACCCTAGAAGTAGGATGAGAATCCTGACACTATCAGGAAATCCTAGGCTTGAGTTAGGCACAGTGGGGAGGAGGAGAGGAGATCTTAGTGAGGACCAACATATGCTTGGGGAATAGAAGCTGTTATAACTGGCATATTTTCATATTTGGAAATCTGTTTGCTCCACAGTTATAGGATGGACAGAGGCTAGTCATTGTCATTGGTAGGGGAGATGCATGTCTTCAGCCAGCACATCTGTACAGTAGTGACTCTGCTTAAGCAACTAGTTCTTTGTAAAGCAGAGAAAGCTTTACTCTGTCCCTTCCCGAGATTATGCCTGCTCTCTTCCACATGCAGCTAGAGGGAACACCACAGAAATCCAAGAGAGGGTTAGGGATGTAGCTTAGTTCGTAGACTACTCACCTAGCATGCACAAGGCCCACCTTTCCTTCCCCTAAAACAATGAAGTAGGTGTGGTGCTGTGTGCTTGTAATCCTAGCACTTAGGAAAACAGGAGGATCAGGAATTCAGGGTTATCTTTAGCTACATGGCAAGTTCAAAGCTAATCTCAGAGACATGAAACCTGTCTAAAAACCAAAAATCTTACCCAGGATACTTTAGGAGCTTAGGAAAGCCAAGTACTGGTTATTGTTGTAAATGTATAGATCAGTTACCAACAGTCTAGAATCACAATTCAGTTTTCTGTCTTTAGGATCCGTTAGCACAGCAAATAGTAGGAAAGCAGCCTTGTTGAGTTTAGCCTCTTCCCTTTTCAGCAAATCAGCCCTCCTATTATACAGAGCTGAGGAAGTACTGTGAAGAATGCAAGGCATGCTTTAGTCAGGACCCATCCCCATTGTGTCTGTGGGGCATCAACACATCCTGAGTCATTAGTGGAGCTGGACACCTAACCTTGGAGGTCTTCCAGCTTCTCAGTGCTGGAAGACAGCAGCCCTCCCTTTGGGGGCAGTGTGGGAGCCCAGGTGCTCCAGGTGAAGGAGCTGTGGCTGTCCTTTCCATAGGGCTGTGCCTTCCTGTTTCCACACAAGAGGCTGTGCTGTGAGGCTAATTCTTTGTTGGGCTCAGGGCATATTTTCTAGGGATTTTAAATTACAGGAATTTGGATTTTGTATATGGTTTTTACCCTAAATGAGGGTGTTCACTGAATTTCAGGTAAGAAAAGGTCTAGAAAGTCCACAGATTTGAGGCTGGGCCTCTTTTTAACTGAACGTACCTGCTGGTAAAGTTGATCTTCAACCTGTCATGCCTCATTTTCCTTTGGTCAGTTCAGATAAGAAGATATTTGCCTACCCTTAGAGGAGAAACCGAGAGATACAAAGGAGAACTGAGCTGGGTGTGGTCACACACTTACTGTAATTCCAGGGTCCTGGAGGTTGAGGCCGGAAGATGAAGAGATTGAACGTAGTCTAGGTTACTTAGTTGTTAAGAGTCTGCCTCGGACAAACGGAAGAATGAGTAAAAGCAGTTGACAGCCAGTGGCAGGTGAATCTCTGTGAGTTTGAGCTCTACATGGCGAGTTCCAGGGCAGCCAGAGCTACGTAGAAAAACCTTGTCTCAAAACAGAGTCAGATGTGGCAGTGTATGCCTGTGATTCCAGAACCTGGGAGGCTAAGACAGAATAACTGCTGAGAAGCCATTACTCAAGGTTGGAATTGGTTCAGGAAGAGATTCTGCAACCCCTGTGTCTGCTGCCCACACCCTCCTAGTCAGTAAGCCTTAGTCACTTACTGACACCATTCATTGGGGTGAGAACTCCAGTTTTTATCACTGGGTCTAATGTCCTTCATTATATTGTTCCACAAGCCCCACATGCTGAGCTAGTTACAGATTCTCAAACAGTGCTGAGTTTCTGCTCATGCCAAGTTTCAAATGTTTGCCTTTAATCTCCATGAGGATTTCTCTTGTTTTTCTTAGCAGGATCTGGGGCCAGCTCACCTCTCACATCCCCGTCATCTCCAACACCCTCCACAGCAGGTTAGTAATGTGCAAGGCGATATGCCTCCTCCTCCATCAACAGAGGAGGCTATCTTGCCTTGGCCCAAGCATTTCAGGGGTTAGACCCCACCTGTCTTCTCCAGAGGAACATATATGAATGTAAAACACACGTTATCTGGAGACTAGGTTCCCAAGCTCAGTGCTGGGGTGGGGGGCTCTGCTTTCAGGAACCTGAGTTCTCTCTGGCTCAAGCTTGCTGTTTGCTGAAAAGCCTCTTTCATGGCTCCTTGGGTCAGAGCTTGTCTTAGGGCAAAATGAACATGCTGTTGTCCTGGGCTTTGTCCTACCACAGCTTTCTCTTCCAGACCTTCCTGCTGTGGGTTTGTCATAGCAGAACTGATGAGATGCTTAGCACAGAGTAAAATATCAGTACCAATGAATTTCCTGACAGCCATTTGTTCTTTATCCTGTTCTCTAAAGCATGTAATTACCTGGATAGTCATCATTAACCTTTGTTCCACCTTGTGAATTAAATCAGATACTGTGAGGGTTTTGAGGGGGAGAAAATTTGACAAAGAATTTGTCTTTGGGATTACTTACAAAAACAATTCTGTGGAATATTGTCTTATGTCTTTCCTTTTTGAACTAAGATCTTTTTCTAACCATTTGCAATTTAGTAAAAACAGGGGGGCAGCATATCTGCTTTTCCTCCTAGGTGTCTAAGAAGCTGGTTCTTCCATTCAGCTCAATGTTGTCCTTGGAAGAACTCCTCTAGCTGTCTGACAGAGGACTCTTTGGCGGGGTTGGTGTAGGAGCCAACAGGACCATACTCTGACTGCTTACAATATTGCCCAGGGACCACCAAGAGTGTCAGAGTGGCTGCCTGGGGGAAAATAAAAGCAAATTCAAGAGGGCTAGTTTGATTGGCTCTCTCTTTGATGACCAAGAAGGCATACTGTAGAGTGTTCTAGGGCCAGGGCCAGCTTTATGTCACAAAATGCCAGGTCATGTCTCTGAGTTTCTCAGGAGATTTTACAAGGACCTTCCAATTAGAACTGCCTTGTAGAGATTATCTGTTTAGTTTCTGGAGATCTACTGCTGAGACTATTTTGTGCCGTTTTGCAGATGTCATGGTGTTAATCTCCTATCATTTGTACACACTGAGGAAATGGAGGCAATTCTGAGACTGTTTAGCCCCGGATCACAGGGAGTGTCTGCTGAGGCGCAGAGCGCGTTGCTGGGCCTGTGTGAGCTGTGGTTCTGGGCAGAGCTTTCCACTTCTCATCTTTAGATGCTTCACTTCGCGCATAGTCTAGTGACCCTTCCAGGGGGTCTTCTAGTTACCTTGCTTTAATGCTTTTATGGGAGCGATCTCATATAAAATGACATAACTTTCAGAATGAGAGAAGAAAAATGGAATTTTGTAGCACCCGGTTATCATGTAAAGGACAGTAGGGTGGCAGGAAGCAGTACTGTGAACTGGGGGGGCATTCAGAAGCTCAAGTGTGGTAGCTGTCAGGAGAGACTTCTGAGCCACATTAACAACTCCTTTGTTCCTTTAACGATTTTGTTCATGAAATTACTGACAGAATTACTCACCCCAAAGACCATGCTCTGACCTCTACTGGCTATTACTTGTAATGGATCTCAGAGTTTGCCTGGCAACCTAGCATTTAGCCAGGTGTGCACCGTGAGTCTGCTCACCTAGGATGTATTCAGGGCACACTTATGGGCAGCCGGGCAGCCTGTGGTTCACCAGGAACTGGGTAGCCTGGATCACAGAGAGAAGCAGACAGGCTCCAGCTAATATGCAGTGTCTCAGT
Source organism: Lophiomys imhausi (assembly GCA_907164525.1). Classification (NCBI taxonomy): domain Eukaryota; kingdom Metazoa; phylum Chordata; class Mammalia; order Rodentia; family Muridae; genus Lophiomys; species Lophiomys imhausi. The sequence goes on along the minus strand of CAJQZJ010033256.1, from coordinate 793,050 downwards.
AGCTCCAAACAGTTCAAGCAGACAAAAACTTCTTTAAGGGTCTAAAGCTGGTAATATTTTCTTCCAGTAGTTAGTTCCCTTGAAATAAACAATTTTATCAACAGACAGTGGTGGCACACACTTTTAATCTTAGCACTTGGGAGGCAGAGGCAGGTAGGTCTCTGAGACGAAGGCCAGCCTGGTCTGCGGAGTGAGTTCTAGCAGCCAGGAGTACACAGAGAGACCCTGTCTATCAGCACGCTACACTGAGCCTTGAGCCTTGTCCTGTGCAAAGCACTAGGAGACTTAACTGTAGGGAGCAGTTTCGTGGCAAGTAAAGGCTTACTCTGCTTTCAGGGCTCCTGGGTGAGTTGAGGAGCATGACCCTCAGCCTTGGGGGGCAACTAGGGGGCAACCTGCAAGAGAGGACAGATAGCAACAGTGTGGCAAGTTGAGCAGTGGGACTTCTTTCGACAGCTTTGGTTTAAGTGATCCTGGTAACTAGATATGGTTTTGTTCTTAGGATTTGGCAGAAGTGGCAGACATTTCTAAGTGAGTAGATCTTACCAGTGTGACTCCTGTCTAACAACTAGGAAGGACTCTCTATGGCTGTTCCCTTTGGGACTTCTTGAGATCAACACTGAATTGTTGAGACTAATATTGTTTCCCCAAGTTTAGTAGCAGTTGTATCTGGTGGAGTGATATTCTCTCGGCCCTGTTTTTGTTTTTTTGTTTGGTTGGTTTTGTTGTTTTGGTTTTTTAGTGAGAAAATGGTTCCATGTCTCATAAAGGCCTCTCTTTGGGATGCTTTAAAATTTCTTTATCCCAACCTACCTCAAGCCATATGTCACAAGGAGTAGTCATTCTTATATTTTTGGTTGTGAGCCTAGCCTTTAACAGCTGAGCCATCTCTCCAGCCCAGGAGTAGTCATTCTTTATCTTTGTTACATATATAAGTATTTGCTCTCACTGTATTTTAGGAACAGACAACAGCCCTACTTTCTTGATTTCTTCTTTTATTTATGTGTGTGTACATGTGTTGTGCAAATTCTGGGGAGGTTCAACAGAAGGAGTTGGATATGTGGAGTTACACGCAGTTGGGAACCTCCTCATAGGAGTGTGGAGATAGAACTCAGGTCCTCTGGAAGAGCAGCAAACATTCTTAACCTCTGAGCCAACTCTCCAGGCCTTTCTGTGGGGGTGGGGGTTAAGATGGGATTTCATGTAGCCCAGGTTGGCCTCAAATTCATTTTCTATTGGCTCTTCTTATTAAAAAGTAGATTTGCAAAAGAATATGTTAAAGAAGGTAAGAAGGGGAAACCTGAAACTCTTGTTATTGATAATCACACAAGTGATATGTATCCATTGTCTTATTTAATCTTCAACTTTCTTCCTGTCCAATGAGAGTGGATTCTAGTTTAGCTCCATTTCAGGGAAAAACTGAGCCTGTAGTAGCATTGAAAAGTAGACCAAAGTCTCAGGTAATGGAATCTGCAAGAACCAAGATTTGAACTTGATTCTGCCTGTGTTCATTTACCCCACTCACTGGGATCTGCTTTTCTTAGGGAGTTTTCATGACCTTCATAGTTAACTGCTGGTCTGATGGAGTGGTAATTCTTCACACAGAGTTAGAACACTCAGGCCCCTTCCCAGCTCTACCTTGAACAAATCAATTCCATTCTTGGAAACTGTCTTTCACTTTATTTTACATCGATGTTTTTAACAAACAAAATTAATTCTAGGGCTGGAGAGATGGCTCAGCGGTTAAGAGCACTGGCTGCTCTTCCAAAGGTCATGAGTTCAATTCCCAGCAACCACATGGTGGCTCACAACCATCCATAATGAAATCTGGTGCCCTCTTCTGCCCTGCAGATATACCTGCAGACAGAACACTGTATACATAATAAATAAATCTTTATTTAAAAAAAAATTAATTCTAATTAACAGAGAAAGTAACTTGTATCTTCAAAACTGGTGAAGGCGTGATAAAGGACGGAAGCTTTTGGCATGGCAGTGAACATATCTAACAACCTTCAAGTCCCTTCCAGAGAGAAACATTCTAGACAAGTGAACAAGCACAAAAGCCCTGAGTGAAAGTACAGTTCAGATCCTGTTGCAGGTTTCCTTTTTCCTTTTCCAAGTACAATCTCTCTCCAGGGGCTGGAGATGGCTCAGCGGTTAAAAGCACTGGCTGCTCTTCCAGGGGACCTGGGTCCAAATCCCAGCACCCATAAGGCCGCTCAAAACTGTTGGTAATGAGCTTGGCAGTGGTGTTGCACGCCTTTAACCCCACTACTCGGGAGGCAGAGGCAGGCAGATCTCTGTGAGTTCAAGGCCAGCCTGGTCTACAAAGTGAGTTCCAGGACAGCCAAGGCTGTTACACAGAGAAACCCTGTCTCAAAAAACCAAAATAGCTGGGCATGGTGGCAGAGGCAAGTGGATCTCTGTGGGTTCAAGGCCAGCCTGGTCTACAAAGTGAGTCCAGGACAGTCAAGGTTTCACAAAGAAACCCTGTTTCAAAAAAACAAAACAAGCCAGGCAGTGGTGGCGCACGCCTTTAATCCCAGCACTTGGGAGGCAGAGGCAGGCGGATCTTTGCGAGTTCGAGGCCAGCCTGGTCTACAAATTGAGTCCAGGACAGCCAGGGCTACACAGAGAAACCCTGTCTTGAAAAACAAAAAAACAAAAAACAAAAAAAAACAAAACAAAAAAAAAACAAAATAATAAACAAACAAAGCATCTAGCTGGGGACTAGTGCCACGTGCCTTTAATCCCAGCATTTAGGAGGCAGATTTCTGTGAGTTCAAGGCCAGCCTGGTCAACAGAACAAGTTCCAGGACAACTAGGGCTTCACAGAAAAACCCTGTCTTGAAAAACCAAAGTGGGGGGCATCTAATTGGCTTAGAAAAGTGTGAAGAAACTAGTTCATTTGCTGTATCCTAAAAGGTTCGTGTTTGTGTTTAATTTGTTTAAATCAAGGCATTTTGTGGTTAAGTGTACCCTAGTTTTGCGGTTAGAATACTTAACATGCATTTCAGACTAACATTTTACTGTTACTATTTGATTAAATGACACTAAGCTCTGAATAACAGTAATAATAATGATAATAATGTCTCTTTCTCCTCTCCCTCTCTGCTGTCTTCAGTAGAGCATGTGCCACTTTGAACCTGAATTTTCGGTAAAGTAAGCTATGCTTGACTTATCCAGCTTTAAAGATGCTTGCTGTGTTTCTGTGTGTGAGATTGGACCCAATGCATTTGTGCTGCTGATGAACAGAACTGGAAGTAGAACAGAGACTGCTCCTTTGTTGGAACATTTCAGTGAAACACAGCATCTTTGGGGGCATCTTTAAAAGGCTCCCAAGTCACTTCATCTGTATCCATTTCATTTCCTTCATAACCTCTGAAATCTTCATTTTTCATGCCCATTTTAGTTTGGAAATATGAGCTCTAATTGCATCTCAATGACATCAGACTGCAATTTTGGAAACTATTATTCTCAAAGTTGTGCTCCAGAAATATTGGTTCCTAGTTAGTGATGAAGAGGATATGGTATTAGGCAGTCGGGTTATTAACATAACTTCCTAGCTTTTGTAATAGATGACAATAAAGTTCTTTCTGATGCACAGTTGGGAATTTTGGTCTAGCTCTGTGAGCAGGCATCTGCCTAAGGCCAAGGCAAAAGTCACGCAAAAAGCTGAGGAATACTGTGTCCCTGTGTGGCTGCTGTCTTTTCTGGGTCTGATGTGGTCTAGTAGCTAGCTGGCCTACCCATCCAGAGCTAGAAGAACTACTAGACTTGGATCAAGAATAGGTGACTCCAGCCGGGCGTGGTGGCGCACGCCTTTAATCCCAGCACTTGGGAGGCAGAGGCAGGCGGATCACTGTGAGTTCGAGGCCAGCCTGGTCTACAAAGTGAGTCCAGGACAGCCAGGGCTGTTACACAGAGAAACCCTGTCTTGAAAAACCAAAAAAAAAAAAAAAAAAAAAAAGAATAGGTGACTCCAAATGTTCTTTCCATAAGAGCATTACAGATGTGCCTGGCACAGCAACCCTCCAGAGATGTATGTACCAGAGTGCATCCTCTCTGGCCCTTGGCTGACTGCCACATTCCTGTTGGGTCTGGTGGAGGGGTGTCTCTGAAAGTTAGATCAGCGAGTATTGGGATTTTTGTCTAAGAGAACATGAGCTAGAACTCAGGCTGACCTGGTTGTCATTGTAAATGCACTTTTAGGAACATGCTCCATCCTAGTTGTGACCTCAGATAACCACCAGTCCTACATGGAGTTTGGCTGCTCTTTCCTTTTATTTGTGGCCAGGTGATAATTAGAGTGTAGGCACAGAGAGAGTGTATGCATCGGGCAGTTGTTTCAAAGGGCAAACTGTCAGCTTCTTTGTTCTGTCCTTCCCCTTTTTCTTCCCTGACATGGTAGTTAATGGTTCAGTCTTATACTCACTAACCTTTAAAAGAAGCTAACAGACTCTTAAAATGGCCAAAGACAATGAATAGATGGAGCTTATCCTCAGAGTCTGAGCCCCCAGTGTGCTCCTGCCTCTTGAAATTTTGCCCTTCTAGTTCTTAGAGCCTCCCTCACCTCGTTCTACCTTTTCTTGCCTAGTGTATATGCCAAGGCCTGCTGTAATTCTGACAGGCCTAAGGAGGAAAAATGGGCTTCATAGACCATCAGGCCCTTTGGGACTGGCTGGGCTAGCTCCCTGTGAGCAGGCATCAGGCCGTTTGTTTACTCTTCTCCCACTGGAATGAGCACCTCCACTTCTCACACAGCACCCCCTTCTGTTTGTTGTACAGGCACAACAAGTTAGCCTGGCTTTCCATGAGCAAGGATCACGATGCTCACTCTTTCATTCGCTATTCAGGCACAGTACTTTAGATGGTATATTGATACTACAGCCTCTTGAGTGGTTTGCTAAGTGACAATATAAAGATCCATTTACTGAAACCACCCCCAACTCACAAATTCTGGTAGTGTAAGGTTGTGAGGCCAGAGTCAAGGGTTGGTTCTCTGTGCAGCCAAGATGTGTTATCCCAAGACCACCACCCACAACCATGAATTCAAGCCCCTAGGCCTGTCTCTAGCCTTCCTGAACTGTGGACTGGATGGCAGCCAGTCTTGGGATGGCCATCTGCTGCTGCAGTCTAAGCCTGTTCTTCTGAGCTTTAAGCCTGCAGTGATTCTCCAGCCAGGGGTCTGACACAAAACTGGGAGAGGGAAACCTACAGCTCCTGGTCCTTACTGATTCTGAACATCATAGTGCATTCTACTGTCCTCCTCTGGCCATTCGGATGGTGCCTGGTGTGTGGGTTATTGGTAGCCATTCATCCCATATGGGCAGAGCTTCCTCCTCTGGCAATCTTGGTACTGCATGCTGTCAGTCAAGAGACTCAATTCCAAGAACTGCAAGGGAGACCTCCCATTTCACTGTCATTAGCCAAATGCCTTAAGAGGAACACTTCTGCCCTCATTCCTCTGAGCTGCTCATCTCAGTGGTCACTTCAAGGTCAATGCCCTTTACACCGGACAGCCAGGAATGTCTCCCACAACCCACCCTAGGATAAAATCTAATTGAGTTTCATTCATGGTTGAGTAAAACAAATTTAAATTTCATTTTTTCATTTGTCTGTATTTAATTTTTATTTGTATTGCTATATTATCATTATTTGAGAATTCCATGATTGCAGAGCATGAGAATGCATTTGTGTGGTTCTTTTAATTTCAGCTGCCTTAGGTTGAGGTAAAGATACAAAGGAAGGTAAGTGGGTTCTGTGAATCACAAGATTCCTGCCATTGTTTGTCACACTTAGTAGGAAGGAGGTACTTACTTGAGGATTTCATTGGTGACCGTGGGCCATTCATTCTTCATCCACATTTAGTGGACAAGGTGTTTTCCTTGTTATTCTTGCAGCTTGTGGCCATGTGGGAACTATCCAGCAGAGTGTCTCCTGGAGTGGCCCAAGGAAGGGTAGAGGACAGTTGACCACTGATAAGTAGGGTCTGAGAACCAGTGTTCATAACTGCCACACATTAAAGCCTATTATGGCAGTGATGTTTCTGTACACTACTTTGGAGAGAATAGTTTACGGAGCTTTAAAGAAAAAAAAAGAAAGAAAGAAATCCAGGGACTGGCTAGATGGCTCAGCAGGTAAAGGGGCTCCTAAGCCTTGACAACATTTAAAATGAACTACATTGCTAGTATACCGGTACCTGGAAGCTGAGGGATGTTTTAGATACCCAGTTTCCCTGTCGAGGATCCCTGATATTCTAGCAGGTATGCATACACACACACATTTGATTTGGACTCATTCTGTTCTTGAGTTAAACTCTAGTAAAAAGGAATAGTACCTAAGAGACTTCCCTTGACAATGGCAGTGCCAGGGAGAGCCCCTTTTTCTAAATTCTGGCCAACAAGTATTAGCATTTTATATTTCCTTAATGTAGCCCCATAGGAAATTATTCAAAACAGACTCTCTCAGGGACTTGAGTAACCCAGCTGGCACTGGCTCCTTGTTGAGAATTCTGAGTGGCTTATCATTCTGTAACAGGTCAACAGATGTGGTTGCCCCTGCTTTTGTCACCAGGTTCTGTCTCTGCTACTTGCCACATAGTGGCTTACCCTCCATATACTTAACCTTAAGAGCCAGACATTGTGGTGCACACCTTTAATCCCAGCATTCAGGAGGCAGAGCCATGCAGATCTATGAGTTTGAGGCCAGCCTGGTCTACAAAGCGAGTCCAGGACAGCCAGGGCTGATACACAGAGAAACCCTGTCTCAAAAAAAAAAACAAAACAAAACAAAACAAAAAAAACACTAAACTAAAAAAAAAAAAACCTACTTAACCTTAAGGCTCTTCACACACTCTGGATCTTTTACAAAAGTACCTGCTTTTCAAGTGAAGATGCAGTTCTGTGGTGCTGCGAGATTGCTTGCCTATAAAAGGCTCACTCTGCAAGCATGAGGACCTGAGTTTGGATTTCTAGCAGCCAACATAAACAAGAAGCTATAGCAAGGAGCAGTAGCACATGCTTGTGAAAACACAAAGCTGGGGAGGTAGTGATAGGGGGCTCCTGGGGCTCAATGGCCTTTAAATGCTGGGAGGAAACAGCTAGGACTGTTCTTGCGTTGGGCCCAGCTCTGCCTGCAGCGATGATGTCCTGCCTGTGAGCTGGAGTTGAGGTCAGAGCTATGCTAGAGAGGTGTCACTGTGTGGTGTCACAAAACCCGATGCTTGGTTCAGTTCTCTTTTCACATGTCATGGGAAGGAAATAACTTTTAAACCCCTTCTTTGTTGCTTCTAGTTTTTATCAGTGTTTCAAGACGCCCCCAGTACTGGGTCCTTTGCCCCTGAGAACATTTAGTCTCCCCGGAGTCCACTCTGTCCTGGCCTGAGTAGCGTGCAGGGCAGGTAGGAAGGTGGGACACTGACTGACCTTCTCCCCTTTCCTCTGCAGGGCTGTCTTCTGCATTACCTCCTCCTCCGCCACCACCTCCACCTCCACCAGCAGGTCCCTTGCCAACCTCCGGCCCAGAGATGCCTGCTCTGCTCCTGCCCCAGGATGTGAATGGTGTTAACCGTGGGGCCTTGCTCAGCTCCATCCAGAACTTCCAAAAGGGAACTTTGAGGAAAGCCAAAACCTGTGATCACAGTGCTCCTAAGATTGGCTGATGCTTCCTGTTTACACTGGTAGGGCTAGCTGCTCCTTTGTCCCACTCCCACCCCTGAAGTCCCTCTTCCTAAGTGAGTCCTTGCACAGCCTCTGAAAGTGCCTCCAGGGTGAGTCCTTGAAGAGCCAGCACAGCCAGCTTGTAGACACACTCCCCCAAAGAGGCTTTTCAGGAGGGAAATGCTCTCTGAGTAGAATAAGGTGGGGCCGACATTACTGCCTTAATGAATATTTTCTTCCTTTGTGACTCACGGGCTTCCTTTAGGGGCAGCAGCATATGGGAATCATTTTCACCAGTGAAAGGGAAATGACAGAAAAACAAAAGTAATGACAATATTCTGTCACAGCAGCGAATGGCCTTTGTCACTGTCCCTCCTACTCTATCATAAGTGTTCTCACAGCTCATTCCTCTGAAGCATTTTTTGTTATTTCTTAGGTAGTTCCTATTTGTGCCACCCTTCTCTCTCTGCAGCCGCTAGCTGGCACTGTACCCAAGGCAGTTACCCTGCTGAGGCAGAGAAGCAGGGGCTCTTCCCTGTCCCTTACATGGGACAGGGAGGGTTCCTCAGCATCAAGTTCAGTGGGCATCTATCTCACTGCGCTGAGAGCAGCCACTCTGGGTTTGTAGTCCTTTGCAGCTACAGTGCTCCAAAACAGAACAAGCTCTTGCCAGTTAAATGATTGTCTTAGTCCTCGGCAGTTAAGTCTGGGCTAGGGGAGAGAGAGGGCCAGTATTACAAGTGAATCTGGTAAATCTATAGCAATCACTTCTGACTTGATTTATCCACCTTCAGCATTTTTGATGTTACTCAGTTAGTAGAAATCTTTTATCCTGTATGATTTGCTTAAACCTTTAAATAAATTGCACTTTAAAGGATTATAAAAAAAATCCATTTTAAATTCAAATACACACATCAGTGTTGGTTACTATGCAGAAAGAATGTCATTGTGTATAGTTTCATGTAATCTGTAATACATGTTCAGCTGTATTTTTTATTAAAAATAAATCATGTCAAGAAAGTTTGTTTTGGCTTTGCTAGGTATTTCACATGAAAACAAAATGTAGTGTCACTAAGTATACTCAAATTTCCTTCCTTTACCTGCGTGCTAACAACCCTTACTATGTGGAGGCATCTGTATGCTTCTATAACTTGTTTAAACCAATCTTCCCGTCAAGTTCTAAAGAGGCTCATATATGACAGACTATCTGGTTTTGACAATATGGAGGAGTACATAAATCTTTCTTTCATCTGAAAAGGAGCCCTACTAGAATTAGGTGTGAAGAGTCTACAGACTGGGCTGGGGATATAACTCAGCTGGTAGAGTGCTTAGCTAACACTCAGGAAGCCCCGGATCTGTCTCCAGCACGGTCTCAGGTCTCAACTACACGGTGGTGCGTGTCTGCAACACTTGGGAGGCGGAGGTAGGAGGGCCAAACTTCAAGGTCATTATCCTCTACATAATTAGTCTGAGGCCAGCTTGGGCTACATGAGACCCCGCCTCAAAAAAAAAAAAAAAAAAGGCTGTGAGGCTGTGAACCTGTTCAGTGTGGACTAGTGACCAGTCCCTGATGGAAATCTGGGCCTGAGTGCTTCTTGTTTTCAGTTTTTTGTTGTGGTTGTTGATTTCTGTTTTTTTTTTTTTTCACATTTTTTTGAGACAGGTTTTCTCTGTGTATCCTTGACTGTCCTAGACTCACTTTGTAGACTAGGCTGGCATTGAACTCCTCTGCCTCCGGAGTGCTGGGATTAAAGGCGTGCGCCACCATGCCTGGCAATTACAGACAGCTGTGAACTGCCATGTGGTTGCTGGGATTTGAACCCCGGTCCTTTAGAAGAGCAGTTAGTGCTCTTAACCACTGAGCCATCTTTTTTTTTTTTTTTGGTTTTTCGAGACAGGGTTTCTCTGTGTAGCCCTGGCTGTCCTGGACTCACTTTGTAGACCAGGCTGGCCTTGAACTCGAAAAGATCCACCTGCTTCTGCCTCCCAAGTGCTGGGATTAAAGGCGTGCGCCACCACTGCCCAGCTCCGCTGAGCCATCTCTACAGCCCCCAGTTCTGCAGTTTTGGGAAGTCTCAGATATATGAATAAAAGCAAATTGTTAGGGTCTGGGGATGTAGTTCTGTAGTAGAGCACTTGGCTAACATGCACATGGCCCTGGAAATAAAAAGCTTCAATCAGGGCCAGGTACTGTGTCGTACACCCTTGATGCCAGCACTCAGGAGGCAGAGGCAGGTGGATCTGTGAGATCCTGGTCTACAGATAGTTCAAGGCCAGCCAGGGATACAGTGCAATTCTCTAAAAAAATAAAGAAGCTGTTAATTGCTTTATATAGTATATCAAGTTACTGTCCTTTTGACAGTAATTTCTTTTTCTTTTTTGTTTTTTCAAGACAGGGTTTCTCTGTGTAGCTCTGGCTGTCCTGGAAGTCACTATGTAGAACCAGGCTGGCCTTGAACCACCTGCCTCTGCCTCCTGAGTGCTGGGATTAAAGGCATGCGCCGCCCACCTTCACACCAATTTCTTAATAGTACTCCAAGACTTCCACATACATTATTTCATGAATATAAAAATGCAACTACTCATGGGTAGAAATCCCCTTTATTCTTTATCAAAACAATTTAACAGCAAATGTAGATAATATACTATACTTTTTAGACATATAAGTTATCTTCTGGGGGTGTGTCTTTCATCAGGACTCTGGCATTCTTCTCTTGCCCCTTCTAGTAAAAGAGGGCAAGTTTTTCTATGAATCTTATTCAAAGATCAGACTAAGAGTAACAGACAAGGCATAACTTATAGGGCAGGGAGAGGAGAGTCCCACTCAGAAGCACACCTAAACTTCTACCAGTACAGCACATTAACCTTATGAGTAGTAACTTCTTGAAGTACACATCAGGTGACGTCCTAACAAGTATTTTAAATAAACTTCCGTGACTTGACATTCAAAGTCCACGTCAGACATTCAAAGTCTTCTTTATTGCGAATATGATGTCTTTGACCTGAGGTATGGAGTTGTCTTCTAGGATCTTTGCATATGGCATAGGGACATCAGCACCAGTGACACGAACAACAGGAGCATCAAGGAAATTGAATGCAGGACCTGGGGGAGAGAGGAGGAGGCTCACCTCAGAGGGCAGACTTGGGACTCAGAAAGCAAAAACCAGGTAATGGGAGTCCTAGTTACAGAACACTGTTTTTGGCTTGACTTCTAAAACATTCTCCAAAAGTACAAAATCCTAGACTGACAGGTTGAAGTCATTCGGTCACCCTAGCTTTAGGTCTCTTCCCCGTTGGTACTCAAGCACACAGTGCTCACTACAGGTTGACTGTGTTCTAGAACCAGTCTTTGAAATACCTTCCATGATTCTGGCACAAATCTCAGCTCCTACTCCAGACTGTGGCCAGCCTCCTTCCACAGTTACAAGATGATTTGTTTTCATGACACTGGCTTCTATAGCTTCCATGTCCATTGGTCTGATGGTACGCAGATTTATTACCTGAAGACAATGCAGGAAATAGACTTTATAGAATCTGGGAGATAAATGCAGCCTTGACCCCAAAACACAACTTCTTGTTTTTTTAATCTCTGGATCTAAGAAAACTGAATCTGCCTATCAACAAGCACACACATAGACACTGAAAGGAAAACCAGCATAGCAGTGAAAAGTGCAACCTCACCACTTGGGCGGCTGAAGCAGGGTAGTAATGTTGGTACACACTGAGACCCTGTCTCAAACAAACAAAAAGTAAAAGGAGAACTTAAAGCAGAAACCTATATCCCATCACAGGAAGCTTTACTTACCTATAGGATTCACTTACCCTCCTTGGCTTCAACATCCCTCTCACCAAAATAAATAGTCAAGTATTTAATGTGCCCTACACCGTGTTACCCTATGATGAAGTAGAATTTCTATTATCCTCTTTTTTTTTAAGGCTTTTTTTTCTAGACAGGGTTTCTCTGTGTATCCTTGACTGTCCTGGACTCGCTTTGTAGACCAGGCTGGCCTTGAACTCCGAGATCTGCCTGCTTCTGCCTCCTGAGTGCTGGTACTAAAGGCGTGCACCACCACACCCAGCAATTACAGACAGCTGTGAACTGCCATATGGGTGCTGGGATTTGAACGTGGGTCCTTTGGAAGAGCAGTCAGTGCTGTTAACCACTGAGCCATCTCTCCATCCCCTATTATCCTCATTTTTATAGCCTGTGAAACACAGTACTACTTTCCAAGGAGAATTACTTGGTAGGTTCTACACAGGAGGTTAGACTCAGTTGCTTCTGAAGTCTAGCTCCAAGGCTGGATCTTGTATGTGTGTGTGATTGAATGTGCACATATGTGAAGAATCACAGATGACCTGACTTCTTCAATTGCTCTTGCCTCTTGTTTTAGAAATGGTCTCACTGAATCTGGAGCTAAATGACTGGTGAGATTGGCTGGCCAGGCTAGCAAGCCCAAGGGTCCTCTTTGTGTGCTCTCTCCCCAGTGCTGGGGCAACAGGCTCACACTGCCACACCTGCCTTGTTTTGTTTTTATGTGGGTGCTCAAGATCCAAACTTAGTTCCTCATGATTGCACAACAGGCTTTTACTGAGTTAGCCATATCCCCAGCCCAACAGACTGATTTTTTTTTTTTTTTTGGTTTTTCGAGACAGGGTTTCTCTGAATATCTCTGGCTGTCCTGGACTCGCTTTGTAGACCAGGCTGGACTTGAACTCACAAAGATCCGCCTGCCTCTGCCTCCCAAGTGCTGGGATTAAAGGCGTGCGCCACCACTGCCCGGCTAACAGACTGAATTTTAACTTGAGAAAGTAGGTACTTCCGAGGCCCAGAGTCTGTGTGGGGATAGCCACCACTTTTGGCTTTAAGCAGACACAGACTGAATTACAGAGCTCAAAGTGACCTGGAAATCATGGTTCTATCTCTCTCTTGAGTATTGGGATTATAGGCACGAATCACCATTCATAGCTTCTGGATAAAGTGTGTGTGTACACGTGCACATGCATGCACACAATATTAGCACATAGAAGCATGCTGTGGCATATATGTAGAAGGCAAAAGACAACTTTTAGAAGTTGGTTCTTTCCAACTAACATGTGGCTCCTGGGGAATCACACTTAAGATTATCAGGGCTTGGCAGCAACTTTACCTGTTGCACCAGCTCACCAGGCTTGGGTCTTTTTTTTTTTTTTGGAGACAGGGTTTCTCTGTGTATCCATGGCTGTCTTGGACTCACTTTGTAGACCAGGCTGGCCTTGAACTCACAGAGATCCACCTGCCTTTGCCTAAGTGCTGGGATTAAAGGCATGTGCCACAATGCCCAGCAATTACAGACAGCTGTGAACTGCCATGTGGGTGCTGGGATTTGAACCCCAGTCCTTTGGAAGAACAGCCAGTGCTCTTAACCCCTGAGCCATCTCTCCAGCCCCATCCTTGGTTCTTGAGGAGACTTTCTGATTTTTGGGGCAGGGGCAGGGTGGGGGAGATGTTAATGTCTACTTACCTCACATTCAATTCCCTCCTTAGACAATACAGCTGCAGCTTCTAGGCAGTGGCCCACTGGCCTTGAATGGGCAACTACAGTGATGTGGGTCCCTGAAATAAAGTGGTCAGAGAGTCTAATGGAGCACCAAGAGATGCAGCTATGGCTTGTCTTATTAAACCTTCAGCTTATTTCAGTGAGCTGTGCAATGACAGTATCTGTGGGCATGAAACACAGATTCACAAAATCCTAACTTGACCTTATTCATCCTTTACATTTTTTGGGTTTTGTTTTGTTTTTTGGTTTTTCGAGATAGGGTTTCTCTGTGTAGCCCTGGCTGTCCTGGACTCACTTTGTAGACCAGGCTGGCCTCGAATTCACAAAGATCCACCTGCCTCTGCCTCCCAAGTGCTGGGATTAAAGGCGTGCGCCACCACCATCATCCTTTACTTTTTAAGTCAAACTATGTGGCAGTAACTTCTGGCTACAATAAAAATAATGATTAATGTATACCAAGGTGTTCTTACCTTGCCTTTCAGTTTTGGCTTTTCCAATAGGAATCAGGAAATCTTTTGACTGAGCTTCTGCAGGAAGTTCAAATGCAACTCCATACATCAGTTCACTCTCTAGCATTACCACTGCAAGACATCATAAACTCTCAAGCAACAACAAACTGCACACAAAATGATACAAATGCATATACAATGAAATAATTCATCTCATGAGTACAAAGCCTGGTTTCTGTCACATAGAGAAGCTTTAGAGTGCTTTACATGCTGGCACCTGCAGTCTGCTCAAAAGAGGTCAGGCTAATTGTGGGTACACAGTGAATAAACAGCCCCTTAGAGTAAGAAGAAAAACACACCTGTTTGACTATCGTTACTGTCTATAAATCATTAGCACTTTATATATGGTATATCTAAGCCTTACTAGATGCCCTTGATGGCTCCTAATATGCAGAGAGTTCATGTCAGTTTTTTCATGTTCAAAAGAAACCTGGGGTTACTATGCTGACCTGGATTATCATCACGAATGGCCGATTTAATAAGTCCTTTTGCATCCTCGGAATTCCAGGGGCTGACCACTTTTAGACCTGGGCAGTGGCCATACCATGCAGCAAAGCATTGAGAGTGCTGAGCAGCTACACCTGCTGAGGCGCCATTAGGCCCCCGGAATACTATGGGCACAGGCTGCAGGCCGGCAGACATGTAGTAGGTCTTGGCAGCTGAGTTTATAACTTGGTCAATGGCTTGCATGGAGAAATTGAAGGTCATAAATTCACAGATGGGCCTCAACCCAGCCTGTCAAGTGGAAAACATCAGTGGTAAAAAGACTAATTAGAACAGTAGGGCGTGGTGGTGCATGCCTTTAATCCCAGCGCTCGGGAGGTAGAGGCCGAGTTCAAGGCCAGCCTGGTCTACAAACCAAACAAACAAACAAAAAAGACTAAATAGAACAAGGAAAAGTGGTAAATAATCACACTTCCAACATGCAAACAATATTTTGTTTCTGTTTTTGGTTTTTTGAAACAGGGTTTCTCTGTCTAGCCCTGGCTGTCCTAGAACTCACTTTGTGGACCAGTCTTGAACTCAGAAATCCACCTGCCTCGTGAGTGCTGGACTAAAGATGAACACCACAACACCCAGTGCAAACAACATTTTCAAATGATATTAAAGGAAATCCCCTTGGATGAACGCCATAAATAATATCACGTACCATAGCTGCCCCTACAGCAATTCCAGCGAAGCCCATCTGTAAAGCAAACAGCAGCCTAAGGAAAAGTCCATAGAAATTAAAACTGAATACTCAATTAGTCCCTCAAATTTTGTCTGGAAGACGTACCTCTGATATGGGAGTATCTATGATCCTCTTGTCACCATATTTCTTCCAAAGGCCTCTGCTTACCTACAATTAAGATTTAACCCCATGACTTTCAAGGGTCTGTCAGGGCAAATGGGTACTTTTTAATTTTACATAAAGTTCACCTATTTCAGTTACCTTGTATGCACCATCATACTGGGCAACTTCTTCCCCAAGCAGAAATACCTTTTCATCTCTTTCTAGCTCTTCATCCATACCTTGATTAATAGCTTCACGAACTGTCAACTGTCACAGGTATAACAGAAAACACGCTACAGGTTTATTTAGGATATGGAGACTCCCTTCTTTATATTTACCTAAGCTGCCCACAACAGCATGGACCCTTCCAAGAATAGGATGAGGCAAGATGGCCAAGCCAGCTGGGTGTGGTGGCCCACACTCTTAATCCCAGCACTTGGGAGGCAGAGGGAGGCAGATCTCTGTGAGATCAAGGCCAGCCTGGTCTACAAAGTGAGTCCAGGACAGCCAGGGCTGTTACACAGAGAAACTCTGTCTTGAAAAACCAAAAAAAAAAAAAAAAAAAAAAGGCTAAGCCTGATGAGTTTGACCCCCAGGCTCCACATGGTGAGAGGAGGGAACTGATTCCCTGGAAGCTAACCTCAATACATGTGCATGCTCACACATACACAAAGTAGATAAATACATATCACACGAATTAAAGTTCCGAGAATACTTATGTCAGATAATCCTTCACTAGATGTTAATGACAAGCTTACAGAACACTTTTGTTGTACTGCTTGCTGTACACACAGGCAAGGAAACTGATGGATTGCTAAGCTAGCTCATAAGCAGTTTCCTAAGGAGAAAACATGATAGGTCTCTGAGTTCAAGGCCAGCCTGGTCTACAGAGTAAGTTCCAAGGATACCCAAGGCTACACAAAGAAACCATATCTCAAAAAAAAAAAAAACGTAAAAAGTATATGATTCAATCTTTCAAAAGTCCAAATTCTGATATATGTTATTATACAACATGGATGAACCTTAAAACACTGTGATAAGTTAAATAAGCCAAACGCAAAAGGGCAAAAGATTCAACTTACATGACGTTCTAGAACAAGCAAACTCGAAGAGCTAGAAAAGTACAATATGGGATGTAACAGCGGCTGGAGTAGTGTGAATTATTATCACTATTATCGTGTAATGGACAAGAGTTCCTATTTCCCATGATCAAAAAACAAAAGTGTGGAAATGGATAGGGTATACGGTAAATGCATTCGATGCCAATGCACTCTACATTTTAACACATATGGTTTTAAAATTATGTTTTTACCACAATTCAGGTGTGTGAGTAAAAAAAGTTAGGAAACCAAATGGTCGTTTATTGGAGTGCCACCGGCCTCGAGGGGGTGGGTGTCAGCACGAGTAGCACCAGGCGGGGACAGGCACAGCGCGAACCACCAGCAGGACGCGGCCGCAGCCGGGGCCCCCGATGCCACCCAGCCTCGAGGCAGACGCGACCCCGGCCTCTCAGGCCTGCTCCCGGGACTGGGGACTCCCTCCCGGCCTTGCCCAGCGTCGGCGACGGTTACCTGCAGCGCCGCGGGCGCCGAACGGTGAAAACGCCTCTTCAGCAGCCGGGAAGCCTGGCAGGGAGAGAGAACGAAGTTCAGAGAGGGCACAGGGGCAGCCTCGGGTGCGCCAGGGGCCTGCTTACCTGCCGAAAGGGTCCCCGCACCAGGGAAGCCACTGCCGCCATCTTGCCCGTGTCCTCTAATCGCCGCCTAAAGACAACACAGAAGCGCCGCAGACTAGCTGCAGCGCAGCCAATGCTCGGGAGTAACGCTTTTAGGGCACGCCTCCATCCAGAGAAACCAATAGAGAGCGAAGACTACAGGTCCCGCCTTCCTGAGTAAACCAATAGCAAGGCTCTATTCCGTAGCCCCCCCCCGGGCTTTGACAGGCCGCTACCCGTCGGCCACGCCTCCGCAAGCGTAGCCAAAGGCCGGTTGCGGCGTCTGCGAGCCCCGCCCACCTGGCCAGTCGCGAACCTGCCCAAGTGATGTGTCCAGCTGTTCCTCTCTGACCCGTTGCACTGGTGCTAGTTTTGCCTGCCACTTGCAGCGGCTCTCAGGCACCTAGCACGCCCTGCACACACCCCTGACTGCTGCCTGCCCACGAGCTTGGACTGAGTCAGTGCGACCCCAACTCACAGAGATCTGCGTGCCTCTGTCTCCTGAGTGCTGAAATTAAAGGCGTGCACCACCACGTCTGTCATCTGTAGTCCTTTTTGATAGGGGACAGATAGGAATATTTTTGTGTTCTATATTATAAAGACATACTTGTATGCTACATTAAAAAAAAGAGAATCTGTATGTCTGTATTATTAATAGCTTAGTACAGGCAGGGCATGGTGGTGTATGCCTTTCTTTCAGCAGGAGGCAGAGGCAGGCGGATCTCTGTGAGTTCAAGGCTAGCCTGGTCTACAAAGTGAGTCTAGGACAGCCAGGGATAGGGAGAGAAACCTGTCTGGAAAAAAAAAAAAACAAGAAAAAAATTCTTAGTATATATACATTGTATTAGGTCTCAAATCCAGGGCAACTCTCACTCAGTACCTTGGTTCTCCAATAATTCTCACCCCACCCCTACCCTAAACCTCTTCCTACCAGGGGTTAGGCTTCCCTTCCCTTCCCCTAGTCTGATCCCTATATAATACAGCCATTTGGGCTACACAAGTCTCTTGGTCTCTTGTCCTCAGACTCCTCTCTTGGTCTTCCTCCCATCTTTCTTCTCCAGTTTTGTGTGCCTGGACTTTTCTCTCTGCTTTCTCCCTTATATCTGTCATAAAAATCTTCTCCATGCTTTAAGAGTGGTCATGTTCTCCTTTAATTTCTTTTCTTTTTTCTTTTTTTCATTCACACTGCTAGTGATTTCCTTGTTCTAAGTTAACCCCTCTCCCAAAGCCCATGTCCCTGGAGGCTTACAAAGATGAAACCAAAAGTAGCTAACTGGAGATTCGTTATTTCATGTGTCTGAGTCCAAACATCCCCAGAGTGAGGAATGCCAGGGATGATAAGGGGAGAAGCACAGACATCACAAGATTCAGAGACATGGCTGACTACCTGAGCAGAGCAGGACAAGCCTGCAGAGTGACTGACTTCCTTTTTCGCTCCCGGACCCTGTCTCTCTAGAGAATCTGCTGGGTGCCCATGAAATATGATACAGGTGTCCAGGATGTTGGTCCCATGTTTTCGCAGATTACCAGCTCTGAATAAGGCACAGTTTTAAGATCAATTCCCGTTCCTGCCTATTCTGTAAGGGACAGGGAGCATGAACAGAATTCGAGCTACAATTTCGGGTTCCTTTCAGGGACACCTAGTACTTCCCAGTATCCCCACGAAGCCCCTTGATTTGAGGCGTCAGTCCCCCAGGGACTCCTTATTCCCTGTAGTGGTTAGTTTTTGTCAATTTGGCACAAACTAACGTCACCCAGGAAGAGGGAATCACAATTGAGTCCTTGCCTCCATCAGATTAGCCTGTGGGCATGTGGAGAGGTTCTTGACTAATGTGGGAGAACCCCACCCATTGTAGGCAACACCATCCCTGGACAAGCGATCCTGAGTCATGTAAGAAAGCAGGCTGAGCAAGCCCTGAAACCAAGCCAGTAAGCAATGTTCCAGAGTGGCTCCTGCCTCTGCTCAGGCTTGAGTTCCTGTGCTGACTTCCCTCAGTGATGCCTGGTGACATGGAAATGCAGGTCAAACAAACCTTTTCCTCTCCCAAGTTGGTTTTGATCAGCATTTTATCACAGCAAGAGAAAATATTGCAGGGTGCTCCTGTTCAGAGTGAAAATGTGAGTCTGCTATTGTCTTCGTCCCTACCACTCAGCATTTGGCATCTGAACTACAAAGGAAACATCAAGGTGAATAAAAGCCAGAGCCTGGATATGATTAAAAAGGACAGTGTTCTTGGGCCTTATAGTCGCAAAACATTTGCCAGTGACACAGAGTCAATGCAGCTAGACGGGGAAGGTATTGGGTTTCACGGGCCTCAAAGGATTTTCTTTTAAATGATGACCATGCTAATTTTAGATAGGTAATAATTGGCATGTTAATGGCATATTCTGCCAGTGAAATGATCCAGTCCAGGCCAAATTAAAATATATAAAGGCAGGTTTATTGAATACAAGAAGAAAAGAGAGTGTGTGCATGCAGAGAGCCCAAAATGTCAGGATTATATAGGAAAAGGTTTCTGGGGGAAGGGAATTAAACATACAGGGTAGGGTGTGCCAGCATGCCCTGTAACAGATAGAGACTGAGGCATGCTGGGAGAATTTGGAGCTTAGGTCCCAGGTCTGAAACCTAACAATTGATATAGGTGCTTTCCTTTCAAACTGGTCAATTTACAAAAGCTAAACAAAATTTCCTGTTTAAAAAACAAACAAGGAGCTGGAGAGATGGCTCAGCAGTTAAGAGCACTGGCTGCTCTTCCAGAGGTCCTCAGTTCAACTCCCAGAAACCACATGGTGGCTCACAACCATCCACATTGTGATCAGATGCCCTCTTCTGTTTGCAGGTGTTAATGCAGATAAAGCAATCATATACATAAAATAAATAAATCTTTAAAACACACACACACACCCAAACAAAACAACAACAAAAAAAAACTACAAACAAGCCAGGCATGGTGCACCCCTTTAATCCCAGTACTTGGGAGGCAGAGACAGGCAGATCTCTGTGAGTTGGAGGACAACCTGGTCTACAAAGCCAGTCTAGGAGCCAGGGCTGTTACACAGAGAAACTCTGTCTCGAAAAACAAAACAAACAAACAAACAAACAAAAATCCTCTGACTTTTGCCAGGTGTGGTGGCATGCACCTTTATTCCCAGCACTCAGGAGGCAGAGGCAGGCAGATCACAGTGAGTTCGAGGCAAGCATAGTCTACAAATTGAGTTCGGGACAGCCAGGCCTACACAAAGAAACCCTGTCTTGAAAAACAAATAAACAAGCAAAACAACACAAACAAAATTACTGTATTTTAAAGTTGTACGTTTTTAAAACTGGGAAGCATATGTTCACCATACAGTCCTCTCTCAAAATCCAATCTTTCCAGAGTAAGAAGCATTTGTCCTCAAACGTCAGCTTGAGGTCTGTTGTCAGTTTTTGAAAATCCCTTTATTTAAGGTTGGTCTCTATGGGTTTGAACAACCTTATGCACTCCTGCACATAGTCCAGACTTGCCTGGAACTCCTATATAGACCAGGATGGCCTCAAACTTTCCTCAGTCCTCCAGCCTCAGTCTCCTGAGTGTTGGATTACTGGGATTACAGATTTGGACCACCACACCTAGTGCTGCTTTTTTTTTTTTTTGAGACAGGGTCTCACTATATAGCCCTACCTGTAGACCAGGCTAGCCTCCAATGAACAGAAATCCTCCTGTCCCTGGGCCTCAAATTCTGGATTTAAAGTTGTGTGTAACCAGGCCCAGCTATGTGCATTATTTTATGTGCTTATATATTCTAGCCATATGAATGTGCGTATATATGCATGTGTGTGTGTTATCCCATTTACAGATTCATGTAACCACCAACCCAATACAAAATTATTTCATCACCACAAAGAAGCTTGTTACCTCATAGTCCTCAACTCCTGACAACTGCTGATATGTTTGTAGTTCATTCTTTTATATCCGGGCATACAGCTCACCAGTAGAGCATTATTTAGCATTAGATCCCCAGCAATACACACAATATTATATGTATGAAATCATAGAATATGTAACTCTCCGAGACTGGCTTTCATCTCAGGGCTGTGCAAATTAGTGTGTGCCACATTTCTGTCTATTACGCAATAATCATATGGTTAAATCAGCTGGTTCATTAATTCTTCAAAGGACATCTGGGTTGTATCCACTTTCCCACTCTTAGCAATAAAGCTATTAAGGACATCAATTTACAAGTCTTTATGTGAATGTAAGTTTTCATTTTTCCAAGTAAATATCCAGGAAGATGATTGTGTGGTTAGTACATATTTAACATTTCAAAAACTGCAAGACTCTTTTGAATCACAACCATTTCATTTTACTTTACCACCACAATAAGTTAGATGTCTGTCTAGCTGCTCTTGGTCTTTGGCATTATGTAGTGATGTCAGTCTTTTGGGTTTTTAAACAGGGTTTTGCTATATCCACCCTGGCCCCAATCTTCAATCTTGTTTCCCAGGACTCCTATATGCTAAGAATACATATGTGAATACACAGCTGGCCTTTTCTTGGCCTTCTAATAGAGAGATAGATGATTGATAGATAGATAGATAGATAGATAGATAGATAGATAGATAGATAGTGGTATTCATTATCTATTTATTTATTTACTTCTATATTTATTTTTGGTTTTTTGAGATAGGGTTTCTCTGTATAACAGAACCCCAACTGTCCTTCTCCTGGTCTCCCTTTGTAGATCAGGATGGCCTCAAATTCACAGAGATCTGCCTGCCTCTGCCTCCCAAGTGCCGGGATTAAAGGTGTGCACCACCACGCCTGGCTTATCCCTCATATTTTAATTGTATTTCTCTAATGGTTCATGATCTTAATGGTCTTTCCAAAGCCTATTAACCATACATCTTTGGTATGGTCATCCTTTTTGGTGACACGTTTTCATTTTTGGTGAAGTCTTTTGACCATATTCTAATTAGATTGTGTTTTTAAATTTTGTGTACAAAATATTCAAACCTAAAATTTACCATTTTTGAGGTTTGAAGTGTATAGCTTAGTACTATTAATAATACTCACATAATTCTTATTGTTATTATTTGTTCATTTTAAGCGAATGTGAGTGTACCTAGGTATATGTATGTGCACCACATTGTTAGAGTTCCATCTCGGTGGGACCTCCAAATGTTAGAGTCCAAGATTGGCCACACAAAGCTTTCAGTCATCTATCTCAGTCAGATATGGATGATTTATTGAATACACACTCCAAAACTGGTCATGGACACCATGACCAGGGTCACAGAGGTCTTGGAGCCTACCTGTGACATCCGTCTGCTTCCAAGGCAGGCTTTTTATAAGAAAAACCACATCCAGGTAGCAACTAGGTAACCAGGTCTAGGAAACAAACTGCATCCAAGTAACAACCAGGTAGGAAACAAGGGGATGGCAGCACTGCATCATCTTGACTAGCTAGACAAAGCATTTCTAACTGACCTTCAACTTGATCGGTCCCAAGTGGAGCTTTAATTGAGGACTCTTCAGAGTGTTAAAGTAATAATGTAACCAAGTATGAGTAATTTCATCTTATAAGTAAAACGGAGACTGAAGACAAAAAATGGCTGCAGTTATACTAGGAGCTAAAGCAGGCCTCAACACTTATGTGTTCAAGAGTCAGAAGAGGACACTGGATCTCCTGGAACTGAAGATGGTTGTGAGTTCCCATGTGGGTGCCAGTAACTGAAGCTGGGTCCTCTGTAAGGCCAGCAAGTGCTCTTAACCACTGAGCTGTTCCTCCAGCCCACGATCACACTCTTTAACCATGCCCACCAGCCATCTCTATAACTGTCATTTTCCCAGATAAAGCTCTCCAACCATAAACAGTATCTCCCATTCTCTCTTCCATCCCCTGGCAGCCACAGTTCTACTTTCTGTCTCTGAATTTGACTTTTTAGGTACTGGATAAAAGTGTCACATGCAAAGTTTGTCCTTTTGTAACTATCTTAATTCACTCAGTTTGATATCACAGGTGTCTGTATTTTATTCGTTTCTGTGGCTGAATGATATCCAGTTAGTTTATGGTCATATTGCTCGCTTCACTCATCTATTGTGAGTATTTGAACCTTTGAATGGCGATGCTCTGAACATTGGTGTACAAATGCCTATTTGAGTCATGGCTTTCATTTGATGTGTGAGTTGCTGGGGATCGAACTCTGGTGTTTGTGCATGTGGGGAAGCAGTCTGTCACTGCCCTACATCCTAACCTCTGCTTCAATTCTTTCAACCATATAGACTCAGAGGCAAAAGACTTTATTATGTGGTGACTATATGTTTAGGTTTTTCTTAGTACTTTTCCACTCAAAGTTCCACAGCAGTTACATATTCCACCAGAAAGGCACATTTTCTGCCATGTATGGTAGTACACACCTTTGATCCCAACACTCAGAAGGCAGAGGCAGGAGGATCTCTGTGAGTTCAAGGACAACCTCGTCTACAAAGTGAGTCCAGGACAGCCAGGGCTGTTATACAGAGAAACACCCTCCCAAAAAATATTTATTTATTTAATGTATATGAGTGCTCTATCTGCATGTAAATGTGCATCTGCATGACAGAGGAGGGCACCAGATCTCATTATAGATGGTTGTGAGCCACCATGTGGTTGCTGGGAATTGAACTCAGGATCTCTAGAGGAGCAGACAGTGCTCTTAATCTTTGAGCCATCTCTCCAGACCCTGAAAACTTTTCTATGTGTATAAATTCTAATATCTAAGATCTGTCAATCTGTCTGTTTATTTCATATTCAGACAATATCCAGGAAGAGTTAGGTAAAACACATAATATAAAGTTTGAGAATAAAGATAACAGAGTTGGGTACTGTGGCTTATGCCTTTAATGCTACCATTTGGGAGACAGAGACAGGAGGGTATCTGTGAGTTCGAAGCCAGCTTGGTCTACAAAGCAAGTAGAGGACATCCAGTGCTATTACACAGAGAAACCCTGTCTCAAAAAAAACAAAAAATAAAACCAAAAACAAAATTTAAAAAGGATGGCATAGATGATGTAATAAATCCCACCTAAGAACAAGGAACAAAATCTATTTTATGATTCTGGTGCATTCCTTTCTAATATATCCATATACATTTATATTTTATAATCCTTTAGCTTTAGGGTTTTTGTTTGTTTGGTTGGTTTTGGCTTTTGACTTTTTACGGAAAAGGGTTTCTCTGTGAAACAGCCCTTGCTGTCCTGGGACTCACTCTGTAGACCAGGCTGGCCTCAAACTCACAGAGACCGCCTGACTCTGCCTCCAAAGTGCTGGGATTAAAGGTGAGTGCCACCACATCCGGCTTAGTTTTAGTTTTTAAAGTGATTTTGAAATGTGAGGGTGTGGTGATGCACATCTATAACCCAGCTGTCAAGAAACTGAGAACCTGGATTCCTGGGGACATAGCAAGACCTCATCATAAACACCCATAGGTAGCCGGGTGTGATGGTGCACATCTTTAATCTCAGCACTTGGGAGGCAGAGGCAGGTGGATATCTGTGAGTTCAAGGCCAGCCCGGTCTACAGAGTGAGTTCCAGGACAGCCAGGGCTATTACACAGAGAAACCCTGTCTGGAAAAACCTAAAAAGAAAACAAAACAAAACAAAACCACCAAAGTACCTTTCAAATATACTGATGAAAACATCAGGTAGATTCATTACAGTGAAGCAGGGAAAAGTCAGCTGTGGATTTTAGATGTTATCTGATGACATGCTTAGCTTTTGGATTGGTGGAAGTTAGTGGCCCACTAACTTAACATATTCTAAGGGTTTTACCTGGTAGTTGACAGGATACTGAGTCAGATATAGATACAGAGGTGGGAAATAAATGACCATTAAGGGGACTAAATGGCCCAAGTTAATTTTGACTCTGAATCTGCAACATTCAAGCTCTTCACACTCCAAGTTCTAACCAGTCAGCCACCGTGTAGAATCTTTCACAAAAGTGAGGCTTTCTTTCTGGGAGCTTTAGTTCACACCACCTACACCGGGTGAGTGTGGATCTTTCTTAGCACACTGATTAAAATGAAGTCATATTTAGTTTTTTTTTCACTCAGCATAATGCCTTTAGATTAAATCCAATATCATATGTATCAATACTAATTTCTTTTTATTAGTTTTTATTATGCTAATTACTACATTTATTTTTATTTATTCACTCGCTGAAGGAGATTTTAGTTACTTCTGGTGTTGCTGATAATGAATAGGGTAAATTTTAAAAATGTTTGGGGCTATGCTTGTTGGTGCACATGTTACGGAGGTATATTCACACATCCATTTGTGGAGGTTAGGAGTCAACACTGAATGTCACCCTCCATCTGTCTTCATCTTAAACTCTGAGACAAGATCTCTTCCTGAACCTAGACCTCATTCATAGACTGGAGATGGTTAGTCAGAAAGCCCCTGTGGGATCTTCCTCCCCGCCCCCTGCCCTCACACTGGGATCTTCCTCCCCTCTCCACTGCCCTCACACTGGGATCTCCCCCCCACTGCCCTCACACTGGGATCTCCCCCCCCACTGCCCTCACACTGGGAACTTCCTCCCCCCCTGCCCTCACACTGGGATCTTCCTCCCCCACCACTGCCCTCACACTGGGATCTTCCTCTCCCCCACTGCCCTCACACTGGGATCTTCCTTCCCCCCCCACTGCCCTCACACTGGGATCTCCCCCCACACTGCCCTCACACTGGGATCTCCCCCCCACTGCCCTCACACTGGGA
>CAJQZJ010033256.1:754019-767220 GCA_907164525.1 Lophiomys imhausi | reverse complement strand
CTGAAGGGTTAGTGGCTAATCCAGTAAGAGAACTGTGATGCTGAATTAATAAGAGCATAGAATCTGTTACATGCATAATTACCCTGCAGTAAGAAAGGAACTTTTGATCCTTAATGTAAGTGATTTGTGGTTTCCAGGGATGTGTTGGCAGCTTCAGTCCCTGGAGCCCAGGCAAGCACTTAGAAAAGCAGAGTGCAGATTAAAACCACACAACACACACACAGGCACACACACACACACACACCACACACACACACACACACACACACACACACACACACACACAGGCACACACATACAACGCTCATGAGGTGTTAAGGGTCTTACGTGTCTGATCAGCAGCAGCCAGGCCCAGGTGACTTTTTTTTTTTTTTCATGTGTTTTAGAAACGTCAGTCACTTCAGAAAGTTAGGCCAACTTGAGCTTCAACTGTGTGAACTGTGTGGTACTAGCCACTGCCTCTGGTAGTAGATGTGTGCAAACACACGAGCCAGGGACTCTTTTCTCTTCTAGGGAGCTATATAGTATAGCTGTATAGTAATATAGTATATCTGTATAGTAACTTTTAAAATATTTATTTTTGTTTTCTTCTTTTAAGATAGGGTCTAATATAGCTTAAGCTAGATTCAAACTCACTACCTAGGTGAGGATGACTTGGAATTTCCTATCCTGCTGCTCTTATCTCTCCTATGTTGGGATAACTGGCATGTGCCACTATGCCTGGTCCTGTATAGTGATTTTTAAAATTAGGTGATAGGTTATCTCTGACAACAAAATCAGCCAATTCAAACCAAGGTTTATTGGAGGCAGCTCTCAGACAGGTTCACTAATATCACAGGAGGAGGTCAAGGATGTCATCTTGCAGATGGGGAGACAGAAAAGGGGAAACAGAGAGAGAGAAGGGAGAGAGAAATGTGAAGAGACAGAAGGAACCAAAATGTCTGGATTATATAGTGAAGAGCCTCTGGGTGAGAGGAAGCCCAGCCCCTGGGCTGGAAAGTTCAGGCAGGGACTGAAGGATGCTGGGAGAACCTGGAGACCAGGTCCACTTTGGTGTGTAAAATAGGCACCTCAGATGTTTGTCCAGAGGAGTCTGAATCCCAACATTAGGTAGTTCTCCAACCTTGCCCTTATTTTTTCTTTTCTTTTCTCTCTCTCTCATTTTTTGTTTGTTTGTTTGTTTTGTTTTGTTTTTGTTTTTTGAGACAGAGTTTCTCTCTGTATAACAGCCCTGGCTGTCCTGTACTCAATTTGTAAACCAGGCTGGCCTGGAACTCACAGAGATCCACCTGCCTCTGTC
This sequence comes from Lophiomys imhausi, assembly GCA_907164525.1. NCBI lineage: Eukaryota > Metazoa > Chordata > Mammalia > Rodentia > Muridae > Lophiomys > Lophiomys imhausi. Next base: position 765,920 of record CAJQZJ010033256.1, on the reverse strand, counting down.
TCCCGAGTGCTGGAATTAAAGGCGTGCACCACCACATCCAATGCCATCTTTTCCAAAATTGTCTTAGAATCAGAACTGTATAAAAATGAAACAAAACTCTGATAGAATTTCAGTTGGAACAGAGTTAAAGATGTATGGAATGTAGGGGATTTTGACATCTTCCACCAGGAACATAGAGTGTCTTCGTTTACTCAGGGCCTCTCTGATTTGTTTCATAAACATTTTGTAGGTTCCAGGACACAGGTCTTCCTTACATTTTGTTAGATTTGTGCCTTTGTGCTTTTGTTTTCCAAGCTATTATAATAAATGCTTTTTTTTTTAAGTTACCAATCATTTACTGCCAATATGTAAAAATATAATTAATTTTCACGGGTCAATCTTGAGTCCTGCAACCTTGAAAAACTCCTGTATGATCCCCAGCAGCTTTTTTGCCAATTGCACAGGATTAACTGCAGAACAATAATTTTGCATATGAAAGAGATTTATTTTTTCCTTGGTAACATGTGTGTCTCTTGCTTACTTGTGTTGCCTGATCTCTGGCCTTATAGAACAGTGCCGAGTATACGTGATGAGAATCCTTGTCTTGTTCCTTCCTCATCTTGGAGGGAGCACATTCAGTCAGTCTTCCCCTGTCATAAGCAATGTTTGGTCCAGGTCCCTATGAAAATGCTCTTGTTCTGGACTAGAAAGTTGATGGTAGCTCTGTAGGAAGAGCACCCATAGCTTAGTAGGTCTAGAAAGTTCCCTTATGTTCTTCATTTGCTGAATCCTTTTATGCTGAATGCCCATTATATTTAGTCAGATGACTTTTCTACATCAGTTTATTTGATCACATGATTTCGTCTCCTTTGCTTCTTTTGTCTGTTAACTTGATGATATCACATTGGTGATGATGATGATGATTTTGAGACAAGGTCTCACTCTGTATGCTTTGGAACTCAATATGTAGACCAGGCTGGCCTCTGTTTCCTGAGTGCTGGGATTAAAGGCATATGTCATGATGCCGGGACCAATTACTACATTGATTTTAAAATGTTGAATCATTGTTGAATTTGGGGGTAAACCGGGTAGTGGTGGCACACACCTTTAATCTTAGCACTTGAGAGGATGAGGCAAGTGGATCTGAGTTCAAGGTCAGCCTGGTCTAAATAGTGAAGTCCAGGACAGCCAGAGCTACACAGAGAAACTCTGTCTCAACAAAACAAAACAAAACATTAACTGCACACAGTCAGTGAGATACTCTGTGTACACATGCTTGCAAGTTTCTTGTGCACACACACACATTACTGGATTTGAGTTGTTTTTGTTGTTATTATTATAGTTATCATCATCATCATTGTTATTATTATGTTGAGACAGGGTCCTATTATGTAGGCTTGCTTGGCCTGGAACTCACTCTGTACATCAGGCTGGCTTCAAACTCACAGAGACCCACCTGCCTCTGCCTCTCAAATCCTGGGATTAAAGCTGTGTGCCACCACACCTGATATTTTTTTAATACCACCACACCCGATTTTGTTAATAGTTTAAAAATAGGTTATTTTATTTTATTATTTATTTTATTTTATTTTTCAAGACAGAGTTTCTGTGTAGCCCTGGCTATCCCAGACTCACTCTGTTGACCAGGCTGGTCTTGAACTCCCATAGGTCTGCCTGCCTCTGCCTCCCAAGTGCTAGAATTAAAGGCATGCACCACCATGCCTGGAATTTTCTTCTCTTTTCCTTTTCCCTTTCTTTCTTCCTTTCTTTCTTTCTTTCTTTCTTTCTTTCTTTCTTTCTTTCTTTCCTTCTTTCCTTCCTTCCTTCCTTCCTTCCTTCCTTCCTTCCTTCCTTTCTTTTTTTTTAGAGACAGGGTTTCTCTGTGTAGCCATGGCTGTCCTGGGACTCACACTGTAGACCAGACTGGCCTTGAACTCACAGAGATCCCCTTGCCTCTGCCTCCTAGTGCTGGGATTAAAGGCGTGTACTGCCACATGCGGCCAGTAGGTTTATTTTTTATTTTATGTATATAAGTATTTTGTCAGGATGTTTTTCTGTGTACCCAGTGCATGACTGGTGCCTGAGGTGACCAGAAGAGGGTGTCTAATCCCCTAGAACTGGTGTTACAGATGGTTGTGAGCTACCAGGAGTCAAATCCAGATCCCCTGGAAGAGCTCTTAACAGCTGAGCTATCTCCCCAGTCCTGTCATTTGTATCTTTAAAGCAATTGGCCCAGGTTTTTGTATGTCAATTTATTTTTAAGGTTCACTTAAAATCTTTTTAAATTCTGTGAGCTAGAAAGATGGATCAGTGATTAGGAGCATTCACTCGTTCAGAGGACCTGGGTTCTGTTCTCAATACGCACATGGCAGTGCCTAACCATCTGTAACTCCAGGGTCAGGGCATCCAACTCCCTCTTTTAGTCACCCTGGGCACTAGGCACAAATGTGGTGCACAGACATACGTGCAGACAAAACACCCAAACATAAAAATAAATAAATAAATTTTAAAGTCCAAGTCTGAAGTGAAGTGCGTTCATCCATGAATGGAGTAATCGCATTGCTGCTGTGGCAGAGTAACTCTGGGAAGGAAGGGCTTATTTTGCCTCACAGTTCGAGAGAACAGTCCTTCATGGTGGGGATGAGCTGGAGGCAGCTGGTCACAGGGGCCCTGTAGCCAGGAAGCAGAGAGGAAAGAATGCTGGTGCTCAGCTCACCTTCTCCTTTGTGTTCACTCTTGGACCCCAGCCCATAGAACGGTGCTATGCATGGTTAAGGTGGGTCCCGCTTTACTCAACCCCCACAATCATGCGCAGAGGATAGTCTCGTAAATGGTTCTAGATCCTGTTAAGCTGACAATGAACATTAACACCACAGTAGCTTACATCGTTCCCTATTTTGTAGTCATTCTAGCTAGAGAATATTAATGTTTTTAATTTGAGCAGATACTCCAGAGAGTGAGTTCTATGTCCCAAGTATCAACCTCTTGTTAGTACAGTCTATCATTCATAATAGTAATGTTGAAAGCTTTGGCAGTGTTATGGCCCCACTGTGTACCCTCTAGCCATCAATTAGGGACCTAAAAAGAGGGCTACTTGGTAGCTCAGTTCACAAACCCTGTGGTAAGTTATTTGGGAGGAACTCAGGAGATCATACACAACTTCCTGGGGGTGTCTCTCTTCATTTCCATCTCCTTGATCATGCCCATACTTTCTGGTCATGGTGAAGACACATACAAAGACTTTTAGAAAGAGTGTGGCAGCTCTCTTGGGATGCTGAGAAGCAATTGGTGGCAGGTAGATAGGGTGAGGAGATCAGAATTTAAAGGCATGTCAAAATGGTGGTGAATTTACCATTTTTCCTCTTTAATATTGCTCAGCCCAGGGCTGGAGAGATGGCTCAGTGGTTAAGAGCACTGGTTTTTCTTCCAAAGGACCTGGGTTCAAATCCCAGCACCCACATGGCAGTTCACAGCTGTCTGCAATTGCCGGGTGTGGTGGCCCATGCCTTTAATCCCAGCACTGGGGAGCCAGAGGCAGGTGGGGATCTCTGTGAGTTCAAGGCTAGTCTGGTCTACAAAGTGAGTCCAGGACAGCCAGCTATACACAGAGAAACCTTGTCTCAAAAACAAAAAGATATATATCATATATCGCTGTGCTTTCTCTGCTTCAGTGTGCACTTTGCCAACCCTGCATCTGAATCAGGGACCAAGGGATGCAGAGAGCAAAGGCAGTGAGGATTCTCTTCAGGATCTTGGAAACACAGCTCCTCTGGCTACAGATTGGGACCCCTCCTCAATTCAAAGTACTCACTTACCTGCTGTTGCCACCAAAACTGAGGAAAGACCTAACTGCATACAGGCAGGGGAGGAGAGGACAGGGAAGACAGGGGAAGATAGTCTTACCACATTTCCACAAGGCCTGCCCACCCACCCCACCCCGCCCACACCTCCGTGTGTGTGTGTGTGTGTGTGTGTGTGTGTGTGTGTGTGTGTGTAATATATATATATATATATATATATATATATATATATATATCACTCAGCCCAGACTCAGAGGCATCAGGGTGCAGACAGGCAGAGCTACAGAAGTCCGCCTGCCTCTGCCTCCCAAGTGCTGGGATTAAAGGTGGGTGCCACAATGCCCGACAAAAGTCCACTTTCTAACTTGAGAGAAGAGACACATGCCTTGTGGAGATGTGGTAAGACTATCTTCCCCTGTCTTCCCTATCCTCTCCTCCCCTGCCTGTATGCAGTTAGGTGTTTCCTCAGTTTTGGTGGCAACAGCAGGTAAGTGAGTACCTTGAATTGAGGAGGGCTCCCAATCTGTAGCCAGAGGAGCTGTGTTTCCAAGATCCTGAAGAGAATCCTCACAGCCTTTGCTCTCTGCATCCCTTGGTCCCTGATTCAGATGCAGGGTTGGCAAAGTGCACACTGAAGCAGAGAAAGCACAGTGCTGCTGTAGGGTGGGTTAATGTCTCCTCCAAATGTGGGTGATATCACCCAATTCATAGAGTGATAGGTAGGGGGCGTGTGTGTATTTCCTCTGGAGTCAGAGCCTGGCTAGCATTCAGATACTAGCTTTTACAACTGCAATGAGGCACATCTCCAGGGCCAGTAAACCTCACTCATTTCTTTTCTCCTCTAGGAGGAATCTGTCACACCTGAGCAGGGTCATATCCAGTAGCCTGGCGCTCTGTGGCTTTTAGAGACCTGGTCTCACTGGTGTGGGCGTGGCAGCAACAGAACCTGGGCAGATATAAGACTGGGCCATTGAAGGTCAGGTGACTTCCTCTCCTCTCTCTCCCATAGACTGGATGTGTGAGCAAAGAGAAGAAAACCCGAGGCCTCAGACTCACGTGCGATGTGGTGGAATTAGCAGGTAGGGAATCAATTGGTTTATTGAACAAAATAAGAGAGGAAGTGTCTGAAGGGCAAAGGGTTAGTCTGACCAAATAAAACACAATGTTGTTAAAATCATTAGTTAAGCCACGATTCAGTGTCCCAGGGCATCACTGCCAGAATATTCAGGTCCACTTTCCTTCTTTGAGAGTACAGAGGGGGAAAGGGAGGTAGGTGGAGCAGTTAGGAAATGTCTTAAATTGAGATACAAAATATGGGGCAAAGGGATTTGTATAGCAGCTTATCCACAGAGACATTACCACTTCTCTGGGCTGCAGTTCTGGTCGCTCTGCTAGCCTTTCCTGACCTGGTTCTGGTTGGGAAGTATCTGTCCAAAGGGGCAGTCTTTTCGTTCTTATTTTGGTCTTTTATGTCTTTTACAAGGATGCTGACTCCTGAAACCACCTCCAAAAGCAGTGTGTATCTGCTGAGGTTTGGATGTAAAATATCCTCCACAGGCTCGCGTGTTTAAATAGTCAGTCCCAGCTGGTGACTGTGTTTTGGGAGGTTGCAGGATCTTTATGAGGTGGGGTCCCCGCTGAGAGAAGTGGGTCACTGGAGAGTAGGTTTTGAGTGGGCACAGTCCCACTTCACACTGAGCTCTGAGCTCTGTGTGCTGTTCTTGTGAGACATGAATGAGCATCAGGTGCATGCCCCTGCTACCAGGAAGCCTTCAGGCTTGCAGCCATGTCTTCCTCTGCGAGGATGGATTACACAGGCTGAAAGCATTAGTTAAAATGTATCCTTTCTCCCTTAAGTTGTTTCTGTCAGGTGTTCAGTTACAATGGGGAGAAAAGTAATTCATACAGCTTCCTCTTCTTTTTTTCCTCCTCTCTCTCTGTTGTTTTTCAAGACAGGGTTTCTCTGTGTAGCCTTGGCTGTCCTGGACTCACTTTGTAGACCAGGCTGGCCTGGAACTCAGAGATCCACCTGCCTCTGCCTCCTGAGTGCTGGGACTAAGGGCATGCACCACCACACTTGGCTATAATACAGCTTCTTAATATCAATTTTATTTTCGGCTTTTTCAAAACAGGGTTTCTGTTTGTAGCCCTGGCTGTCTTGGAACTCATTCTGTAGACCAGACTGGCCCAACACTCAGAGATCCGCCTGTCTCTGCCTCCAGAGTGCTGGAATTAAAGGTGTGCGCCACCACAGCCTGGCCACATTTTGTTTTTGGAAGCTTTTCTCATCCAACTCTTTCAAAAGTCTACTGAGGAGAATCCTCACATGCCTTTTCTTGAAGGTGACTGACTAGGCTTTTACTCTGGATTTGATGTGTGTGGTGGTTTGAATAAAATGGCTCCCATGGGCTCATATGTTTAAATACTGGGTCCCTAGTTGCTGAAACTGTTTGGGAACGGTTAGGAGTTGTGGTCCTGTTGGAGGAGGTTTGTCACTGGGTGGGTGGGGGGGACCTTTGAGGTTTCAAAAGCCCATGCCAGGCCTAGGTAGCACTCTCTGCGACATAATTGTGCCTCAGAATGTGATCTATCCTCTCCAGTGCCATGCCTTCCTGCCTGCTTCCATGCTTCCCACCATGATGGTCTGGAACTCTAACCCTCTTGAGCTGTAAGCCTCAAATAAATACTTCACTCTATAAACTGGTCATGGTCTTATCACAGCACTGGAAAAGTAACTAAGACGATGTGTTTCCAGTTTTGAGTATTTTCTAGAGTTTGAAATATTTACATACACATAATGCAAAAAAAAAAATCTTGGGGATGGGACCTAAGTCCAAACCAGAAATTAATTGATGTCTCACGAACCTATATTATGATATTTTAAAGAATATTTTTAGGGGATTTGTATTCTGACTATAGCAAATCACTTGGGGTCAAACACTGAGTTCTTCACTTATGTCTAGAAATGGAACACTGTATTCACTTACCAGCGTAGTTTGGGGCGTTTGGGATTTGAGGAGCACAACCTTCATGTTGCTACTCAGACTCGCCTATAGAGGGCGCTCTCATGGCCTGACTGTGGCCAAAGTCGCAGAAAGGACAGACCTGCACACACCCAACTGCTGTGTGTCTAACAGGATGTGTGACCTTCCAAAAATATTAACACTTATGTTCTCTGGCCTTAACCACATTTTTTGTGGGTTGCAACGCTCAGATGCAGAGCCCACATTTTGACTTTGCAGCAGCAAAGGCTGAAAGAGGAAAAAGTTGTCCAGAAAGCTTTGCCCACACACTGTACAAAGATCTTTGAGAAGATGAATAAAATGCCCCATTTCCAGGCACAAAAGAAACGCTTCTTAGCATTTCAAACATTTTGATACTGATTACTTGACTAGATAAAAATTATTTTATCTGGTACTGAAGGAAAAAAATTGCTTGATATGTTAGAGCTGGCTTTGTGTTTCTGTGGTAGAAAGAAACCTATGAATTACCTAATATAAGCTTTTCCTGTATGTAGTTGATAGCCTAAGGGAGGCAACATCTTACCTCATTATGTCCAGATCTATGTAAAAGTAAATGACATTAAAATGATGAGAAAGTTCCTTTAAAACATTTTATAAGACCCACAGTAAAAAAAGAAAAATATACTTATATCAACACTGATAGATAAGTGACTAACCTACATTAACCAATTAAAAATACTGTTTTATTACTATTAACTATCTTACTAACTTGAAGTAGACTAACTTTTTTGCCAAAGAAATTACGTAAATAAATATATTTTCAGAATTTGGATCTTTAAAAATGTGTGCATTGGTTTAAAACACAGCATAAATTAGTGTTATTCCAGAGCTTTTAGGAAAACCAGTGTTGCCATCTTAATGAATTTGTACTGGAAGCACAGGTATAAAAACAACAGAGGAAGTGAATTATGTATAAGGTGATTTGTGGCTATTTCTGATAACATTTACAGTAGCAAAGCTTGGAGATAATGTAAATATCCATAGGTAGTGTTTGCACTAAAAATATGTATGCTGTGCTTGTAAAAGGGAATACTGTGACAATGAAAAAGGGTACGCAGCTTTCTGAGTGTGGAATGTGTTGCCATCTTCCCACTTCACCAGACCCCTTGCACGATGGTTACAAACCTGAAAATCAGGGGATACTTTCAACTACAGTTTTGTTGTTTAAAAGTTATATATTGAAATAATCATTCACAGAGATTGCCAAGATAGAGAAGCCCCCTGGTACCCTATGCCTAGTTTTCTCAATGGTTAGAGCTCATATAAATATGGGATGGAATCCAAACGCTGACACTGGTGCCATGATGGTCTGACAAAGAATAGTCCCCATAGGCTCATATATTTGAATGCTTAGTCAGCAGGGAGTGGCACTACTTGAGAGGGATGGGGATGGGTGGCCTTGTTGGAGGAAGTGTGTCATTGGGGTTGGGCATTGAGGTTTCAAAAGCCCAAGCCAGATCCAGGGTCTCTCTCTTCCTGATATCTGTGGATCTGGATGTAGAACTCTCAGCTCCTTCTCCAGAGCACCATGTTAGCCTGCATGCTACCACACTTCCCACCATGATGATAATGGACTAAACCTTTGAAATCATAAGCAAGTTCCCAATTTAAATGTTTCTAGGAGTTGCTGTGGCCATGCTGTCTCTTCATGGGGATAGACTACTGACCAAGACAAGTACCAAGGGTGTTTTGTGCTATTGTGTTGCATTCATGGACCTGGAGTTGGATAATGACCACCACAATGAGGACACAGAACCAGTGGGCCTGTGAGATAGCCAAGTGGGTAAAGACACTTGCTACACAAGCCCAAGAACATGAGTTCAGTCCCTGGAACCCACATGTGGACAGAGAGAATGGACCCCTAAAAATCGTCCTCTGTCTTGCATGAACACACACACACACACACACACACACACACACACACACACACACCCCACAAAATAAATTGTAAAGAAGAAGAAAGAGAAGTATTCAGTCACCACAGTTATCTCTGTCATGTTGCTCCAGCACAGTAATACTGGCTACTAATACAGCATAGTAATTCCTCTGCTATTCTTGACCCATGGGAGCTGTCAATCAGTTCTCCAAGCCTATCATCTTGTTATTTTGAGAGATTATGTAAGTATAACATAGTATGAGGTTGATTTTTCCCAAGGAAGACAATGCTGTTGACTTCCGTGGTATCAGTTTGTTCCTCTTCATTGCCAGATGCTACATGTCCTCTAGTGTGGTTATACTATGGTCTAATCATTTACCTGCTGTAGAATTCTTGGATTGTTTGCAGTTTAGAGCTAGTACCAAAAAAGCTGCCAAAACAGTCCTGTACAGGTTTTTATGTGAACATAAGTCTCTGTTTCTCTGGGATAAATGCCCAAGCACGCTTGCTAGGCTGTAGGATGAGTGGATGCTTGGTTGTTTGAGAAACTGCCAAATTTCATTCCAGAGTCTGTACCATTTTCATTCCCAACCACAGTTTTCTTTTTATACAAAATGTTATTGACTACTGTGAGCAGTGGCCCTAGGCCAGAGGCACATGTGGAACTGAGACACTTCTGTTTTGTTAAGAAAATCAGTTTCATATACCTTAAAGAAGAGGAGAAAGACAGGAAGGTGGAGATGAACCTCTTTGCTTGCCTGTAAGGTCTCATGCTTGGCTCTTGACCTGTCAAAATGATCACCTCCTCACTGTCATGCTAAGCTGCTGTTGGATAGCCTACACAAACCACACCCTGCAAAAGCCAGCTGGCTGTATCCTTGACCTTGACGCAGGCTTTCAGTCTATCCCAAGGTGCCCTTTGAAGCTCTGGCTGATTTGGGAATATTATGCCCCAAATTCCAGTAACAAAACCATTTAAGGATCTTAGTCATTTCAGGACCAGCCCATAGAGAGACCACTGTTCCTATACACCCCACTCCCAGGCCCCCAACATTGGGCCTCACATTCAAATTGTCTTTGAATTCTTCTGGTCAGCCATCTTCCTCTGTACTCCAGGATTTTCTGTTTGGAGAATAAACTTGTACCTGTGTTAGGAGTCTGAACTCCAGAGCATGTCACCTTTGCTGGTGTTCATGAGCTGATGATGCCCAAGCCTCTTTCTTCACCTGAGTGTTTGAGGTGATGTATAACAACAACATTACCTAACAGGATCATTCAGTCGTTCTGCAAAAGGCATCTACTATGAGCCACTGAAGAGGAAGCAGCAAATCAAAAACAGTCTTAAAGAATCTTTTTCCTGTGGTGCTGGGGATTGGTGTCAGGGTTTGTGTAGGTACCCTAACACTAGGCTACACCCTCAGACCCGATATAGTACATTCTTATCTATTGTAGTCATATGTCAGTTACAACTAATTGCTAGGAACTGGATTTTCTTGTCCCATTACTAAAAATCAAACCAGTTGCTCACCAAAGACACCCATTTGTACTTGAAACCTGAGATTAATTCCTAAATTAATTCCTAAAGACTCAGGGAGAGTTACTTTCTGTAAACATGCATCTTTGAAGAAAAAGCCTTTCCATATACTTGCAAAAGAGTAATTTGTGATGTGTTTGAAGGTAAGTAGATCATTAAAAGACTCCCACAAAAATAAATAATGATTTCATTCTTTATAGAAGGCAATGTATTACATAAATACTTAATCAGAAGCATAACATTTAGCAAGAAAAAAACCCTTAGAACATATTAAATTTTAAATCCTTAAAAATGCCAAAAAAGGTGGCCAGTAAATCAAAAAAAAAAAGTAACAAGGGAATAATAAGGCAGGTCAAGTAAGGCAGAATGTGTTTGTAACCTAAATACTTGGGAGTCAGAAGTAAGAAGGTCACAACTTTGAGGCCTGCCTGGCATTCTGTCTTGAGACAACAAGAAGATATCCTACAACCAATACACCAAAGGGAACATGATCATAGACTTTTTTTTTTTCCTGTCAATGAGACACTTTGCCCTAGTGGTGCTGCCTTGTAGGCCCCCAGTGTATGAGGAGGCTCTTGGCCCTCATATGACTGCTGAACTGGGGTGGGGGACTGTTATGTAGGGACACTCCACTCCAGAGGAGTGGGATGGAAGGGATAGGGGGTAGAGGGTGGGAGGGCGGGACTGGGAGGGGTGGAAAGAGGGTTCTGTGATGAAGATGTAACCTGAAGTAATAAATAAAAAGCAAAGCAAAACAAAACAACCCAAAAAAACCCCAAGAAGAACCAATCAACCTAATAAACAAACAAAAGCCCAGAGGTAGAACACACAAACCAAAAAACCTGAATGTGAAGTGAACTTCTCCAGGCAAACTGATCACGAGCATGCTGGTCAGCAGGCAGTTTGATCATTAGGACACAACTCTGGTCAGAACCATGTACTCTTGGGGCAGAACCAATATGGTGGCCACGGACAGATTGGGCACATTAAGGAGAAAAGAACAACCCCCTTCTCCAAATCTCCCAAAATTCTTGTTGGAGTAAACCCCTGAAACAAAGGACAAGTTAACAAGAGAAAACCAAACACAGGTTTATGAACTTAGATGTTTCATACGTACATTGGAAGCCAGGGGAGGAGTAACTCTCAGAAGAGCCTTTGAATTCTAGCTTATACATTATTATCCTGCAGGGAATGGCAATGGTGTTGAGGGTAAGACACTGGGGTAAGAGTCTTTACAGGGCTGGTTCAGTGTAGATAAGACTTAGAGAAAATACACTGCAGAGACCGAGAGACTGCTCCCATGCAAGCTTGAGGATGTGAGTTCAGGTCCCACCCGCTAGGTTAAAGCTGGACCCGTGTGTCTGCATCCCCAGCACTGGTAGGGAGAGACACATGTGGATTCTGGAGCTCACTGGTCACTGGAGAAGCAAATCCAAAGAGCTTCCAGTTCAGGGAGGGAGAGGGACTCAAAACCTGAGGAGGATGGGGCTGGAGAGATGCCTACATGGTTAAGAGTGCTTGCTACTCTCCCAAAGGACTAGGTTCCCAGCATCAGAAATTAGGCAACTCACAGCCGCCTGTAACTCCAGGTCCAAGGTAGCCAGCACCTTCTTCTGGCCTCCATGAGCATCTGCATACACATGTTCATATACACACATTAATGAAAATTATAAAAAAATAGACCTTAAA
>CAJQZJ010033256.1:744019-749019 GCA_907164525.1 Lophiomys imhausi | reverse complement strand
AAGAAGAAGAGAAGGAGGGGGGCAGGAGGAGGAGAAGAAAAGAAGGAGGGGGGCAGGAGGAAGAGGAGGAGGAGGAGGAGAAGGAGAAGAAGAAGAAGAAGAAGAAGAAGAAGAAGAAGAAGAAGAAGAAGAAGAAGAAGAAGAAGAAGAAGAGAAAGATGCTGGGTGTGGTGGCATACTCCTTTAATCCCAGCACTTGGCTCATGGGTTGGTTTGTGGCCCATGAATGTCAGAGAGGGTTGGCACAAAATTTAATGTTTAGAATAGCAGCAATTTAAGACTTATGAGTTGTTCATTTCTGGAATTTTCCACTGAGCATTTTTGGACATGGTTACCTGAAGACAATAAATCCTCAGGTAAGAGACCTACTTTACACAGAATGAGAATATTTACTTCAGCGTTCCCCTCTTAAGAACCTGAAAAAAGGGTCCCAGAAGGCTTCCATCAGATCTCACTATCATTTTAATGAGAGAACTGAGATGTGTGCTACAGCCCAAAGGGACCAGTGACATGGGATTAGAACAATTAGGATTTATCTGTGAGCGGGGGATGAGAGGGCCATTTCCCTAGCCATTTTGGGGAGGAGAGCTTCTTGAATAGAATGTAGTCTCTGTTAGCACAGAAAATTGGATTGTTCGGGTTCTGTCTTCTACCCTGTTGTTGAGACGTGCTTTAGATCTTAGCATAACTGCAGTCATTTTTGTCTTCAGTCTCTGTTTTAGTTATGAGATGAAATTACTCTTGCTTGGTTACTTTGTTACCTTGACACTCTAAAGAGTCCCCACTACAGCTCCACTTGGGACCAATCAAGTTGAAGGTCAGTTAGAAATGCTTTGTCTAGCTAGTCAAAATGATGCAGTGCTGCCATCCCCTTGTTTCCTACCTGGTTGTAACCTGGATGCAGTTTGTTTCATACATGAACCTGGTTGTTACTTGGATGCAGTTTGTTTCCTAGACCTAGTTACCTGGTTGCTACCTGGATGTGGTTTTTCTTATAAAAAGCCTGCCTTGGAAGCAGACGGATGCCACAGGTAGGCTTCAAGACCTCTGTGACATGGAGCCTGGTCATGATGTCCATGACCAGTTTTGGGGTGTGCATTCAATAAATCATAAATAGCTGAGTGAAATGAGTGACTGAATGGTTTGTGCAGCTCTAACATTTGGAGGTCCCATCGAGCTTGGACTCTAACACCTGTGAGTGAGAAAATTCCTGTTTAGGGCAATAGAATGACAAAACACAAAATCCCTGAGACTGACTGGTGAGTTTGATAAGCATTTATTAGTCACATATGCTTAGGGGATGAGGTACCACATGCCACATGGGAATTATACTTGCTGAGTCAGCAAGGAGCAGGCTTTCTAGTATCCAGAGCTTGAGGTGCCCTTAGCTCTTGTAGAAGGAGGTGATTGGTTTATTGGAATAATAAACCAGTGGACTTTCTCAGAAGACCATTCCCTACTCAGGGATAGATAGAAAGCATACCTGTTACCTGTAAACAGAAGGCAGATTGGCAAAAGACCTTACCCCAGAATAAAGGGGCATCTTGTAATACGTCATTTAAGGGGCTTCCCCTAATTTTTATCAGACTTGGGGGAATATGTAAAACTAACCTTTAATGATAGGCCTTCTTACACCACAGGAATGGATCTCCCTGTTTTCCAGTATTACCTATCTATCCATCCATCGGTCTATCCTTTTATGGAAGTAGGCTAAGTATCAATGCAGCCTCTCCCCACCTCTACTCTCTCACTGTCCCATTCTTTCTCTTTTTGTCTTGCTATGCTTTTTTTTTTTTTGTTCTGAGACTAGCTGTCTTTGAACCTGAGATCGTCCTACTTGAGCCTCCGTGTGCTGGAATTAGAAATGAGTGCAATGCACCCAGTCATCTTGTCTTTTATGGTGTCCAATAATCCATAGTTGTTTGTGGGTGGTCAAGACTGATACCAGTCCTTCCGACCTTGTTACCAACTCTTCAATCTTTACCACTGTGCACCAGTTAACAGATCAACTGAGTGACACTGGGATCTGCTGTCCTCAGGATTGCTTCTGATTCTGCTGAACTGCCACCCCCTTCTACTCTACATGCTAAACTTCTCTCTTCCCTTGGGGTCAAATCTTTCATCAGCCAAACCCACTTTTCTTCACATCTCTGCACTATGGTTCCTCTTGATAGTCTGTGTGACAGCGGGCCCTGAGTGTATGTGACCATGTTCTGCTATGTGTGACTGCATGCCCTGGGGACTATTCTTTATGCTTTACTATTACTGATCTTTTTATTCATGCTACTTCTCAACAATTGCATCACTCTGTGGGGGCCAGGCTCTTTCCTATATGCTTCTTCTCCCCTTTCAATGCCTGGGTTAGGGCCTGGCACTTTGTCATGTTCCTAAGGCTTCATTGAGATCTTTTCATTATTATTTTCCATTTTAAAATTTTATGTGTATGTGTGTGGTGTTCATGTATATGTGTGTTTTTGTATGAGTGTGGGCATACATGTGTGTGCATGTAGACATCTAAGTTGGTATCAAAGTCATTCTCTTTAGTGCTTCCAGTCTATGCATTGAGGCAGGATTTCTCAATAAGACCCAGAGCCTGGTGATATAGCTAATTTTGCTGGGCAGCTTGCTTTCTAGGATTCTCTGTCTTTGCCTTTTGAGATTGGAATTACAGTTTGGCCTACACACATGCATGTGGGTTTTGGGGATCTTTGACTTATATGGCAAATGCTATATAAGCCACTGAGCAATCTTTCTACTTCCCCAAACACACACACATGCGCACACACACACACACACACACACACACACACACACACACACTCTCTCTCTCTCTCTCTCTCTCTCTTTTTCATTTGTTTGTTTTTGGAGACAGTTTCTCTGTATAACAGTACTGGCTATCCTGGAACTCACTCTGTAAACCAGGTTGGCCTCGAACTCACAGAGATCTACCTGCCTCTGCCTTCTGAGTGCTGCAATTAAGGGCGTGTGCTACCTCCACATCGGAGGAGTAGGAAGGGTGGGAGAGGGAAGAGAGGGTGGAAGGGTGGAACGGGAGGGGTGGGAGGAGGGCACTGTGATGGAGATGTAACTTGAAGTAATAGATAAAAACAACAACAACAACAAAGCCAGCCTGGTCTACAAAGTGAGTCCAGGACAGCTAGGGAAAAAAGGGGGTGGGGAGGTGTGCTACTACACCTGGCCATACTCCAAATTTAACAGTACTATCTGTGACACCATGGACTCCATCAACTAGTTAGTTCATGTATCTTATTAAAAACATTTAACCGACTAGTTTCCCTTTGGACTTTATAAATTTTCCCCTTTTACTTACTAAACACACACATAAGGTTATTACACAGTTGTCTGTGCACTGTCTCAAGTTATGCCATATGGCAAGCTTGGGAAATGCTGATCGGCAGACTTTGTGAATAAAAAGAGAGCTACCATGCAGAAGGCTATGCTCGTATCTGCCCATTGAAATGAGAATTTTAGAAACGGCAAAGTTCTCAGATCATGAGAGTCAGATCTCTGGTTCTTGAGACAAAGATAGAACTGTGGTTTATCCCTCATCATCATTAGGGTACACCATTCCAAGAACTGTTTTGGAAACATTTTGTTTTGAGAGACATTTTCATGTCACTTGCTGGATGGGTCCTTACCAAGCTGCATATGCTGATTGGGATTCTTCCCATGGTCATTGGCTAAGTTCCCCTTAACCTCCAATATCATTTTTCCCAATAAAGAAAAAAAAAAAAAAAGAGGGAGAGCACATCAGTGCTTGCCTGGGGCTGAGGCTTCAGCGCAGAGGGCTGTGAACCAGGGAGTTGCTTAGATCGACAGATCTAAAGGCTCTAAAACTGGATAGTAGCAATGGCTACACATTATACATTTAGAGTGAAATCAAACTACACAGTGTTAATTAGCTTTCTATCATTAGAATAAATGTCTGAAGGTGCCAGTTTCTACAGGAAAAATTATCTCTGCTCATAGCTTTGGAGCTTTGAGTCTGATGGATTGGCTGTGTTGCTTTGGGGCCTGAGATTAAGCAGCATATTGTGGTGAGAGTGACTGGTGGGTCAAAACTACTCCTCTAGTGACCAGGAAGCAAAAAGGAGAAAGAAGAAAGGCCTGGTGTGTATGGGGAGGGTGAGAGGGAGGGAGACGTCCCTGGGGCAGGGAGCTCACACCTCCCAACTAAAAGAACTGCTATGCCACACTTTCTTAAATGTTCCAGCACCTCCCTGTGATGGCAAGCTTGGGACCACCAAGCTTTAACATAGCTCTATGGGGTATACTTCCTATCTAAACTATAGTGTGCATATTTTCAGTGGGTACAGTTCATCGCTTCTGAATTGTGTCTCGAGAAGGAAGGAGGAGAAGAAAAGGAAAAGAAGTGATAGGGAAGCTGAGTGTGGAGATAAATGCCTGTAATCCTAGCACTTTAGAGATGGCGATAGGAGGCCAGTCTGGGGTGCAGAAGACCCTGTACCATAATAATGGAGACCCTGCCTGGTAACAATATTTAAAAATAAAGAAAAGGAAAATTTGCTGGGAAGGGACATGAGGGGACTTCTGGAATACAGTAATGTTTTATTTTCTGACTGTGGGTTACGAGGGGATGCTCACTTGGTGAACTATATTAAAGTATTCCTTTGTGTTTCATGCATATTTCTTTCTCAAGTCGAGTCTACCTCTATAACAAAAATTAACTAGAAAATATTCAGCCAAATGAGGATGTTGATTCTTCCAGTTATTTTATTTTATTTTTTGGTTTTTTGAGACATGGTTTCTCTGTGTAACAGAGCCCTGGCTGTCCTAGACTCGCTTTGTAGACCAGGCTGGCCTCTAACTCACACCTGCTTCTGCCTCCCAAGTGCTGGGATTAAAAGTGTGCGTCACCATGCCTGGCCAGTTGTTACTTCCTAAGTAGTTAATGACACAGAGTTATAGCTTTTCTTCTTCTTCTTCTTCTTCTTCTTCTTCTTCTTCTTCTTCTTCTT
>CAJQZJ010033256.1:720845-733572 GCA_907164525.1 Lophiomys imhausi | reverse complement strand
TGTGTGTGTGTGTGTGTGTGTGTGTGTGTGTGTGTGTGTGTGTGTGTCTGTGTGTGTGTGTTTTAGGAAGGTGAGACCAGTCCTTACAGCAGTTGTGGCAGCCAGCAAGTAGGCCCTAATGACCTTTGCTTCCTGCTATTCACACCTCCCATATTGTGAAAATTTTGGTCTGTGAGACCAAAACCATATGAACCTGACACTTTTGAGGTTGGCTTACATGGCTACTGCCTTGCTTTCTGGCAGACCACCTATGCTGAAAATGCTGGTGGCAATTTGTCAGGAGAGGCTCCTGTGACAAGGAATTAATGCTTTGGGCTAAAAGTCACATGAGTAAGTGGGCAAAATTTCTAGTTTTCTGATGATTGTAGCCCCTGGTGACAGTTGGACTGCCAGCTCTTGATCCAGAAACTATAAGTGATAAATAGGTGCTGTGAACCCCTAATATTTTGAGGTGATTTGTTACCATGCAAGAGAGAACTAACTGTTGTAGAGGATAAAAACATTTCCATAGTGTACGGCATATTGCTGGGACTGTCAATACACGCAGGATCTTCCACTCCAGAGGTCAGAAGGCGATGGGCTAGAGGTATGGACCTGGGAATGCTTAGCTTAGAGACAGCCATGGACTGGCTGTCTAGTCTACATGGACGTGGCTGAGCTAGTCTAGAGAGAAGGATGGAGAGAGAGGGAAGGTTGTCATTGAAACTGGGGCCTAAAGGATAGAAGCTAGAGAAGCCTCTCTGAGTTTGAGAGGAGGAGATACAAAAGGACGAAAGCAGAGAGCACTGTGTCCCGGGGCACTGGGTGCCTGCATAGCTGTAGAGGCCTGACACATGGCAGTTCAGGACCAAGGAAGTCCTACTAGTTTTAGCAAAACTCGTTTAAGTAGGAGGTGGGCTCTGGGACCAGATTGAATGTTATGGGTTATTGACTTGTAACAGGGAGATGTATAGCAAAAGAATAAAGGGAGGGGACAGTAGGCCAAAGGAGAGGTCTGTTGGTCAGTGTCAGGTAGAGTCCTGAGGCTGTTTATCTGGAGGGGTAAGCAGAGGCAGAATGGAAGAGCTCAATCTAGGAAGGCTAAAGGCCTACACAAATGGGTGGACCCTAGGTGGGCATCACCTGGCCAGGAGAGAGAATCCATCAGCCATCTTGTTAGAAAGGACTGTGTAAAGCAGAGAAATTCAGAGCAGGTAGAGCTCCTGGGAGCTCAATTGAAGATGCAATATACATCCTCTGACATCTGGGAGGTGAGACCTGCAGTGGGTGAGCAGTGGGGGAAGGGATAACTCAGAATGGCAGGCTGAATTTCACCACTCAGGTCTGTCAGCTGTGTTTTTCTTTTCCCTTTTGTCTTCTCAGCAGCCTGTTGGTCTGGATTCCCTCCTGTAGCATTTGTAGCTGCCATAGTAACCACCTCTCCCAGGCTAGACCAACTGTGGGGCAGACTATCGAGACTCTCTTCACTGCAGGAGCCTTCATATCTAGAGGCTACCGGGAAAACAGAGGGCTAGGAGTGGAGAGTGGAGAGTGGGTGCATGGGTGGGGATTTGCCAGCCAGAAGCTGGTGTTCCCCTACAGGCTGGCAGCCCTGAACTATCCAGAGTAAAATGGTTTCCAGGGTAACCTTCCTATCCTCAATCTCCCAAACCAAGAGCTCTGGATGATTTATGGGAGAATAGAACTACAGAAAATTCCAGTCTGAGAGAAGCTGCCTTGCTGCACACAACTTCTTTCTTTCTTTCTTCCTTCCTTCCTTTCTTTTTAAAAAATATTTATTTATTTTTATGTATGTGGGTATTCTGTCTGCATGTACACCTGCATTCTAGAGGAGTGCATCTGATCACATTATTGATGGTTGTGAGCCACCATGTGGTTGCTAGGAATTGAACTCAGGACTTTTGGAAGAAGAGCAGTCAGTGCTCTTATCTGCTGAGTCATCTCTCCAGCCCTGCACACAATTTCTTAATTTAAGAGTCTCAGGTTACTTTGATAGCCAAACCGCAGAAGGTTAGAATAATACAGAAAAACAGGCCTATCTCTTTCATAACTATGAAAGCAAAAATCGTAAAGAAAATATTAGCCAACAGAATCCAGGATAGTGAGAAAAAAATATACCATCAAGAATGCATGGATAAGCCGGGCGGTGGTGGCGCACGCCTTTAATCCCAGCACTTGGGAGGCAGAGGTAGGAGGATCTTTGCGAGTTCGAGGCCAGCCTGGTCTACAAAGCAAGTCCAGGACAGCCAGAGCTGTTAAACAGAGAAACCCTGTCTCGAAAAAAAAAAAAAAAAGAATGCATGGATAAAAAAAATGCATGGATGGTTTAATAACAGTTCAAGACTGGAATTTATTATATTATCTTCCACTCATAGCAAAACAAATGCCTCCTAACTCTACAAAGACTTCTCTATCAGAATTGATAGCCACCACATACTGGTGACATATTAGAAGCAAAAGAACAAGATAATGATGCCTATTGTCATTAGTGGTATTCAGTTCAATGTGGGTAAATTTAATCACCATAAAAAGGAAAAAAAAATAAGAGAAAGACTAGAGAGGAACTATGACCTGCCATTTTTTTTGGACTCCATGGTTATTAGTACAGAAAAATCTAAACACACCTCCATTCTTATTAAAACTAAGAGTTAAGTTTGCTGAATAAAATGTTATTATACAAAAATCAAAGTTGCTTCATTAAATTATAAACTTAGAAATGCAATTTATAATATCTATATAACCTTTAAAACAAGGATTATCGGACCTACCCAAGGGCGGTGGCATACACTTTTAATCCCAGCACTCAGGAGGCAGGAAAATCTCTGTGAGTTTGAGTCAGCCTGGTCTACTTGTAGTGACACTAAATCCTAAAGATATAAATCTTCAGTGATTTCTATGTTTTCCTTTTGTAGAATACATTGTTGGGTGAGTCGTATAGTTTCACAGCACAGAGTCTGCTTAGTGTGCATGGTCCTGGTACTTTAGTAATAATCCTTAGTACCACAAAGACAAACATCCATACGCATTGTATTTTTTCTGACTGTAAATCCAATATCCACATATTCTAGAAAATAAATAAAATTCACAAGAACATTAGGAAGTAGTAAGTAGGGGCTGGAGCGATGGCTCAACAGTTAAGAACACTGGCTGCTCTTCCAGAGGACCAGAGTTCTATTCCCAGCACCCATAAGGTGGTAGCTAACCACACCATCTATAAGGCCAATTCCAGGGGATGCAACACCCTCTTCTGGCCTCCAGAGGCATTGGAGGTAGCACAGGTAGTATCTTTAGATACATGGCAAGCAAAACACCTATACACATAACATTTTTTAGAAAAATCTTAAAAAAAAATAAGTCACTGACATTTGTATCCTATTACCTTGGAACACTGGGTTCAATGGTTTGTCTTCAAAATTTTTCTCTATGTATTCTCATTCGGAAAAAAATCAAAATTAGTAGGGGTGGGGTTGGTGTTACACATCTTTAATCCCAGCACTTAGGAGACAGAGGCAGTTGGATCTCTGAGTTCTAGGCCAGCCTGGTCTACAGAGTGAGTAAGAGAGGCAATGCTACACAGAGAAAACTTGTCTAGAAAAAACCCCAAACAAACAAAAAGAATAAAGTCAACATTAGAATATTGCATGTATTATTTTGTATACTGATTTGCAGAAGCATTTCCCTTTATTCTTATTTACTTTATATCCTCACATAATGAACATGTTAATATAACCCTCTATTATGTTGAAGTCCAAGTAACTTATTTAACATATCAATTTGATTTTTGAAGAAAAATTGAATATTAGATGATGGTCATATTTATAAAAACTAGATTCCAGACCCACCTCACAAACATTCAGATGTGTAAAGTTTTGAGTTTTTCGGTTGAGTTTCTGTTTCATTCTTTTGAGACAGCCTAGAGCTCAGCTATGTAGGCCAGGCTAACCTAGAGCCCACAACAGACCTGGCTGCCTCTGCCTTTAAGCACTAGGATTAAGGATGTGGACCACTTTTTTTTTTTTCCTTCTGGTTTTTTCAAGATAGTGTCTCACTGTGTAGCCCTGGCTGTCCTGGACTTGCTTTGTAGACCAGGCTGGCCACTTTTACCAAGCCTGGCCCAGGTGAGTTTCTAAGGCAAGTGGTTTTTACCCATGTAGAAGTAGATCACAATGCAGCTAGCTGGAAGTGATGGGTCTTGGTCTATGCCTGGAGACCCGTTAGCTTTGCAGCCTTGGCCTCCTTCCTGAATTGGGGACAGTATCCTCGCCAGTCCCATCAAGGTCAAGCTCCTCAGAGGTTTTACACCGGATGTTAGTTCTGCCCTTCTAAATGGCTGCTCTTTGCTCCCCAAAAGGACGGGGAGGTGGTCCCTCAAAGCCGTTGATTTACAGAACGGCCTGCCTATCAAATAAGGCCAGGAGGGGGTCTGGCCATAGACAGGTCCTCACACCTGAAAGCAGGAGTCCCTCTTCCCCAATTGTCCACAGCAGGATTCGAACTTGTCTGATTTTGTCTACTGGCTGCTCTCTCGAGTCTTGGGACTCGCCTCGGCCTGGGTGGCTTCTGAACTCCCCAACCCCTGCTCACGATGAGGTCTGTCAACTTAGTGCCAACAGCTGAGGAAAAACAGCTGTAGAGACCACCGCGGGGACACGCAGGGAGGAGACCACCGGCAGACTGCAGGACTACGGCCAGAATGAGGAGGCGGGGTTAGGGGCGGATCTGGGCGTGGTGGCCTCGGCGGGGCGGGACCGGGGGCGGGGCTTCGGCACTGCTGCGGAGCCCGCCTGACCACACCGACCCACCCGGCAGTGCCTGCGGCCGTCCGACTCCCCGGCCTCCGCCCCGCGCCGCCGACAGGGGGCGTCCGCGCTCTCGGCGCCGCGACTCCGCTGGGAAGGCGCCGCCCGCGCCGGGCCGCTGGAGCCGCAACTCCGGGCGCCGGCTCAGTCGTCCCCGCCACCGCCGCCGCGACCACCGCCGCCGCCGGGCGCGGGCTCGCTTGTCCCCGCGCTCGCGCTCTCGGGCCGCTGGCGTCTCCCGGCCCGGGTCGCCCCCGCGCTCGCGCAGTGAGTGTGGCGGGAGCGGGGCCTGCGGGGCCGGGGCTGCGGGAAGTCCGGCGGAGGAGAACGGCGGGCGGCGGCCGCGCGTCCTGGGTCTGGCACGAGCCCGCGGCGGGGCCCGGGCGGGGGACTCCGGGGACGCGCGGCCGCCGCGGGCTTCGGGCTCCGGCTTCGGGTTCGGGGCTCGGTGCGCGTGGCCCGCCGTGCTTGGCTTGCGGGCGACCGCGGAGTGCGGCCCAGCCCGGGACCGGCGGGCTCTGCGGGGAAAGGGCTGTTTTTTTTTGGGGGGGGGGGGTGGCGCTTGCTAGCCGCCGCTGCCCTGGTTTAAAGCCCTCCCTTTGGGGTTTCCTGCACAGATTGCAGCTTTCTGCTGGGATTTCGGGATGTCAAGGCGTTTTAGGGCTGGGTGTCAGAGGTGGTCCTCGGCGAGGTCGTGGGGCGCCCCTGCAGCACCTGCTGGGCGGCGACGGCAGTGGAGGCTGTGTCTGGGGGTGGGACGGGGAAACGAAACGTGACAGAGATCCTGTTTGAATATTCTGCTGAAGTTGTCATGTTTCTGTTCAGTACACCAGTTCCCACATCAAGATGATAAAGCCCGGTTTGTAGCATTCGTGATGCAAGGGACATTTAGACCTGGGGCGACCCGGTTTCGCTAAGATTGTTTGGGATAGCCCAAGCATCGGTCTCCAGCATATCCCCTTTGGCAGGCTCATCTTTTTCGTTGGTGCGCATATTCTAGTACGAGAATAATGCTGGGGTAGCACAGGCCTAAACCCAGAAGTGTTTTCCAAAGAGCAAAGGTCTAGGTGGGCAGGCAGGTAGGGTGGAAGAGTCGCCCTTTGGATGAAAGCCAGGAGTCCGGCACCGGTTTTTAGTTCTTTGGAATGCCGCAGATAGAAAGATAGCCGTAGATGATGCCGTCCGTAAGTTTTGTGGTTCGAATCTTCCTAAAGCATATTTTAGCTGAAACAGTATCACATGAAACAACCTTATGATCATGCCTATGAATCCATCGTGGTATCTTGGATTTTAATAGTTGGGGCAGTAAGTAGAAAGTGCACCACTATTTTTAATGGTGCACATATGCTTGTATTCTGCTTTATCTTAAAGACACCCCTGAGTCATGCTTTCTAGGAGTTTTGAGAGTTCACAGTCTGTTGGGTCTGTGTACGCTGGACATCTTTTTTTTTTTTTTTTTTTTTTAAACCTTTAGTTCTTCCTACCGCAGCCGCTGTGGGAACTCCTGGGAAAGGAGGGCCTAGGTGGATTGGGAGCACAGATTGGCCTTTATCTCCATGTTTGCCCACTGTCTTACTTTGCTACTCAAATTTTGTTGATGCTGCCTGGAGTGAAGAGCGATTTACTCAGGTTCTTATAGCCGTTCTTTGCTGAGAGGCTGCCTGTGACTTCAGAGCTCGGTTCCTCAGCAGGCTTTACCTCTATTGTGTTTAAATGGTTTGATAACTTTTGCGAAGGTCATAATACCCCATTTTAGTGGAAACTGAGGGGAAGTGGAATTTTATGATTTTTTTTTTTACTCTGACAGCACTTTAGTTGGAGAGTTTGTATTCTTCTGGTTTGATACTTTAGAAATTTCATAATTTCTGGTAAGACTTTCTACTTACTGCCTACATCTCCTTTCTTCTAGCCCACATGGTTGAGAGTCAGAGAGAGGGAGAGAGGGAAAGAAAGAGGAGAGGATAGGAGAGGAGGAGGAGGAGAGAGAGAGAGAGAGAGAGAGAGAGGAGGGAGAGTAGGAGAGAGGAGGAGGAGAGAGACAGAGAGAGAGAAAGAGAGAGGGAAAGAAAGGAGAGGAGGAGGAGAGAGGGAGAGAAAGAGAGGAGGAGGAGGAGAGAGAGAGAGGAGAGGGAGAGAAAGAGGAGAGGAGGAAGAGAGAGAGAGAGAGAGAGAGAGAGAGAGAGAGAGAGAGAGAGAGATTCATCTCTGCTTTAGTTGGCGGTGGTTTTACTTTATAATCCCATTATCCTTGTGTGCTTGGCTACTTGTGCTGGCCTGTATGTGGATGATAATTCAGAAGATGCCTGTAGATGCCACTGAACCAATTACTATAAAAAGTATTTCACTTTCAAACTCCCACGCTTTCAAGAACAGAGAAACTCAGTACAAAGGCAGTTTGGAAGGTAAGTATAGATGGAGAGAGAGGATTTACTGAGTCTTCATTTTGGGATCCCAGGCACAAAATTATCAGTAGAAAAGCACTTGAAAGGGCCGTCGAGAAACCCTGGGAAGTGAGTACAGTTGTATCATTACTCCTTCAGGTTTGGAGGTTTACATCACAGCACATAGAGTATTACATGGGAGTAGGACTTTTGTTCTGGGGGCTTCTTAGTCTGTAGCAGAAGTCTAGAATATTTGTGTTTTATCATAACCCCTAATGCAGCTTTGCTATAGTAAGGAGGGTTCTCACATGTTTAGTTCTTTTTTTTTTTTTTTGGTTTTTTCAAGACAGGGTTTCTCTGAATATCTCTGGCTGTCCTGGACTCACTCTGTAGACCAGGCGGGCCTCGAACTCACAAAGATCCGCCTGCCTCTGCCTCCCAAGTGCTGGGATTAAAGGCGTGCGCCACCACCGCCCGGCACATGTTTAGTTCTTAACTTACTAGACTGCATTTTTTAGATTCACTGGGTCAGTAAATTTGTAATTTCTTCATTCTTCTAGAAGTTCTTCAGGATATGTTTTTCTTAACTATTTGCTAGTGCACAGTCAGAGTTTATACAAGAGTTAAAATGACCTTTGAAGCTCATTCATGGGGAGCTTCAGGTTGCCTTCAGACTTTAGGACAAGGATTGTATCAGTATCAAAGGTCATATATTTTCAGGTGATCTGATTTTACGGAGTCGGAAAGGCTTTCTTTGAACTTTATAATTGTTATTTGGTTGCAGTCGTTGCCGTAAGCATGATAGAAGGGAAGGTCAGTTAGAGGGAAATACGTTTAAAGGAATTTTATGAGGAATGTCTCACAGATTTTACGAAGTATCACACATCTTTACTTTCTCTTCAAGTGAAACAGTCCTGTTTGATGCCTACTTGAAGACCTTCTGTTGGCCTGGCTTGTGGTTATTTAAACTCATTAAGCCCTGCACTGGAGATTGTGCCGGATGGGAGAGAAGATGAACAGGAAGTAAATTGTTAGCACCGGGAAACGGTTCAGTGGAAGAGACTAAAGCTACTCTGGAAGTCCTCTTGGGTTGTGTCTTACTGCATCCGTCCCTGAGATATTGCTGGTAGTTCAGAATCCTGGGCTGTTGGATAAGCAGGAATTATTAAGCTTGAGGTTCATTATATGTTTGTAGCCAGACCTTGGCTTTTGCTGTGGAAGAGATTCAGAAACATCAATTTTGTTTGTTTGTTTGTTTTAACGATTCCACAAGAACTTATCTTCTTTTGATTTAGACATGAAGACATAAACATGAAAGGTTAGTACCCCTGTAAGTGGTAATATTGCTGTCTGATTTTTTTCTTGTGTTTTAGGCTTTCATTCTTCATTAGCCATTTGAATGTTCATGAACTTGAATTCTTTCTGTCACTTAAGATGGGACATCTGCCATTATTCACATTTATGAGTAGGTTCCTGCCATTTTTATTTAGTGGTAGAACTTTTTACAGACTCATTATGACTGGCCTAAGCTTTTGTAAAATTATAAATAAAATGTTAGGTGAATAGGGTTTATAGTTGGCTCCGGGGAGTCTGAGATTGGTGCTTTCCAATCTTAAGTTTTTCTGGATTCTATTCTTTGAATTTCTATTAGGAGGGGGCTTTTGGAAAAATCTAGAGTAGAAGTCAGCAAACAGAAGTTCTTGTTCAGGTATTCCCAGATGTGGGACTGTGAGTAAGTCTTGTGGGTCACTCTGCCTCTTTGTTTTGTAACTCTAAATAGGGGCGTGCTTACCAGCAGAAAGTCTGTCCCTGCCTGTTTAAACTGTTGCTTGATTCTAGGATCCCTTCTCAGGTTGTGCACATTTTTCTTTCAGGGTTCCACTGAGTGAACTCTTCCCTGAATCCCTCCGTTTTTCTCATTTGAAGTCTAGGCCTCTTCCTCCTGAGGGCCCCACCAGTGCATCCTATTACATGGCACTTAGGAATCACTTTGTAGACCTCAGTTGTTGCATGTTGCCTTCCTTTGTAGATTGAAAGCTCCACAAGGGTCAGGGTTACACTTTCTCTTCCTGTGTATCTGTATTTCACTTGGGCTGCCCTGGCCTGGGACTGTGGAACTAACGTGAATTCTGGCTGACTGACTACGGAGGCAGTTGGGAGAGAATCCTTTGAGTATCGGGAAATGCCCTCCAGCTCACTCCACAGTTGATTTGTTGTTACCAGTGACGGAACCTATGTGGGCTCCGCTCACTCCTCCCATTTCCATCAGGCAGGGTTGTGGAGTAAGTCAGAGGAATGAAAAGTATCACAACAGCTCCGGTTTGCATTTGCTCCATCTCACTACAGTGCGGAGGCCTGTCTGTACCCAGCTGTGAAGAGTGACAGCTGATTGCACCTTCTCCGGTCCACGGTCCACGCTTAGGTTGTTTGCTTTGAAGAATTTGTAAAGGTGGAGAAATAGCTGCTGCAGGCTCTGATTTCTGTTCCTGCTGTGCTATGCAAATGTTCCCTACATGCCTGAGTGACCTTTTGAGAAAGAGCCTTTGTGATCTTCTATAGCCAGGGCTTGTTCTTGTTCTGGAAATGGGGGCCAGATTCCTCTCAAAGTGGGCAAAATGGATCTTCAAAGTATACAAAGTTGGTGATTTTCCTGGGTGAATACTGACACTCCCTGTTTCTTGCCTTCTTTGCTAACGATTTTCAGATTTGTTCTGCTGTTTGCTTTGCAGGTTGGTTTGGGGAATAGAATGTGTGAGAAAGAACTAATGAAGGCAGTTCAGTAGCTGGGCAACTGCTGGCATGCCCTTGGAGATAAAAACAGATTGAAATCGGGATTGTTAGTACATGGGGATGTGCCAGTGGCCTGAAACTGGCTCTCCATGGTGCTGGCTGAGTGACCCTCTCTCTGTAAGGTTCTTTTTGTCCTGAATTGTGCCTTAACAGTTTGTCATTTAAATTGGTGTCTGTTTGTTTTGATTAATGTACAAAGAGAAACAGTTCATAATTAAAACCCTGATTTTTAAAAAAAATTATAAGATAATAATATTCCGGTGTGTTTCTCTTGGAATGTATAACTGTTACCTTTGAAGTTTGTGATTTTTTTTTTGAGACAGGGTTTCTCTGTGTATACTTGGCTGTTCTGGACTCACTTTGTAGACCAGGCTGGCCTTGAACTCACAGAGATCCACCTGCCTCTGCCTCCTGAGTGCTGGGATTAAAGGCAAGCGCCACCACACCCGGCAATTAGACAGCTGTGAACTGCCATGTGGTTGCTGGGATTTGAACCTGGGTCCTTTAGAAGAACAGCAAGTGCTCTTAACTGCTGAGCCATCTCTCCTCGCTGAGCCCGAAGTTTGTGATTTTACATGCTTTTACTGAGATGTTTAGTTATATAGCTGGCATGCTGATCCAAAGGAACTTCCCTCCTTTTCCCTTAAATGACCTTTTTGATGAAGATCAAAAATTGATTATGAAGGTTGTAGACCTAATCGTAATGTTCTCTGAAAATGCAAAAATTACATCGCCAGAGAAGTGTGACAAAATTTGTAAATTTTTAAATTCCATTTATTTTGTGTGTGGAGGGGGTACATGTGACTGAGTGTGGAGGTCAGAGGACAACGTGTGGAAGTCAGTTTTCTCTTTCCACCATGAGGGTTCCAGGGATCAAACTCAGGTTGTCAGGCAAGCAAGCAGCTTTCCCTACTGGGCCATCTTGCTAGCCCAGAGTGATAGAATCTGAATGATCTCTTCCTCTCTTTCTTTGTATAGGCTAGTTCTGTTCCCTGTGGGCTTGTGAGGTAAGGACAGAGCATGATATGGCTTCCTTCACACATCTTTGCCCTGCTGTAGGTTCCCACTGATCATATGTGAGAAGTTCTTATGAGGTTTGACCTACTACATTTGGCAGAACAGCCTTTCTTCTCCATCATCATGGTTATGTGTTTGTTTTCTTCCAGAGTTTTCCTGGCTCCTGGGCTCCTGAGGACGCAGTGCTGGAGCAGATGGATAATGGAGACTGGGGCTATATGGTGAGTGGTTCTTGCTGCATTTTGAAGGCTGGCAAGTAATTTTGATGCCTTTTTCTTCTCGCATTCATAGGCTTATCTTACAATGTTGAAAACTAGGAACTTGTGAAACTCTATCTAATTTGTGTTAGATGTATTTGGGGGTTCATTTTTATTTGATTTGATGTTTTAGTGCAGGACTCAATGCATATTCTCCAAATAACTTTTTCTTTTTCTTCTCTTTTTTGTTTTAAATTGTGTGTTTGGGGGGAAGCAGTGAGTGCAGGGCAGAAGAGGGCATCTGATTCCCTGCTGCTAAGAGGCACCCAGATAGATCACCGCTCCGCTGGACTAGTGCATGGTTTAAACTCCTCTCTCCTGCTCCCCTAGTAACTGGTTATAATCAGAACTTCAGACATACCATGATGGTTTTGGTCTTTGCTTTTTAAATTTCTCTGTTTATGGAATGGTGATGTTTAAAGGGCCTGTGGATAATGGAATGGGGATGCTTTATTGTCATTAGAAGGCATTTTTTTCTCATATGCAGTTTTCACATGTGTACATGTCTCGCTGTTTTCTTCTTTATCTGGTAAGAAATATTTTCCTTTTTTTTTTTTTTTTTTTTTTTTTGGTTTTTCAAGACAGGGTTTCTCTATGTATCCCTGGCTATCCTGGACTCACTTTGTAGACCAGTCTGACCTCGAACTCACAGAGATCCACCTGCCTCTGCCTTCCGAGTGCTGGGATTAAAGGTGTATGCCACCATGCCCAGGCATTACAGACAGCTGTGAACTGCCATGTGTGCTGGGATTTGAACCTGGGTCCTTTAGAAGAACAGCCAGTGCTCTTAACCGATGAGCCATCTCTCGAGCCCCTCATATTTTTTTCCTTAAGTAGGATTTCTAAAGCTGAAAGTGTGTTATTTTTAGATTGTGTCTCAGAATTAAAGGTCAGATTGCAACATTAATGTTATAAAAGTGAATATACAATCAGATTATGACATTTTGAGGCTGCTACCAACCATTTTGTATGTGGTAGTTTGAGGCTAGAAGGTGGGCTCGCTTATGTTCACCAAACCATATATATATTTTTTTCTTTTTTTGTTTTTTGAGACAGGGTTTCTCTGTGTACCAAGCCTTGGCTGTCCTGGACTCACTTTGTAGGCCAGGTGGGCCTCGAACTTGCAGTGATCCACCTGCTTCTGCCTCCCAAGTGCTGGGATTAACAGCATGCGCCACCACGGCTGGCTCAAACCATATGTATTAATTTAATGTTTGGAATTTATAATGTCAGCACCTGGGTGGTAAAGGTAGGAGGTTTGTGAGTGTCTGGCCTGTCTTATCTTTATAGTAAGATGCTGTCTTAACAGCAACAACAACAACCAGAAAAGAAAAATAAATTGTTGCTTCCATGAAAAAAATTACTAAGATTGATTCTAAACAAATTTTTGCTTTAAAATATATTTTGGGCTGGAGAGATGGCTCAGCAGTTAAGAGCACTTAATAGTCTTGTAGAGGACCTGGGTTTGGTTCCCAGCACCTAC
>CAJQZJ010033256.1:705827-720835 GCA_907164525.1 Lophiomys imhausi | reverse complement strand
CACTTAATAGTCTTGTAGAGGACCTGGGTTTGGTTCCCAGCACCTACCCGATGGCTTACAACCATGTGTAACTCCCAATTTCTATATCCATACCCTTGATCATCATGAGGTATTACATACACACATGCAGGCAAAACACTCATACACCGAAGATAAATAAATAAGTGAATGAATGAAAAAATATATAGTTCACAGCTGAATGTGATGGTCTACACCTATGATCTTAGCACTGAGACAGATGGTAGCTACACAGTGACTATCAGGCCAGCCTGAGTTATGTGAAACTTTGTCTCAAAAAAAAAAAAATAGATCTGATGACTCCTTCTTTGAAGAGAAGAATCCAAAGAAATCTCAAAGTTAATTATTGTTACATCATCAGATTATTTTTATTCTATCTTATGTTAAAAATTTAAAACCTGAAGGTCTTTAATCCCCACACTGGGGAAGTAGAGGCAGGCAGATGTGACCCAAAACTTCTGGCGATTCTGGACTTCACTGTGTGACATTAAAGAAACCTGGCAGACTTAGATTAAAGTTTTAAAGGACTGGACTTACTGTATTTGAGAGCAAATGTTGAAGCCCTTCTCCTGGGTGAGTTTAACCATTGAGAGTAAAGCCATTTTGCACCCTAGAGCTGCCATATATATATATATATTAGCTTGAAGGGGTCTTATGCTGTGCTTGTTAGTATTGATTTTCTTAGTTTGTTGAAGTTAAGATTTTACGGTTCCAGCTGACTGATTGTTTTTTAAAATTTTCAGATGACTGACCCAGTCACGTTAAATGTAGGTGGACACTTGTACACAACGTCCCTTACCACATTGACGCGTTACCCGGATTCCATGCTTGGAGCTATGTTTGGGGGGGACTTCCCCACAGCCCGAGACCCTCAAGGCAATTATTTCATTGACCGAGATGGACCTCTTTTCCGATATGTCCTCAACTTCTTACGAACTTCAGAATTGACCCTCCCCCTGGATTTTAAGGAATTTGATCTGCTTCGGAAAGAAGCTGATTTTTACCAGATCGAACCCTTGATTCAGTGTCTCAATGACCCTAAGCCTTTGTATCCTATGGATACCTTTGAAGAAGTTGTAGAGCTGTCCAGTACTCGGAAGCTTTCTAAGTACTCCAATCCTGTGGCGGTCATCATAACCCAATTAACCGTCACCACCAAGGTCCACTCCTTGCTGGAAGGGATCTCAAATTATTTCACCAGGTGGAACAAACACATGATGGACAGCAGAGACTGCCAGGTTTCCTTCACCTTTGGACCGTGCGACTATCACCAGGAAGTCTCCCTCCGTGTCCACCTGATGGAATACATTACAAAGCAAGGCTTCACGATCCGCAACACTCGGGTGCATCACATGAGCGAGCGGGCCAATGAGAACACAGTAGAGCACAACTGGACTTTCTGTAGACTGGCCCGGAAGACCGACGACTGATGGCTAATCCTCAGAGAGTGTCCTGTAAGCTCACGTTTTGGGACATGGAAGAGACCGTTGTTTTTTTAAATCATAGTGTGCCCCCCCCCCTTTTCTCTTTTTTTAATAATTGTATTTATTTGAAGGCATTGTGGACCAGAAGGAAGTTTTGTATGTGAGCAGTCTACTCCTTGTTTTGTTCTCCAGTGTGCATGTGCCTGTTCAGAGTCTCCAGAAACCTTTTTTATAAAAAGAGATCTGAAATCATTATGGTATATAATCTACCCTTAACAGTGCTAAAATGATTTCTGATAACATGGTCCCTAACTCAACTGGAAGGCTAAAGATATAGGAATGAAAGATTAAACAGAGTATTTGTGATGTCTTGGAGAAAAATCAGAAAATCATGTAGGGTGACCTAGTTTCCAGACCAGTAGGCAGTATTGTAGTACTACAGGAAAAGTGGACAGTCATCTAGAGGTACTTGTTAAGGACTGCTTTCTACAGTTTTGACAACTGTTTCTTTCTATGCATATAAATCAAGCAACCAAATATCTGTAGCCATGGAAATGTCTGACTAGAAATATTTATATTGGATTCTCAATACAAAATGTCCCTGTGGTAGAACTCTTATGCCTGGCACAGTTTCATTCTCAAGTGTACTGTCTACCAGGAAAGAAAAATCTAATAAAAGATGGAATATGAACATTAAGGGTTGTATTTATTGCTTTTTACTTTCATAAAAAAGTAAAAATAATGCATACTTTCAAAGAAAAATTATATTATTTGAAAGTATGTATTGTTCACATCACAATTATAGTGTTTATAGCACATTTGTAATAGAGTTGACAGGACTCAGTGGAAGCTTAGATTGTAGTTCATAAAGCCAGCTGTGTCCCCGGAGATAAGTAGTTTTGTCTAAAGAGTACAAAACTGATTTCAGATAGGATTTACAGGGTTTTCAACTGTCACAGCTATGGATGTGACTCATTCCAGTTTGTGCTGCACATGGGGGCAAGGTGCTCCAGCCATTTTATCCTCATATTTTGTGGTAGCCTGCAAATGGATGCTATTATGAAATGTAAGTTCAATTCTGAGAAGTAAATTGCACTGAAGGATTGGAAACACTTGGGAAATGTGCATGCATTTGTTTATTTTACTGTTATCTGGTTTCAGAGCCTGTGTGATTCTGTTGCTGGAAAGTCACTGGCCAGGTGTGGTGGCGCATGCCTTTTAATCCCAGCACTTAAGGAGGCAGAGGCAGGCAGAGATCTACTCCGAGACCAGCCTGGACAGCCAGGGCTATATAGAGAAACAATGTCTCAAAAAAAAAAAAGAAAAAGAAAAAAGAATTAAAAAGAAAAATGTTACAGGAAGGAGTATGTTAATTATGAGAAGCTTCTTAGTTTGTGAGCATTGCATTCAGTCCTAGGATTGACCAGGACCCTTTTCATATCAGGTAAGTGTTCTATCACTCAGTTGCCTTCCATGTTGTAACTGTCATAATTATACATGTTGTGTAATTGAAAATGAAATGTAGTTTGCTTATATTTGGGTATATTGAGATAATTCTGACTCTTTATGAAATCTTAGTTTTTACTGTGTGAGAGTTGGCTTTTAAAAAATGATATGTTGTATTTTGAGCATCTGTATTTTATTTAGATGATAGCATACCCAGGCTCCTTTGAAGAGCTGCATGTGGGCCCGTGTAAAGCTGAGGGTGGCTGCTAAAGGTAAGTTGTGGGCCGCTGGGGTAGCTCAGTGGTACAGTGCCTGCTGAAATCACTCAGAATTTCCAATCCCAGCATTCTTTAGAATACATGACACAAATAGTAACTAACGAGTTTATTAGCTTTTGCTATACTTAAAGCACAATTCTAACATTTAGCCAAATACATGCGACAAATGGAAAAAACAAGGAAATTTCAAACATACTCAAAAGTAGAATAATATGATGGACATGCATTTACGTACCAGTTACTAACCGAATTGAACTACCAGCCACTCTACCCTTTGCTTTAAATTTAATTCTTTATGTCTGTTACGTCATAGTAACACCACGGTGCTTCTTGATCCTGAATCCTTCAGCTTTTCACAGCTTCGGTCTCCAGCTTTGTAGCAGTGGTCGGATGTATTTCTCATAGGCAGGGTTCTCCTGTGTTTATGAGGAGTACATTATTAAAAGAACACTTTTAGGATTAATGACTTCACTTTCAAATTAAGTACTTCACTTTAAAAAAGTAGCATTATCCAAGATTCTTAATTTTTCAAATTATTTTTGAAACTCATTTTGTGTGAACATATGGTAAACACTTTTCCAAAAGACATTCTTTCTTAGGCAGATTTTAAAACTGTGTATGCAGGTGGCTGATTAGAAGAAAAACCTACAGCTTATTCTTCACTTTTTGGGTTTAATACAAATAAAAGCCTTCAGTACTTGAGGTTCTTTGAAATTGAACATGAGCCACAAAGCCAGGAACCAGAAAGTAGAATCAGATAGGCAATATTCTGTGTCAGAATAGCCTTACCTTTCTTTTTCTTTTTTGTTTCTAACATACTCAGCTTCTAAGTGCATTTCTTTTTTTCTTTTCTCTCTCTCATTTTTTATGTTCTGACTAGTTTTTCCTCCCTGCCCTCCTCCAAAGTCCCTCTCCTCACTTCTCTGCAACTCCCCACCATCCGCTAGGGCAGGCCTCCCGTAGATATCACCCAAACATGGCATACCAAGTGTCAGTAACACTAGGCACCTCCCCTCATATTAAGGCTGGACAAGTCCACCCAGTTTGAGGAAAAGGGTCCCAAAAGCAGGCAGTCGTGTCAGAGACAGCCCCTGCTCTCACTATTATGACTCCCACAAGTCCCATGCAGGCTCCCTGGTTGTTGGCTCAGTCTCTTAGAGCCCCTATGTGTCCAGGTTAGTTAAATCAGTGGTATCTTTGACCTTTCTGGCTCCTACAATCCTTTTTTCTCCATCTTCTGCAGGATTCCCTGGGCTCCGCCTAATATCTGGCTGTGGGTCTCTGCATCTGTTTCCATCAGTTGCTGGGGGAAGCTTCTCTGATGACGATTGGGCTAGGCCCTGATCTTTGAGTATAGCAGAATATCATTAGGTCATCATTTCACTGACATTTTTTCCCAGTCGTGTCTGATTCTATTCTAGGTCTCTGGGCTGTCCAGTCTCTGGGTCCTGGCCTTCCAGGCAGTATCAGTGCTGGGCTCCCTCTCATTGCATGAGTTTCAAACTGGACCAGTCACTGGTAGGCCACTCTCACAGTTTCTGTGCCACCTTTACCCCAACACATCTTGTAGGCAGGGCAAATGGTATGGCAAAGGTTAGGTAACTTGGTGGGGGTCACAATTCCTCTACTAGAAGTCTTGCCTGGTTACAGGAGATGGCTAGTTCAGCCTCCATATCCCCCCATTGATAAGAGTCTTAGCTAGGGTCACCCTCGTAGATTCCTGAGAGTTTCCATTGCACTAGGTTTCTGGCTTGTCCTCAAGATGTCCCCCAATTCCAGTTGTCTCCAAGTACTTTCTCCCTCCATCCTCTCTCAACCTGATCCCTTTGGTTCCTGCTCCTTATCAGTGACCCCCCCCAACCCGGTGATATCTATTCTGTTTCCCCTTCCCAAGGAGATTCATACCATCCTCCCCTTGAGCCCTTCTTGTTACTTAGTGTCTCTGCATCTGTGGGTTGTAGCATGGTTATCATTTGCTTTATAGCTAATATCCACTTATAAGTGAGTACATTCCATGTTTGTCTTTCTGGGGTATCTCACTCAGGATGATTTTTTTTTCTAGTTACATCCGTTTGCCTGCAAATTTCATTATCTCATTGTTTCTTCTTTCTTTCCTTTTCTTCCTTCCTTTCTTGTTTTTGTTTTTGTTGTTGTTTTTTGAGACAGGGTTTCTCTGTATAGCTCTGGTTATCCTGGACCTCTCTTTGTAGACCAGGCTGGCCATCGAACTCACAGAGATCCACCTGCCTGTGCCTCCTGAGTGCTGGGGTTAAAGGTGGGCGCCACCATGCCCGGATATATCATTGTTTCTTACAGCTGAGTAATTAATACTCCATTGTGAATATGTAGCACATTTTCTTCATCCATTCTTCAGTTGAAGGACGTCTAGGTTGTTTCCAGTTTCTGGGTGTTACAAATAAAGCTGCTTTCAATGTAGGTGAGCAAAATTTGAGATTCCTCTGTTGAAAATTGTCTGTTTATTATCTATTTTTAAATTGGATTATTTGGTTTGTTTTTTTTTTTTTTTTGGTTTTTCGAGACAGGGTTTCTCTGAATATCTCTGGCTGTCCTGGACTCGCTTTGTAGACCAGGCTGGCCTCGAACTCACAAAGATCCGCCTGCCTCTGCCTCCCAAGTGCTGGGATTAAAGGTGCACGCCACCACCGCCCGGCTAGATTATTTGGTTTGTTAATGGCTAGTTTCTTGAATTCTTTATATATTTTGGAAATTAACCCTCAGATGTAGGGTTGATGAAGATCTTTTCCCAGTCTATAGGCTGCCATTTTGTTCTAATGACAGTGTCCTTTGCCTTGCAAAGCTTTTCAGTTTCATAAAGTCCCATTTATTAATTGTGTATCTTAGTGTCTGAGCTATTGGTTCTGAGCTGTTCTGTTCAGGGAGTTGTCACCTGTGCCAGTGAGTTCAAGGCTGTTCTCCACTTTCTCTTCAGCTTCAGTGTATCTGGATTTATGTTGAGGTCTTTGATCTACTTGGACTTGAGATCTGTGCAGGGTGATAGATAGGAATTTATTTGCATTCTTTTACATGCTGACATCCTGTAAGACCAGGACCATTTGTTGAAGATGCTTTCTTTTTTTTTTTTTTTTCTGTTGTATAATTTTGGCTTCTTTGTCAAAAATCAAATGTCCATAACTGTGTGGATTTATGGCTGGGTCTTCAATTCAATTCCATTTATATACCTGTCTGTTTTTATGCCAATACTATACAGTTTTTATTACTTTAGCTCTATACTAGAGCTTGGAATCTGGGATGATAATACCTCTTCAACTTCTTTTATTGTACAAGGTTGTTTTAGCTATCCTGGGTTTTTAATTTTCCCATAGGAAGTTGAAAATTCTTTCAAAGTCTAAAGAATTGTGTTGGATTTTTTTTTCTGAGACAGAGTTTCTCTGTGTAGCCTTGACCGTGCTAGCCTTGCTTTGTAGGCCAGGCTGGCCTTGAACTCACAGAGATCCAACTGCCTCTGCCTTCTGAGTGCTGGGATTAAAGGCTTGCACTACCACGCCCAGCATGTTGGAATTTTGATGGAAACTGCCTTAAATCTTTAGATTGCTTTTGGTAAAATGGTCATTTTTGCTTTCTTAATCCTACTGATTCATGAGCATGGGGGATATTTCCATCTTCTGGTATCTTCTTCAATTTCTTTTTTTTTCTTTAAAGACTTGAAGTTCTTGTCATAGAGGTCTTTCACTTGCTTGGTAAGAGTTACACCGAAATATTGTTTATTATTTGTGGCTAGTATGAAGGGTGTTGTTTCCCTGATTTCTCTTATCCCATTTGCCATTTGTATATAGGAGGGCTACTGATTTTTTTTTGAGTTAATCTTGTATCCAACCATTTTGTTGAAGGTTTTTATCAGCTTTAGGAGTTCCCTGGTAGAATTTTTGGGGTCACTTATGTATACTATCATCTGCAAAGGACTTCTTCCTTTCCAGCTTGTATCCCCTTGATCCCCTTTAGTTGTCTTACTGCTCTAGCTAGAACTTCAAGTACTATGTTGAATTGATATGGAGAAAGTGGACAGCTTTGTCTTGTTCCTGATTTTAGTGGTCCTATCATTTTCTTTCTTTTCTTTTTCTTTTTTTTTGAGACAGGATTTCTCTGTGTAATAATCCTGGCTGTCCTGGACTCACTTTGTAGACCAGACTTGCCTTGAACTCACAGAGATCCGCTTGCTGCTGCCTCCTAAGTACTGGGATTAAGGCATGTGCCGCCACCACCATCCAATGATTCTGTCATTTTCTAATGCAGTGTCTGAGTTCTTTTCTTCATAGCTAAACCCTAGTCTTCCATACTGTTTTCTTGTTTATCTCCTTTTGCCTGTCTACAGAAAACTATGAGGTCCCTAATACAGGTTAACACCCCTGTTCTCTACTGTTTGTTCAAAATCAGCACACCAGCATTGCACAGGAAATATTCTTTGGCTGGATGAACCAGATGTATTTAACACTTCTCACTATTCCTTGGGCATGTTTTTATAATAGAGTTATTGAGCGAATAGGATTTTGCTGGGGTGTGGTGATATACACATGTGATCCTGACATTTGGGAGGTAGGAATTCAAGGCCAGCCTGTACTGCACAAGACCCTCAAACGAACACTTAAAACAAAGGTTCTTGGTTTGAAATGACCTCTAATGGTTTGTTCCTTCTTGCTTCCATAGGGAATTGCATGGATGTGATTTCATGTGAGGAGGGAGAACCACTTAATGGCAGTTTTCTAGATCAGCCATCACAGAGTACACCACGGGACCATATTATCCTGTTTAGGGACAAAGCTCAGTACAACCTGCCCAGACAGAGAGACTCCCATGGAACTAAGACACACAGCCCAGCTCATAGCACTGCAGTTCCGGCAGAATGCCAATGAAATATATTACCACTTGTACTTTTGTGACCAGAGGGCATGTTTCAACATAGGTGTTGTCTTAACTTATTTAAAATACCTGTAATATACCTTTTACTATTATAAACATGTCTGCTGCACTTCAGAATTATGGCCAATTAAAAAATAGCCTTCAAAAATGTTGGTGCTATCAAAGGAGCTGGAAGGGGAAGATCACATGGCTATATATCAGCCGGCAACTAAGTATCATTTTGACTAAATGGAGTCAGTCATTTGTAGCCTCACATTCCTAAACTGCAGTGCATGAAAGAGCCACATTGCTTCACCTGTCATTTTAGCAAGGTGATATAAGGTGGGTCTGTAAGTGTGTGCGCCGCTGCTTGTATGTCATTACATAGGTCTTAAGAAGCTCAATCCTGGCCGGGCGGTGGTGGCGCACGCCTTTAATCCCAGCACTCGGGAGGCAGAGGTAGGCGGATCTCTGTGAGTTCGAGACCAGCCTGGTCTACAAAGCGAGTCCAGGACAGCCAGAGCTACACAGAGAAACCCTGTCTCGAAAAAAAACAAAACAAAACAAAACAAAAAAAAAAAACAAATAAGAAGCTCAATCCTTGGTCAAGTGGAAGGAGCAGAGTCAAAGGAACAGGATGAAGTATGTCATCATTTCACAGAATCGGTCAGTGTAGTGGGCTAGTCACATCTGTCTACGAATAAATCTGCTATGGTTTCCAGATCAGTCTTTTAAGACTGAAGAAAAGCAAAATAGCCCACTACAGTCTCTAGTGACCACGAGGCATCTAGGGGGAGCAGAATGTTTTCCTGTGCTGAAGCAGATCTGAGCTGTGTGTCTACATGTGCTGACAGATGATCAGGGAGAGGGACGATGTATGGTTCTATGGAGTACTAAAGGGCATAGGTCCCTCTTAAGAAACTGGTGGGTTGGGAGGACTGCTTTGCTTTTATGCCGGGATGTAAACATTATCAAGGACAACAGAGCTGTAGTCATCTAATCATTAGAAAAATAATGTACTAGAAGTAGCTTAACTGTAAGGAACAGAGGACATGTAGGTAAGTCATTTACATTTCTTTGAGCTAACACGTGGTCTGCTTGTGGATAGCACCTGACTGTAATGGACTGGCCCGCTAACTGGCAGCTTATGACTTTAGCTCTGATGCGTGCAGAATACAGACTGTCAAGAACAAGCCTAATAACCCCTGGTAGGTGTGCGTGAACCCGAGGGTTGGTCACTGCACTGCTAAGACACCTTTCTAGCTTGGCGTGGTTGCGCACGTCTTTAATCCTAGCACTCGAGAGGCAGAGGCAGGTGGAGATCTGAGTTCGAGTCCAGCCTGGTCTACAAATTGAGTCCAGGACAGCCAGGGCTATATTACACAGAGAAATCCCGTCTCAAAACACCAAAAAAAAAAAATTATTCCATTCTGAACGTGGACTAAGGAGAAAGTTTCACCATCTGAAAAACATTTGTTTATAAATTCTAATGTACCCAGTGCTGTGAAACAACTTGTATGTACGCCTATAGATAATAGATTCCTTGTTGGGATTATCTGTGTCAAATCTGCTGTTGAGTATGGGCTTCCTAAATTTGAAGCACAGTACCCACTGATTTTCATAAATTTGCCCAGTGAGGCTGGCATAACTGGAATTCTCCTGTTCCCTCGAGGGCAGTCTTATCACCATCCCTCTCATGGTGTATGAGCTTTTCCTGCCCAATGATGGCAGCACCTCAAATTTCCCATCACCCCTGAATGTACTTTTATCTACATAAAACAGAGCCAACATGCTGAAAATAAGATGGTTTGAGCACTGCTGTGATTTATCTTAGTTTTGTTAATGTAAAAGCCAGCTTGCTGCTATCTGTATATGCCTTTGGGTATGTCAAGCCATGATTGAGAAATGTGCTTTTTCTCCTAATGCTCCTTCTACGTTTTGAGCTGTGCATTTTGCTGATTTCAGTTCCTGCCAGGCTGCACCCCTGGTTTAGTTTATGTATTCTCTGAAAGTATTTTAAGCAGATGTGCTATGCCAAGTGATTTTTTTTCAACCTAAGCTCAATCGATTACAGTGGGGAAACATGGAGATGTATTTCCTGGTTGTTCTCTGCTGTCTTACATAATTTATAATGGGTTTCACTTAACTACCTGAGTATTGGCTGGTGACTTCTGAGCCCACTCAAACAGACGTTCGTAGACATGTCCATCATAACAGCCAAGTGCCGAGTTTAAACAATGGTCCGTGAAGTCAAAAGCATCAGTTAACAAGATAGCATCCTTCCTGAAAGAGGAAACAAATTGTGAGCACTTCACCTTGCTCTTAGGAATCTAACCAACCCACAGGAAGTAATTGGAAGTTGCATCATTATCTACTGTTTGAACAACTCATCTTTATTAATTTAAAAAAATCAGTTATGTATGCACCGGATAAAAAAAAAATCAGAGTTCTTTAAGGCTTGTTATTTAAAAACCAGGGCTTGCCTACTGGGCATAAAGTCCAAGATCCAATTCCCAACACTGGGAAAAAATTTAAAAAAAAGAAAAAACCAGCCTATCTTTGAGTGTGCTGGTTAGTTTTTATCAATGTGACACAGATGAGAGTCACTTGGGAAGAGGGAGCCCTAACTGAAGGAACTGCCTTGGTGATCGGCTGGTAGACACGTCTGTGGGGGCGTTTCCTGGCTAATGATTGATGGGGAGAGCCCAGCCCACTGTGGGCGGTGCCTTCTCTGGGCGGCATAAAAAAAGGCAGCTGGGCCAGGCAGGCCAGGTGGCACAAGCCTTTAATCCCAGCAGGAGGCAGAGGCAGGCGGATCTCTGTGAGTTCGAGGCCAGCTTGGTCTACAGAATGAGTCCAGGACAGGCAAGGCTACACAGAGAAACCCTGTCTCAAAAAAAAAAAAAAAAAAAAAAAAAGGCAGCTGAGCAAGCCACAGGGAGCAAACCAGTAAGCATTCTTCTATTCATTCAGTTCCTGCCTCCAGATTCTGCCTTAAGTTCCTGCCTTGGATTCTCTCAGTGATGGGCTGTAACCTGAGGGCCAAATAACCTCCTTTCTCCCCAGATTGGTTTCTGTCAGTGTTTTATCACAACAGAAAGCAGCTCCTAAACTCAGCATCTCTATTCCAGTTTTCATCTCCCTAAAGACATTGTTAGTCCTTCAGCTGATATTTATATAAATCTCTCCTAGTTTTTTTGTAATGCTAGCAACTTCTTGATGCTCCAGCTTTAGATGTTATTCAATAACTGTTACAAAAACAAGGGTTTCCTTTTGGGGTTTGAGTAAAAGGAGATAGAATCTTACCATGTAGTCCAGGCTGTCCTAGAATGCTGCAACCCAGGCTGGCATGCAGTACTACCCACCCCAGACTCCCGATGGCTGGAATTACAGGCACATTCCACACTCTTGGCTGGATTAAGCAGTGTTCTCTTCGCCCGTTTCCTCAACCTCATGCTTTTTCCCCTTGACCTTCTTGCCTCCTAATATAGTTATAATTTTAACAAAATTGATTAATGTTCAGTATTGACATTGTGTTGACTGTATGACATCAAAACATTTGAGGTAGCCAGAATAATATACCTAATTGTATTTGTGGTTTTAATTTTTTGTTTTGAGATAAGGTCTTGATTGATCTGAACTGTCTGTGTAGAACAATTTGGCCTTAGTTGGTTGTTGTTGTTTTTAGACAGGGTCTCACTGTGTGCTTCTGGCTGGCCTCAAACTGTGCCATGCATGTGGCAGTCCAAGCTGCAAGAATCAGTAGTCCTTCATGTGTGGGTCTCAGGGATCAAACTCAAGTCATCGGCCTAGAGACTGAACTCCTGCTGTCAGTCTGGGCTTCAAGTACCTTTGTCCATCAAGCCATCTTGCTAGCCTTTAATCCGATTTTGACAATAACTAATGAGCCTCCTATTTTGACAAAAGCTAATGAGCTGTGCTTCTTGTTTAATGTCCCTTATGACCCTTGTGGTCTCATTTCTCTCTGTAGTCAGCTGAAATTTCATGGGCCATCGTATTCTCTCCCTAAAAATATATTCAGCAGCTTTTCTTCCTTTGTCATTCTGGTTTAACCCAGTTCACTAATGTTTTCACTGGTTTTCTGCCACCACCTATGTGATTATGTGTGGCTAGGAAGACTAGCCTACACTGCTCTTCTAAGAGCTCAGGTGAGCTGAGCCAACAGCCCAGCAGCCATGTTCTATTGTTCTGGTTTCTCTGACTCACTCGCCTAGTGATTATTTCAGTCTCTTCCATCTTCAAGCCTACAGCATCCACCTTCTCCTTCCTTACCAGAATGGCCTTGGCATCCTATTTCACTGATCAAGTGGCAGTCCTAAGGGTGTCTTCCCAAGTTCCCACCTCGGAACATTATACACACAGCCCTCTTTTAGCACCAGTCAACTCCCTCTCCTGCTCCAAGTCTATCCATCCATTGGTCCACTACATGCTTTCTGCCCTTGCCTACTGGAAAACAATACTCCAAACAATACTTTTCCTTCCTGTGTAGTGTCAGAAAGTGCTCAGTGTCATTCCATCAGTGTGGAAGCTCGCTGTCATCGCTCATAAACAAGCTTCAGAGGGCTGGAGTCATGGCTGGAGAGGCCTGGAAACAGTGGTTAGTAGTACTTTGCACTCTTGTAGAGGACCTTGGGTTAGCTGATGGCATTCAGATGTTGCCTCACATCTGTTTGTACCTCTTCAGGCATTGCACGTATGTGGTACACTTACAGATAAGGAGGCATAAAATTTAATAAAGGAATTTAAATTGGGT
This sequence comes from Lophiomys imhausi, assembly GCA_907164525.1. Lineage (NCBI taxonomy): Eukaryota > Metazoa > Chordata > Mammalia > Rodentia > Muridae > Lophiomys > Lophiomys imhausi. Next base: position 708,020 of record CAJQZJ010033256.1, on the reverse strand, counting down.
GGTCGTGGCACATGCCTTTAATCCCGGCACTTGGGAGGTCACCTTGGTCTACAGAGCAAGTTCCAGGACAGCCATGGTTACACAGGGAAACCCTGGCTCCAAAAAAAAAAAAAAAAAAACCAAACCAAACAAACAAATTTAAAAACAAACAAACTTTGGCTCTCCTTGTTCGCATTCACCCCAATCTTGGCTCCTCTTATAACTGAATTTGGAAGTATTTTTGTTTGCTTTTCTCCAGTTTTCCTGCTCTTTCTTGAGAGGACTGGATTCATTTTGGCTTTTAACTCCAGCCTTTCACTGAAGTAACTCTTGTTTGGTCCCCTATTGTCTTTGGAGGGTTCTAACACTTCTCATTCACTCACTCAATGATATCATCTCTCTCATGGCTTTAAATATCAGCCACATGGCACTGACTTCCAAATTTATCCCTCCTGTCTCACCTGCTTACTGGTTTCTATACTAGATTTCTAACAGACTTTTCTTTTTTTCTTTTTTTTCCCCCAAGACAGGGTTTCTTGTGTAGCCCTGGCTGTCTTGTACTCACTTTGTAGACCAGACTGGCCTCAAACTCACAGAGATCCACCTGTCTCTGCCTATCAAGTGCTGGAATTAAAGGTGTGTGCCACCATGCCAGGCCTAACAGGCTTTTCAAATGTACTGAGTCCCAAAACAAACTTCTAAACCTGGGCCTCCTGTGGTCTTTTCCATTATGATAAATGGCCTGCCTTCCACTTTCTGTCTTGTGCCATATCTAATTGTCAGTCAACCATGTTCTATTTTCAGAGCATGCCCAAATATTGCCCACTTCCCCCACATCAGGCAATGCTTCAGATGGGTCCAGTGCAGTTGTCTCTCACCTGGATGATGATTGGTCCAGTGCAGTTGTCTCTCACCTGGATGATTGCATTAGCTTCCAGACCTGTCTTGCTTCTTTTTATCAGCTAATTTACTTATAATGATTAGTTTTTGACTGCAGGTTAAACCCATGCCATGTGTACACTGAGCATTTAAGTGCTCCACCTCAGAGCTGTGCTCCCAGCCCCTGCTTTATATTATTTAAAATATATATAAGGGGCTGGGAGATGGCTCAGTTGATAAAGGGTTTGAGGACCTAAGTTTGATTCCCAGAATTATGTAGGGGAAAAAAGGCCAGGTGTTGAGCATTTATAATCCTAGGCTGGGCACGTGGAGAGTGGCAGATCACTGAGCCTCACTGGCCAGTTCATCTAGCCTACTTCTGAGTTCCAGGGCAGTGAGAGACACTGTCCGAAAAAAACCACCAAAACAAACAAACAAAAACTATTGGTTCTGGTCTCTACATTTATACACACATACAAAACAAAACAACAAAAAAACCAAACCCCTAAACCCCCAAAACATGCATATGATGTACACATTAGGGTGTTTCAGGTTATAATAACTGTGCTATGCTCTAAACCTTTCCATTCTCACGCATAGTAAAAGCCCAGATCTTTAAAGTCATTCTCTGCCGTTTCACCTTGCACCCACACCCTCTACCCTTTCTCTTACCCTCCACCTCAGCCATGCTTCCTACATCTGTGGTCTTGTTTCTGGTTTCTGGTTTCATAAACTAAGCATTCTAGCTTCCTACCTTTGTGTCTTTCTACATTGTGCTCATCTTGGCTGATGTTTTTTTTTTTTTTCCTGGTAGACTTATGATTCCTCTAAACTCTTCCCTGTATTCTCAGGCCTTTCCTCAAATTCACCCTCCTGGGCAGGATTTCTTTGGCTTGTTGAAATGCTGGAAGGACTGGAGCTGTAGCTCACAGGTACAGCACTTGCCTAGCACATTCAAGACCATGGGTTTGAACTGCAGCACCTAGCCGGGCGGTGGTGGCGCACGCCTTTAATCCCAGCACTTGGGAGGCAGAGGCAGGCGGATCTTTGCGAGTTCGAGGCCAGCCTGGTCTACAAAGCGAGTCCAGGACAGCCAGAGCTGTTAAACAGAGAAACCCTGTCTCGAAAAACCAAAAAAACCCCAAAAAACAAAAAAAAAGAACTGCAGCACCACATAAAAACTAGAACAAAGGACATCTGAAACTGCAGTGTGCCCTCTGCTCCCCACAATCCTTACCTTCTTCCCTAGAATTCTTTTCTTCCCACACGTGTGCTTTTATGTGCGCTGCACACACACACACACACACACACACACACACACACACACACACACAC
>CAJQZJ010033256.1:686354-700291 GCA_907164525.1 Lophiomys imhausi | reverse complement strand
GTGTGTGTGTGTGTGTGTGTGTGTGTGTGTGTGTGTGTGTGTGTGTGAGATTTGGAGGCTGGGAGTAGTGCAAAACTGGGCCTTTGGATTCCTCGTTTTGCCTGAGACAGCTTCAAGAGCATTAGGAAGTAGAAGGAATATAGGAGTATTGGGGGTAGCGTGGGGTACTTGAAAGGCAGCAGCTACACTTCTCTCAGGAAAAGAGCACTGTCCACCTTGTTAAGGCAGTGTATGCACATCTGTGCACTGTGGAAATAAGTAAAGGCTTGGGGTATGTGTGAAGGTATCCTAAGTCCCTGGTTGTAAGCAGTTCTGTTCGTGAGGTCATGGGTGAATGTCTGACTCTGTTGGCTCCTAACCACTTAATATAGAATTCTGATCAAGTGGGTTAAGTGACCACTGCCACCAAACCTCTGCCCTTTGGACTCATTTTTTTGGGTTCCCTCTTCCCTCACCCTAACAACTAAACACCCTAACAAATGCTTGCCCCAGTTGGAGGCCTCCAAGACCCCTCTTGTTTGTTAAATGATTTGAATGTGAGGCTGGTACAGCATACTTCCTTTGTGCAGTAGGAAATGTGAGTTCTACCAGGGAGAAGAGATATCAAGCAGCAGGAAGCTCCCTGAGAACACACCTGGGCATTTGAGGCACAAGGAAAAGGAAGGTGTCTTGGCTTGGCTATTTCACTCCTCTGAGCTGTCTGTCCTTCACCTTAGAAAGGGTTCTGATAGCTTCCCTTATGCTAACTGATAGTGTCCTGGCAAGCAGCAACCAGTGTGTTTAAGGTTAGAGCAGAGGTTTAGAAGACAGACGAACACTGGGCAGGTGTGGCTGTAGGGAATATGTAAGGGCTTCTGAAATGCAGATCACCCTGGCACCTGGCAGTGCATAGTCCTGGCAACAGATGTACCTCGGGAGGACCAATGAGAAGGCAGTCCATATGCATAATTTGTAAAGCCTGGGAAACTGGAGAGGGCTTTGGACTTGGCATTGCTTTCAGCTACTGAACACTGCTCAGCTGGCTGAAGATGGGCAGAGCCCAGTCGAAGGGCTGCAGCCCCATGAGAGACTCACAGACAGCACCCTGCTTAAGGGGTGTGGTTGCAAAGCCCAAGAAACCTCCAGGAAAGTACCCCATGGAAGGGCATGGCCAGGGACCCCAACCTCCAGGAGTTCATGAGCCTCCAGTTACCTCAAGAACAGTGCCATACTTAAGGGCATGGCAGCAGAGCCTGAGGCTAGAGGCACAATAGATGGAGGGGCAAAACGGATGTGTGCCATCTGCAGGGGCCAAAGCCGCACTGACTGAAAAGCTGACCTTAAGCAGAGCTGCACAAATAGGATCAGCTCCAAACCCCATGAGAACAGCCTTGGCCCTCCGGCGGTAAGAAGCAGGTGGATAGAAGCCTTAGCACATAAACTGAGAGGTGGAGTCTGAGAGAGGCTCTTGGCATGGGCAAGCCCAGCAAAGCTGAGAAAAGCCACAGGAAGTGGCACCTTCAAAGAGCAACCTCCAGTTGGCATAGGAACTGCCTAGCTGGATGGTGAGCAGGGGGCCTTGAAGATACATCCGGCCACAGGCCTTTAGCCACTCGAGGTACACATGCTCTGAGGAGACTTCAAAAACAGGCGGGAGAGTAACCCCTGTCACATAAGCATGTTGCAAGGCTCAGACTACTGAATAGGCCCCCAACAATTCCTTGAAGCCAAAGAATAGGCCGTGTGCCCTAGCAGCTACCCTGAGGGAGTTCAGCTAGTTCAAACAGTGCCCTGAGGAGAGCTATGGCTGGCTGGCCCCACCTCAATGCCTGAGGCAGAGTGGCTGAGGCAGACTGACTGCATGGGTCTCAGGGCAGCAGAAGTGCCCAGAGAGGAGAAGGCCTCAAGCCCAAGCTGAAGTGAACCTGCCATAGCAACACCAGAGCCAGGTGACTACAGAGTCACTGCTTATTACTGAGGTGTTCCTCCAGACAGACTGCTGACCAGTTGCCCACAAAGGACCTGCGCTTGAGGATTGGTATCCTTCTAAAGGGTTAGTGTTGGTTGGGTGGTAGGTAATAATTATTAATAAAGATAATTTAGTAATTTACGTTTACATGTGGCTCCTTTCCTGGGATCTGAGGAGCGTGTACAGTCTGAGCTAGCCCTCTGGCTGGTAGGAGTCTCTCTCAGCACAGCAGGCAGTAGACTGAGTAGAGCTCCGTTGCCCAGAAACTGAGGACTGCAGAGTTCATGCTAGCCTTGGTGTGTGTGGTTGAATGTTGGGTCACCAGGCGGCACTCATGCTCAGTCAGCCTGATAGCCTGGCCTAGGAGTGCCTCTGCAGGTACTTTTCAGGACTCCTGTTCTGAGAGTGCCATTTTTCAGTCCTGGCCCTTGAGGGTGGAAATGAAAGTCTTCCAGTTTTTGGTAAGCGAGACATCCCAGCTGCCCCAGCTAGGAGGTGTGCATTCCTCTTCCCTGCCCCATGACTTTGAGGATTGTGTCCTTTGATACCATAGCATTTCTGCAGCTTCCCAGTTCACCCCATAACTGCCACCATTCTCATGGCAGAGCTGCCCTCAGGATTGACCAGACTGCCTCTGCCTTCTTCTGATTGGCTCCCAGCCCTTTCCTCCCCACCTGCAGCATGCATGGTTCTTCTAGAATGAAGCTGACTACTCCTCTCGAACTTGGCAGTCTCCCCTTGCTAGGGTAAGAAGAACTAGCCATCCCGCCATGCTCCAGAGGGCCTCGGCCCTCACTACCCTCCTCATTCTCTCCCTGTGCCACCTGCTTCAACTCAGTTCAGTTCTTGTTGAGGTAGTGTTAAGCATTTTAAATGTTAATTAATTGGTCCTGTTTGCTGTCTGTTACTTATATTGACTCTTATTGGTTAAATAAAATGCTGAGGCCTGAGATTGGGCAAAGACAGAGAAAGGTGGGACTTCCTGGGATTAGAACACGAAGCCGGCACTTTAGACAGAGAAGTAAAGCATTCCAGCTAGCAGCAGGAATAAGAAGATATTCCAGCCAGCAGTAGGAAGAAGGAGGCACACACCATGGGTTAGAGAAAAGAACCTCATTCCACATGGCCAGGAACATCGGCATAGCATGGAGAATGGCAGTCCAAGGGGACGTATGTATATATGGGGTGATAGTTGGGTAATAGACTTAAAAGCTAGCTTAGTTGGGCCAGGATTGCACAACTCAGGCCAAGGCTTGTTAAAATCCATGGTGTCTGTGTGTACTCTTTTATAATGGCTGGTTAAGAATTAAGAACCGCCGAACCAATTAACAATAATATAAATACTGGTTAAATAGTTAAATTAGCCAAAATTTTTTTTTACAAGTTCTCCTGCTTTGGAAGCCCCTCGGGAAGATCTGCCTAGCCTCCCAGGCACCTGGCTTTTCCTTCCTGCGTTGATACCCAATGCTCTTTTTGCTGGGAAACCTCTCCCAAGCTGCTAACCTCCTAGATAGCCAACTGCTGCTTAAAGTCTTAGGCCATGCACTGCTTTCTCCTGGAAAATCCTCTATGCTCTGCAGGGAAGGTAACCAGCAGCCGTTTCCCACCCCATTCCAGTGCTTCGCTGATTAGAGCTGTTTGTAGGCAGTGTCTTTGCTGTTTAGTATCCAGTGCTGACACAGAGCGGATGCTCAAATATTTGCTGGCTGATGGTGAAATATGCACAGACAGAAAAGATAATGGAAATTGGATCAGACATCCTAGGATTGCCTGTGGGGCTAAGGGGAGACTTGACCTGCTTTTCTGTCTGGGAGGAGCTATTTGAACATCCCGAAGCAAATCCAGTAGCAACGCCTCATTACCTTTTCCTAAGGGCTGCCAGCAAGATGCTTTGGAGTCAAGTCCTTTAATTAAAATTCTCTGGACTACAGCCTTGGATGTGAGATGAGGGCAGTCCCCAGGGAGCAGGAGTGGGGAAGAATGTGAAGAGTTTTCTTAGCACAGTGACCTGCCTAGGAAACAGAACACACCCCTCATGGCTTGAACTGACAGACAGCTCACCTTAGCAGCCTGAAGATGTATGACAGCAGTCTGGTTCCAGGCGTCATGCTGGTCAACTCCAGATCTCACGAGAGACTGTGTGTGGTGTGCTGCATCCTTTATAAGCCTAGAAACCAAAGAAAAGAGGTTCAGTGTCCCGAGTGAGCAGGGAAGAGAACTGATGGACTGCTGGGGTCTCTCAAGAATAGAAATGATCTTACTGACCTGTTACATGTCATAAAGCTAGCTGCTTCATAAACATCTCTTTAAGGGAAGGCATTCATTCCCATTTACACTGGGAAAAATTGAGTACCAGAGAGGCCAATTACCTTGGTCACACAACTAGTAAGAAATAGGCTTAAGCTTTTTCTTTTTCTCTTTTGAGACAGGGTATTGTGTAGACCAGAGTGACCTAGAACTTTCTGTCCTTCTGCTTTAGCCTCCTGGAATTTTTTTTCAGCCTTAGGATTTCAGGTAACTTCATATCATTCTGTTGATTGGCTCTTTAGAGAATATTTTTTTTCTTCAAAGGCTAATTCTGTTGCAAGTCCTACCTGAGGTACCTAACTACAAAAACAGAAAATCACTGCCCATCCTCTGAGCTGATAACTTAGTCACGTGCCATTGAATTAACCTTCAGTCTGTTTTCCACTCCCTGTGTGGAAATTCTGACCCTTGGAATTTGGGTGTAAAGCAAACTGTTTATTATGCAACTGCACCTACTCTCCTTCATCAGGGTATGATAAGCAGGTGGCACACTGAGTTCCAAGCAGGGAAATGTGGAATGGCATTTTAATTCACCAATAGCTTGTCTTTTCCTTCCACAACCTGCCCAGCTACTTTAGCTCTGTGAGTCCTGAGTGATTGTCAGGCTAGTTTACTGGTAGACTCCCCCCCTTCTGACACAGTGCCTGGCAGATTGTAAGCACTTAAAAATATCATGGAATGAATAAGCAAATGTCTCAAGTTTCCTGTGATCCTGAAATAGCTGCTACCCTCCCTGGGACACAGGTTGGAATGTAAGTTTTCTTAGTGTATGCTGAAAATGTTTTCTCCAGTTTTTGACATTCTGGTCTGGGGAAGAGTTCAGAAAGTTCCCTTGTAGGTAGTTACATCTCTTCAGTGATGGTGGTTGTATTGGAGTGTCTCCTTTCCCAGCTTCTCCAATACTCAGCCATTTCTGACACAGCCAGTATTTGGTAATTTTTGTTGAATGACAGAATGTACATGTTCTTTTATTGTTGTTGTTTTAATAGAACGCATATTCTGGGTTGGAGAGATGATTCAGCAGTTAAGAGCACTGGCTGCTCTGAGGACTTAGGTTGGAGTCACTGGATGGGCACTGCAGCTCACAACTTTCTATATCTCTAGGAGATCCAGTGTCCACTTCTGGCAGTCATGGGCACTGCATGCCCAAGGTGCACACATATGCATGCAGAAAGACACACTCATACACATAAAATTAAAATAAATACTAAAAAAAATTCATGTTTTAAGCCAGGCATGGTAACACATGTCTTTAATCCCAGCACCAAGGAGGCAGAGACAGGCAGATTTCTGTGAGTTTGAGGCCAGCCAATCTACACAGTGAGTTCCAGGTCAGCCAGGACTACATAGTGAGACCCTTACTCAAGTGAATAACAACAAATAATATATATTCTTTTAAGAAAGTCACACTTCTACCTCTGTGACCAGGATAAAGGAATGGTGGCAGATGGCTGAGGATGAGGTGTCCCTTCTTCTACACCCACAGTGATGGGAGCCGAGAGGTCTGGAGAGGCTGGGGGTGGCAGTAGTTTGAAGAGCACTGTCCACTAGTGTCCACCCAGCTGGTCCTAAAAGCCCTATGTATTTTCATGTATTTGTGCTTCTGTGGGTTTATGTGTAGCACATACATGCAGGTGCCCATGGAAGCCAGAAGAGGGTGTCAGGTCCCCTGGAAGTAGAGTTATATTGTAGGCAGTTGTGGACTACCCCATGTGGAGTGCTGGGAATCCAGCCTGAGTCCTTGACAGGAACAGTAACGTAACTTCTCTTAATTGCTGAACCATCCCTCTAGCTCCGAGTCCTTTGTTTTGATCATGTTTCTTGGACTCTACTAGACCATGAATATAACCCAGGTCTTTTTTTTTTTTTTTTTTTTTTTGAGACAGGATTTCTTTGTGTAGCCCTAGCTGTCCTGTACTGACTTTTTAGACCAGGCTGGCCTTGAACTCACAGAGATCCACTTACTTCTGCCTCCCAAGTGTTGGAATTAAAGGCATGTGCCACTATGCCTATATAACCCAGCTCTATTCTGAAGTATAAACACACTTTTGGAAATTACTTCTACTGCTTATTATTTATTTAATGTATGTGTTATATACATGTGCTGTATGTGCATGCTTATGTGTGCGTGCGTGTGTGTGTGCATGTGTGTGTGTGTGTGTGTGTGTGTGCAGGTGGATTTATGTGTGCATGTGTGTGTGTTGGGGGTATATGTACTTGCATAGAGTCCAGGAGGATGTCAGAGACCTTCCTTTATCACTCTCTGCCGTATTCCCTTGAGACAGGGTCTCTCAGTGTACATAGAGTAAGGCTGGCAGCCAGCAGCACCAGTATGGCAAGTACTGTGCCTGGCTATTTTACATGGGTGTTGTGGACATACACTTGCCTCTGAAAATTACTTTTAGATTGTGGGATAGTTCAGACTTAAAGCACTACTTTACTTGTTGGTGCTGATTTTTTTGCATATCAATCCATTTACAGTGGTTTGTGTCTGAGTGCATCTGCTATACTGGAAATCACCTTAGGAACCTAAAGGTTTAAGAAATTCCTCTCACTAGCCAGAGAGGTGGTACACTTCTACCACTGTGACCAGGATAAAGAAATGGTGACAGATGGCTGAAGGCGAGGTGTCCCTTCTTCTACACCCACAGTGATGGGAGCCGAGAGGTCTGGAGAGGCTGGGGGTGGCAGTAGTTTGAAGAGCACTGTCCACTAGTGTCCACCCAGCTGGTCCTAAAAACCCTAGTGTGGGAAGGAGGTGACTCTCAGCTGCAATTCTGAATTCTTGGCACTGGCTTACCTGGCAGACACATGTGCCCAGGCTGTGGTGTAGACATCTGGGCAGTGGAAGTCAGCTGCAGTCTGGGCTGGGCACCTGGCTGGCTGTGGTATGGTGAGATACATGACAGACTGAGGGAGGGGCTGCTGTGCTGTGGGGCCTCGGGACCCCTGAGCCTGCAGGTAGCTCTTCATCAGAAACCTGGGGATGGAAGTAGAGACAGACGAGACACTGTGAGGCCTCTTCCTGACAACCATTCTTCACTCCAGCCCTCATGTGTTCATCTTCTGTAGGACCCTCGGTGAGCCAGTTTCCTTAACAAGTGGTAGGGGCTACAGAGCTGGGCCAGACTCCCTTAGATTTTACACTTATACTTTTGGGAGGCCTGTGCAAACACGAGCTTCACCACCAGGATCTTCTGACTTGGGACTTAGGATGTAAGTACAGTGTGGCCTTTTCAAACAGTCAGATACATGAATGAACTCTGATGTGAAGAATAATGATAGCAGCTCCAGCTGCTTCTGTATGAGACAATCCAGGGGTTATAGTCTCTGTACTCAGATAGCCCCAGGCTCCCATTGTCTCCTCTGAGGCCCCTGTGATGCTCTAGAATAGTCTGTGCCTCCCTATGCCTCAGTTTCTCCATGATGATGGGAATGATGCTACTTGTCTAACAGGGTGGGTGCATAGAAACTGAATGAGATACTTGTGAATTGCTTGTCAAGTGCAGGGTACAGGCTACCTAATGCATGCTATTGTATTATTTTTACAGTTTGAAAAAGAAAAGCCCAGTAAATGCTACATGTTGTATTTGCCAGTGAGCTCCTATCTCCTCGGATTCTGAAGTATCTGCTCTGTTCAGTCACCAAAAAATAAATGAGTATGAGAGAATCAACCATCAGAGACAGCTGGCAAGAAAGAGGCTATTTGGAGGAGGAGGCCCATGTGGCTTCCTCTCACCCATTTTGTGTTTGCTCTTGACTGAGCCTAGAATACCACAGTGAGCAAGGCAGGAAAGTGCCTGCTCTCAAGGAAATCCTGGATTACTAGGAAGTAGAGCTAAAGAGCTAATCAAAAAGCTGTAGACGATCATGGATTGTGATAACTTCTGAAGGAAACATGGTTTTAGGTGGCAGGAATCAAGGAAAAAAGTGTGTGGCCAGCAGAGGCAGGAGGATCTGAGCAGGCTGAATATGGAGGCAGCATCTGGATCGTAATGACTTAAAGAGAGAAACATATACTGTGACATTATCCTTTAAGTAGAGGGAAGCTAATGAAACATTTTAAACAAGAAAAAGATATGATTTTTCTCTAGGCTTTGAAAAGAACCCCCTGGTTGCCTATGGAAAAGTGGGGACAGCAGAGAAACAAGAGCCAGGGAGGAGGGTAAGACAGAGGAATGGGGACTGGAGAGATGGCTCAGCAGTTAAGAGCACTGGCTGCTCTTTCAAAGGACCTGGGTTCAAATCCCAGCACCCATATGGCAGTTCACAGCTGTCTGTAATTGCTGGGCATGGTGGCGCACACCTTTAATCCCAGCACTAGGGAGGCAGAGGCAGGTGGATCTCAGTGAGTTCAAGGCCAGCCTGGTCTACAGAGTGAGTCCAGGACAGCCAGGGATACACGGAGAAACCCTGTCTCGAAAAACCAAAAAAAAGAAAAAGAAAAAGAAAAAAAAAAGACAGAGGGATTGTCTGGCTGGGAACAGCAGGGGATCTGCGAGAAGTGGCAGATTAGGAACATACTGGGATTTGGACAGCCCTCAAATGGTACTTTTTCAAAGTTTAATTCCTTAATGGGCATCAGACAGAAGCCCTGGCCTGAACAGAAGCTTAGGGGGGATCCCCAGGGGTAGGGCAGAGGTCTGGAAAATTCTGGACTTTACCTGGCCACCTGCAGGTAGAGCACTGTGTTCTCACCCTCATATGTGCAAGAGGCTGTCACTTGAGTAACCAATGTCGGCAGACCGCTCAACTTTGAGTAGCCATGACCACCGCAGGCCCTGCGGCATATCTCTGCCCCCTGGGTACAGAACTCTGACAACATGGCCTTCATACCAGTGCTCAGTGCGTGGAGCTGCAAGAACAAAGTAGTAGAAGGGTCCTGTAGTGCCACCCAGGCTTGCCACTTGGTACCTGCTGCATTCTGGCTGGCCATGGTTGTGAGCTTGGTGTCATGCTTAGCTCCCTGCTTTGTGGGGTGGCAGACAAAGTGAATGCTCAGTCACACAGTTAGCTAGTGTGGTCACAGGGCTGTAAGAATGATGGAAAATCTGTCCTAACCAGTGTCTCCAGGGTCTTCAGAAGAGCAGCCTTCCTGGGTTGGGCCCCCACCATCCTATAAGAGTCATGGGAGCTTGGCATCAGGCACAAGTTTGGAAAAGTAGCCAAAGAAGGCATGTGTCTGCCATCAGTCCATTTCCCGGGTGGTAGGAGGGTGCCATGGTCCAACTGTCCACCCGAACGCATATGTTCAAATCTGAGCCTCAAAGCAACGGAGCCAGGAGGTAGACCTTTGGTGAGGATTAAGTCATAAGGTGAAACCTTCGTTACAAGTGCTAGTGGCTGCAAAGGTTGCAGTGTCTTGTCCAAAACTTGTGTTGAAATACAATTGAACAATTGCTACCTTTGAAAACATTCACTATATTTCTCTCTATCCCTCCCTCCTTCTCTCCCTCCCTCCTCTCCCCCCTCCTCTTCTCTCTTTCTCTCTGCCTCTCTCTCTGTATGGTCACAGTGCATGTGTGGAGGTCAGAGGACAACTAGCAGGAGCAAATTTTCTGTCTACTATGTGGGTTCTAGGCTTGGCAGCCAGCAGCTTTATCCAGTGAGCCATGTTGCTGGCCCTCTGGTGGCTGTCTTAACTGCTTTACGACATGATTGGGCCATAAGGGTTCCTGGGTTATAGATGGGCTAATGCTATTGTGGGTCTGAGTTCCATATGGTCAAAGTTGCTTCATTGTGAACCCGAGTCCCTTTCTCAGGGCCCTCCCACTCTTTCTCTTGTCGTATGATGTCTTCTGCCACCTTACCACACAGCAGGAAGGCCTTTGCCAAACAGCAGCACCATGACAGAGGCTGGGCGTCTCTGGAACAGTGAGAAACTACTTTCTGTTGTGTGTAAGGCACTGAGGTTATAGAAGTTTGCTAGAGCATCTGAACAAACTGGCAGAAGGTGCCATAGAGCATCTGGTTTCGGGTTTTGGTTCTTGAAAGCCCCTATCCATCTTTCAGACCCTTGGGAGGAAGACCTCTTTTCCCCTTTCTAGTCCAGTTTCCTTACTTGCAAAATAAGAATGTAATGGTGGATTCTATGGGAAGCGTTAGTGAAGCAATACTTTAAAAGCACAATGCCTACCCAGACTGAAGGCGTGTGTGAGTCACAGCCTCACCTGAGACATGAGAGTAAGGAACCAATGCACAGCTTGGACCATAGTACTCTCTCTGGGCCCGATATGGTTTTGGATTTTTGAAAGGCAAAGCACAGCCTATGAAGTGTGTATACAATGGTGGAGAACTCTGGGAAGCCTTGGCAGTTGAACACATTGATGGTTCTGTTATATTTGTGGCCAGTAGAATAAATCAGTTTAGTTCAGGTCAAACTGAGCCATCAAATGAGTTCAACTGGAGTTGTTCAAATGAACTTTGGAGTTGTTTTGGTTTCTGTCACACACAAGGGATTGTGGATCTGTGTACTCTACACTCACATCACCTCTAACATTGTTAGAGCTCTCTAGGAGGTCTATGGACCTCCATATTACGGTACATTCACCCTGTGGCCCTGGGATGTTGGGAGTCTGAGGGCTTATGGGAGCCAGACTGTAGCATTTGCCAGCAACTGGAACACCAACAGCCACCCTCCAGCAGCAGCTGCCAGCAAACAGAATGTACCTCAGGCAGGGTACTGAAGTCTCTCTTCAGAATGGCACTGTAGGAGCTGTGGAAGAATTCTAAGAGGCTGATGGCCAGGAAATGGAGGGCATAACTTATAGCAAGCTGAGGCAGGAGTTTCTGCTGCTGGGTCTGGTAGTCCAGGATTTTTGCCTCTGGGTCACTGAGGGGAAATGAAGCAAAAGGTTTAGAAGTTCACTCTGAGCCATCTTCCCATATTCCTGGCACTGTCAAAGCCATAAAAATGGATGGTTACAAGGCTGACAGGAGGCTACTCTGTTTTAGTTTTATTTATTTATTTATTTTTGGGGTTTTCGAGACAGGGTTTCTCTGTGTATCCCTGGCTGTCCTGGACTCACTTTGTAGACCAGGCTGGCCTTGAACTCACAGAGATCCACCAGCCTCTGCCTCCCAAGTGCTGGGATGAAAGGCGTGTGTTACCTACCACGCCTGGCTGGCTACTATATTTTATACCTCACCTGCCACTAACATCCACACATTTTTCTGTTTAAACATCCACAGCACATACATCCATTATCTTATCTGAGAATCTGAAAAGTTCTAAACTCCAAACCATCTGGACCCAAAGACCAGGTGAAGGGATGTGGACCTGTCCCACTGATGACTGGAATTCATGACCTTTCACTGCCTACATGTGCTGGCTGTGTTATAGGAAATGCATTCAGTTTAACGGCCCTTAGGTTATGAACTTGAGCCCAAAGAAACATAAAAAAAGAAAGGTGTTTTCCATGCCCAGTTCTGTATCTTTGGTTCCTGGGATTATGTCCAGCATGTAGAGGCCTGAGTAATGAGATTAGGAGAAAGTGTGAACGTGGGAAGTCCCCCAAAAGCTGAGGGGAGCTTGGGACACCTCTGCTGCCCAGATACAGGCCTGCAGGCCAGCAGCAGCACTCTCACCACTTTCTTCTGAGTGCCTATCCTCCATGCCTGGAATTCAAATGCCCAGGCCTTATTCCGTGACTATTTCAGGTTTCTAGAGGAAAGGCCTCTAAGATCAAGCTTGGTAACCTTATCATATTTCACCCTTCCTGGGACACTGAAACTCTGCCCCTGTTACCTCTGTTTTATAAAGATAGAAGCTGAGGGAGGAAGAAGTGCATATGCCCAGGCCTGCCTGGCATCTAATGATTTTTGACTTCACTATGCGTAGGTAGGACACAGACCTGGAAGGGCCTCATGAAGCCGAGGGCCTGAGGGCTGTGATGAAAACTCTCCTCTACACCATGGGTTGTTAGACTGTGACACACTTTGCCCCAGCTTCCTGTTCTCACTGCAGTTTGCTGCATCTAGATAGTGCGTGTCCATTTGGGACATATCCTAAAAGACTGTTGTTTCCATGAAATTTAACTAGTGTGTTCTTTCTGGAAACACACACACACTCAGATGTCATGCAGCAGGCCTTGCCATTCTATGTCATGGAATGGGAACCAGAAGCAACAGACAATGAAAAGAAATGGTCTAGACTTAGCCTTCTCTCAGCTAGGCACTGCGAGAGTTTCAGCCAGGCAGCATGAGTTTAGCCTCACGCAGTCTAAGGCAGTTAGTTGTCTTTTACCACACACAACCCGACAACAACCAACCAGCCTTGACAGTTGGCAGACACAAACTCGCTAGCTGGTCACAGCCATGTAGGACAAACTGGAACTCAGCAAACACCCTGAGTCACCACAGATGGTGCAGGGTGGAGGACATGGTCACACAGGGCCTGATGGGGCCACACATTGGTAAGAGACAGGTTAGGCCAGACAGTCTGGTGGAGTAGAGGAAGCCAGAGACCCCATCAGGACTGCATGCATGTGTGTGAGTGTGTGTGAGTGTGTGTGTGTGTGTGTGTGTATGTGTGTGTGTGTGTGTGTGTGTGTGTGTGTGTGTGTGTGACCTGCTTCCCAATACCATGGCTCTGGCAGAGGTGGTGTCAGTGCGGCACTGTGGGACTCAGTGTCAACCATGTCTGCCAGGGTCAGCCTTCGGGTGCTCCTTGCCTTGGCCGAAGACAGGACTGGTGCCGGATGACTGAGTAACGCACAGCAATGACACAAGACTTCTGGAGGTTGGGTAGGATTCCTTCTAACAATAGCCACACCCGTGTCACCAACATGGCAAGATAATTGCTCTGTGCCGTCCCATACCGCTGGTAGGTACCATCTGGCAAGACCTGTGTATAACAAAGACAGGTGCTGAGTTGGATCCAAGGGTCCCAGGCTGCACCTCCATGACCCTCCATCCCTGCAGGGACCCCACTTTTGCTCATCCAAAGAAGACCCCTGGTGCAGCGTGATCTCTGACACATGAAAATGCTTACATGAGACACCCCAGGAGTCCCCATCTTTTACACCTAAAGAGGTCAAGGCTGGCTAACAGGCTTCTGCCAGCGACTGGGTCATATGTGTTCCGTAACTGGTTGTAGGAAAGCAATGCAATATGTTCATCCTCATCTCCTCCCTTTCTGGGGATTGCCTTGCCACTGTACCTCATGACTGCTCTGAAACCCATGTGCTAAGTATTTATACATGCTAAGTATTTACACCTATATAATTACCTGTGTAATACTTAGGCTTAAAGTGTCAAGATTTTTCCTACACCATTGTGCTTCTAAGTTCAGTTTTATCCTGATCTGTGGGACTCCTGAGCCTCTTTTGGGGAGAAGGGGGGCTTGAGGTCCAAAGTCAGCTTTGCTGAGGCAGTCCCAGAGCCTGTCATGGCCATGTAAAGGGCAAGTCCCCTCCCTAGGCAGTCTGGGTCCATAGCCTTCCCAGGTACCTAACCTCTAACCTCTGCAAAGCGATTGAGCATGTTCTCTCTGGGAACCCTCACGTGATCCATTCGCAAGAAGCCATTGTCTATGTGTTCCAAGCCCATCTTGGGCCCTATGTCCCCAACTGTGATTCCTAGAAGAGGTCAGAGATGAGAATGCTTGTCAACTGAGTGCATGCAATATGTCAGGCCACACACACACACACACACACACACACACACACACACACACACACAC
>CAJQZJ010033256.1:660794-686344 GCA_907164525.1 Lophiomys imhausi | reverse complement strand
CACACACACACACACACACACACACACACACACACACACACACACACCCTGGTACTCAGGTGGCAGGTAAGCAAACTGAAGTCAGACAGATGGTGAATCTTGTACCAGTCAGACATCCAGATCATATTGGATCCTTTCTAGCCAAGGGAGACATGTCCAAGCTGCTTGTGTGCATGTCTTGGGAATTTAGGACTGGGAGGTTGGTGGGGCCATCTTCTGGGAGAGGTCCTCAAGGAAGCAGCAGGACTTACCTGGCAGTGGGGTGTGGTCCTGTAGGCTCCGGATGGGCACAATGAAAGCATGCATGCCGTGCTGGGCTCCTGAGCAGATCAGCTGGGCCAGGACCAGAGCGTGGGTGACAGACCGACCCACTGAGGCACAAAGGTAAGAGACCCATCACAGGAAGCCCCATGTATCATGTCTTGCTCCTACCTCTGGGCCTGCGGTTGTTGATGGACACCTTTGAGATCTTGAAAAGTCGCTGACAACAGAAGGAATTGCCACAAAGAACCTAGCTAGAGCAAAACTAACAGTGACTTGGCAAAGGAGTTTGAAGTGAGTAAACTTTTAAGACTTTTTGTACCCCATTTGTACTATAATGGCTAAAGAACCACGCTGGTGTTAGCCCTGTAATGAGTGCAACCATCCCTTATCAAATCCTAGCTAGAACCTGGCTCTTGACTGAGGTTTCCTACTTCTTTTTTGTTTTGTTTTGTTTTGTTTTTTCTTTTTTTGGTTTTTTGAGACAGGGTTTCTCTGTGTAACAGCCCTGGCTGTCCTGGACTTACTTTGTAGACCAGGCTGGCCTTGAACTCACAGAGACCACCTGCCTCTGCCTCCCAAATGCTGGGATTAAAGGCATGCGGCACCACGCCTGGCTGTTTTCCTACTTTTTGCAGGGTGGGTAAAAAGAGTCTTATTTTCCAGAGATGGAAACTGGGGCTTGGAGTACAGAATGACACACTGAAGATCCCTGGCCTCTGTGTGGGAGAGCTGGAATATAATCCCATCAGCCTGATCTTAAAGGTGGGTTTCTTTTCCCTGCAAATTTTATATTGACACGCATTCATCTTTGCCCCACTTACCTTCTCCCTCTTCCTATCCTCCTCACTGTCTCCCCTTTCTTCTCTTCTCTTTCCTACCTTGCTTTCCACATTGTGTCACCTGCCCTGCTTTGGTTGAATTCACATAATTTATTTATTCAATTTCTACATCAGGCATTTTCCCGCTGGGTCACCAAATGCTACAGTGGAGTCCTTAGAAGTGACCCTTGGTAGGACCCTGTCTTGGAGCTCAGAGATGGCTGGTGTGGCTGCCACCTGGTGTCCATGTGATTGGAGTTTGTCTGAGTATGGAGTGGCAGGGGCAGGGAAGATGTTTTGCCACTTAGTCACAAGGCATCTGCTCTTGAAGGTGGCAAGTCTATTGATAACTTGGGAGGCTAGAACATATGATGTCACAGGAGCCCTTGCGACAAGAGTAGGTGGTGTGTGTGTGTGTATGGAGTATTGTGTATATGTACAAATGTGTCTGGGGGACAGTGTATGTTCTCTATACATGCATGTATGTCTGTGATGGGGCCGTGTGCATATTTTTGTGTTCATGTTTCTGTTTGAAGGCAGTGTGTGTATGTGTGTGTTGTATACATACATATGTGTGTTACTGTGTGTGTTATGTACATATATATTTGGGGGCTTGTGTGTGTGTGGTGTGTATATGCACAGGTGTGTCTGTATGAGATCAGTGTGTTGTGAACATGCTCGACTGTTGGGGGGGTGTATGTGTATTTTTACATCTATATGGTGTGTAGTGAGAATTTTGGTTTCTTAAAAAATCCAGTCATGTTATGTGAATATGTCTTTGTTTTAATCCCAAGTGTGGGATATGGGGCTGCTTCAGATTGTCCACAGCCACTAATTATGATTTGTCTCATGCTCTAAGGAGGGGGCGTGAGGTTTGCCAGCTGCAGATAGTTTACATTTGAAATTCTGGGGACTTGTGAGGGGGTATAAATTCGAGAGTCCCAGGAGGGCCTGTGGTGGCTGCTGCTGTTGGTCTCTGCTGCTGCTTTTCCTATTGATAGATTGCTGAACTGATGTTTGCTGGATTGCTAGTTGCTGGTTGGAGATATTCTGATGACAAAGATTGGGCTTGCCCCAAGGAACTTGATGCCCCTAATCAGCAGGAAGTAGTTTAAAGAGATCCATGTCCCCTTTCTCCTGTAACCTTCTTTCTTGTCTCCCTAGTGTTGGGGGTTGGAAGGGATCGGAGTGTAGAAGGGTGGTAGATATAGATAAAGTAGCCGAATAAAGTAACCAAAAGGCCTGGCTACAATGTTGTCTATGTATGGGCAGTGTGTACATGTACATGTTGTCTATGGGGGCAATGTTTATGTTGAGGGGCAGTGTGTGTGTTGTGTTGCATGTGTCCACATCTGTCTGTGAGGGTTATGTGTGTATTGTGTGGGGACAGTGAATATGTGCTGTGTTCTTGGCCTCATCTCCCACAGGTTGGATGCATTTCCTTCTCTACTCAAAGCTCCCTTGGGACCTTCCAGTCGCTTACTAAGGAAATGGTTAACATCCTGCTTTTCTCAGTTAATTTCAAGGAGATGAGCCTAGAACAGGAAGCTAGCCTGATGTCTGCCAGGTATCAAAGTCAGTGCTACTCACCGCCAGCTTTGTATTTGTTGTGGAGAGACAGGGAAGTAGGAAGGAAGATACTCACAATCCCCAGGCCACCACTTGGTGGAAGTTATTGTAGGGCTGTGAATCACAAACTCCTGGGTGGCTGCATCATAGGTGGCTTCGGTCTCCAGGCCCCGCAGGTATGTCCCTTGGGATCAAGGACAGTTAGACTGTTAGGTCAAGGTGGGATACTCACTTTGGAATAGCTTCTAAGTGGTCCTGGGCTCAGTATAGGCCAAAGTCTGCTCCTGAATGTATTCACTGGCCTTTCTTCCTTTTATCTGTGGGCTGTGTGAGGACATATGTATGCCTGCTGGTATTTCCAAAAGGAATGACTTGCCCCTCTGGTGGCTCATCCAATGTCTGTGTACACATTAGAAAAAGGCACTCCTTCCTCAAGACCCTTTACTGCCATCTGCTGGGTTGTTTTCGATTTAGCATGAACATCTGTGAGCTATGGATGGGCCCTCCGGACATGTGCAGTCTCCACACTGCATGCAGTAGCTCTGGCTCACCGTGTCCCAGCTCTGTCTGGGCATATGTTACGATGATTTGGAAATTTTTGCCAAGTTGGTCCCATTTAGCGACCTGCTCATCCGAGCCCAGGCTTCTGACAGCATTCATGGCAACACCGTGTAAGGTTAAGTTCACATATCCAGAAAGGGCTCTGAGGGAGAGAGATGCTGTAGGTGAGTAGCCTGTTGAAGATGGGTTCGTGAACCTTCAACCTGAGTGGGGGTGCAGGAGCGAAGGGGCAACTGGTATCTTCCTAGTGTTTTAGGAACACTAGGCTCATGGGGTTGAGGGTTGTGGCAAGCCTCTCTGGTGGAGCTGCCCCAGATGAGCACCTGTAAGCATATTTGCGTTCTAGACTGCCTTCTGCCCAGCCGAAGCGCCGGGCGAGCATCTCCAGGTGGAATCTCTTTTGAACTGCATTCTCGTATAGTTCATCCTGGGCCATGAAGTAAACGTTCCTCAAGCTGAACACTGGGTCCCCTTCGATGATGCTTTCTGCAGCAGAGAGAACACAGGGCTATGGTGGCTTAGATAGTTCCTGACAACTTCAGATTCTCCTACCCACTTGCCTCATGGAGTTGGAAAGGAAGTCACTGTTATTTAACAGATGAAACAGTCGAGACCCCCAAGGAGAGAAATGTGCTGTCTACTCTTGCACAGCTATGCTATGGTGGAGCCAGGGCCAGTGTGTGGATCTGGTGCGGCCCAGGTGCCTGGTGTCAAGGACCAGTTTGTTACTTAAAAGAGGGACTAGGCTTGTAGAATGGCTGGCCAGAATGTGTAAAGCTCTGGTTTTAATTTACAACTCTGGCTTCCCAGAACCATAGAAACCAGATGTGGCGGCCTATACCTTCAATCCCAGCACTTGGGAGGTGGAGGCAGGAAGACTGGAAGTTCTAGGTCATCCTTGACTACATAGCAGTTCGAGGCCAGCCTGAGCTACATGAGGCCCCGCCTCAAAACAACCAGCAACAAGAACAGTATGGACTATTAGTTAAAGGAAGGATACAGAATGGGTCAACAGACTGTTCTAGAAAAGCATGCAGGTTCAAAGCCAGCTCTTGGCCTCCTGCCTTTGCTCACCTACTCTCCTCCGCAGCACAGTGTTTTGGACGCCTCCGTCAAGGATGTTGGTGAGCCGCTCCACACTGAAGGGCGGTAAGCGCCTTTCACTGTCTATATCAGGGTGCACTCGCCTGCTCCAGGTGTCCCCCAGGGATACTCGGTGTACTCGGCTCCCCATCCTGGCGGTGATCTGCCTGGTGCCTCAGGAGGGACACTTCTGGCCTGGCTTCCTTGAGGGTCTGCTCTGAGCCCTGGGAGGTGCCAAGAACCTGCATGCAGAAGGCAAAGCCCAAGGCAGGGTCATCTAGGGATTTTCTTGACTACCTACTCCCACCCTGCCTTCATGGCTACTGGCTGTCCACACAATGCTCATGAGTGAATGCAGTCAGCGTTGTTCTGTCTCCTGTAGCCAAGGTTGGAATGGTTTGACCACAAAGTTCCTATTCCACCTTCTGTAGCTTGGGTCACAGCATGCCTGAGACAGTCTTCATGAAAAGTCAGTGTGAGCCACATGGAGATGGATGAGAACAGCCTTAGAAAGGTTGAGTGAGTGGTGACTACTAGAGGTGGCCGAGAGCTGGCTGGAGTCTGACCCAAAACACATACCTTGTTCATACTATACCTTGCTGGAGGGCTCGATGCAGTGACCCTGTAGACCTGATCACCCCATTTATCTCCATTTCTGTGATACCTAATGAGCACTGTGCAGTGGATGGGTTAGACCTGTAATCCCATCTACTTGGGAGGCAGAGCAGGGAAGACCATAAGACCTATCTGGAGTACAGAATGTGTTCGAGGACAGTCTGGGTAATTTAGTGAGACCGTGTCTCAATATAGTAGAAGAATACTGGGAGAATGTTTGCCTAGCATTTAAAAGGCGCTGGGTAGATGAAGAGGATTACGGGAGGGAGGAAGAAGGAGAGGAACCCTGGAAAAAGAAGGAAGAGGAGAAGAGAGCTTGCTCTCTTCTGGACCATGTGTTGCCCATAGCCAAGGTGGGTCCTGCCTCCTTCACACCGAACCCTTGGCCTTTTAGAAATCCCACCCCTACAGTGAGCCAACCATTAGGCTTGTCCTTCTTCGAGTCCCCAAGCCCCATATGTTCCTTGCCATCTCCTTGGCTGCCCTGACCACTGTCACCTCTTACCTGGCCTCAGAGTCTCTGGTCGTTTTTCCTTTCCTGCTTGTCAATGGATCCTCAATGTCCAGAAAGGAGTCAGTTTGTAGGAAGGAGTCCTGGCATGACCACATGCTTCCTACCAGCTAGCCTGCCTCCTCTCACTTTATTCCAACTGGCCTCTCCTCCTGACTTTTGACCCTGTTGTTGTTCTCTCTGGCTGAGGCTCAGCTCTCGGTGTTCCTAGTGAGCTCCAGGCTCTAGAGACCTCACAATAGCTCAACCCTCCCAAAAGCAGCATTGCTGAGAGAAGTGGGCATCCCTCTGGTGCCCTCTTTCCCCAGCAGTGAGTACTAGGTAGGCATGATTGTGTCTCTCTGATCCCAGAGCCGGTCACCTACTCTCCTTTCCTTCATTCCCTGAGCCTGAGGCTACAGTAAGGGTCCAGTCATTTCATAGAGCAGACAGGCCACAGGCAGGTTTCTGAAATGGGGCTGTGAGGTACTGACAATGGGCCTGGCAGGTACAGTGAGCCCTTTGCCTGTCTTCCTGTGAGGGTGCCTCGCCTGCCTCCTCTTCTTCCTCTATGCTAGATGCCTTTGCCTCCTGGCTGTTCCCCAACTCTCCAGCCTCCTGCCATGGCCAGCCTTCGCTAAGGCTCTGCCTCTCCCTGGACACTCTTTCCTCAGAGGGCTCCACGGCTTCTTCCTCTGTCTCACCTCAGTGAGGCTCCCTGTGCTTCCTTTAACACCCCAAGCCTCCTGCCCATGTTGGTGATCCCCTCTCTCTGCCCTAACCTTCTAACAGGCAGGAGAAGTAATTAATTACATTTTTGTTATTGTGGTCACCAGCTTCCCCATACCAAACTGTAAATAGCAAGAAGTCAGGGTGTTTCTTGAGATCATGACCGCTGACGTTAGGAGGTGCTTGTGAAGGGAAGAAGGCTGTACTCAGAGCCATTAAGGATGTCAGTTCTCCACCCCTTAGCCTGGGAGTAAGCCCTTTACTCACCTCGTCCAAGGGCAGCTCTGTAGGCCTAGGCTGGCCTCTTCCCTACAGGCTCTGTTGGCCCCGCCCCTTTCTCCTCCCCAAGGGGCTGGAATTTACCAGCCCAGCCAGAGCATTGCCTGACGCCCTGCTCTTTCCTGGCAAAGTCCCTGGGCAAGTGGGGTGTGTTGTGTCAGGTGTTGGCTGCTCTAGTATGATTCAGCCTCCAGAGCTAGGGATCCCTTTGAGGGGCTAGGACGTAAAGCTGTATGTCCTGGTGGTGTTTCCACAGTGAAATCCTGGACCTGCCCTGCCTACAGGTTAGTTACCTAACTAACCGTTAGATAGGCAGGTTTAGTCACATCATGTGGGAGTGCGGTGAAGTGAATGGCTTCTTTCTCCCCAGGCTTTGGCTCTAAATGTGGTCTTGCCTGTGCCATGCTTATCATAGTGTACCCATAGCCCCACCCCACCCCCAGCTCAGTATTTGAGGAGCGCACTGCACTGTGTTATATGGAGAACCAGGTTTCCACAGGCGAGGCCGAGAGCTTCCTTTACCTCCACCCTTTGCCCTGGGAGGCAGGGTGAATTCTTCCTACTGTGAGTGAAGAACTAGGTAATGTCATGTGCCCAGGTTGTGCAATAAATAGATCAACGAACTGGAATTTGGAAGAGGTCTAATGCCACAACGATGAACTCTTACTCCATTTGTTAAATATTCATTTGTACAGGATTGGGAAAGAAGCCACAAGCCCCCTGAAGAACTTCTGAAGCCTCATGATTCTAGAGTCTTCCTCTCCGGAGCCTCACCCACCCTCCGCATCTGTGGTCACATATGTGTGCATCTGTGCACATGCAGTGTGTCTATGTGTGGGGGGGTGTGCATGTGTGCACCAGTGTGAGCACACTAAGGGACCTCATAGCTCCCCGATGATCTCCAAGGTAGTGTCCAGTTTGCTCTGCAGGAAGAAGCAGTTCCCTGTGATCCAGTGTCAGCTAACCTGTAATACTGGGACTGCGTAGCCTGGACCCCTGGATCCCTTACGACTGTCAATGGTAGCTACACATGGGTGATGGTTTTAGTTTAACTAGCTTTAACCAGGGCTAGTGGGAAGGTTCAACAAGGCAAAGATTCCTGCTGCACAAGCCAGATAGCCTGAGTTTGATCCCTGTGTTCCATGGTGGAAGGAGAGGACCAACTTCTGAAAGCTGTGCTCTGACGTCCACCAGGGCACCATGCCACAAGCTAGCTGATGCCCTCCCTCCCTCTGTCTGTCTGTCTGTCTGTCTGTCTCTCTCTCTCTCTCACACACACACACACACACACACATAAACAAACAAACAAAAAATAAATAATGCAGGTAGCCTTGACTTCCCTGTTTGGAGATGGTCATCTGGTCTCTCCAAGCATTTGTGCTATCATTGACCATGGGCAGTTGCTTAATTTGTCTCCATTAGAATTTCCACATCTTGAAAAAGTATTGAGGCAGAGAGAGAGAGGGAGGGTGGGAGAGAGAGAGGGACAGAGAGAGACAGAGACAGAGAGAGAAAGCAGAGATAGTCTCAAGTCTCGGTCACTGAAGCAGTGTTGGGTATGGGTTCCATCTCATAGAGTGGGCCTTAAATCAGATCTTGGTTGGTTACTCCCACAAGCTTTGTGCTGCTAATGCACCAGCATATCTTTTTTGTTGTTGTTGTTTTGTTTTGTTTTTTTTTTTCGAGACAGGGTTTCTCTGTGTAGCTCTGGCTGTCCTGGACTCACTTTGTAGACTAGGCTGGCCTTGAACTCACAGAGATCCACCTCCCTCTGCCTCCCAAGTGCTGGGACTACAAGCATGCACCACCATGCCCGGCTTGTTTTGTTTTTTTTTGAGACAGGGTTTCTCTGTGTAGCCCTGGCTGTCCTAGACTCATTTTGTAGGCCAGGCTGGCCTCGAACTCACAGAGATCCACCTGCCTCTGCCTCCCACGTGCTGGGATTAAAGGCATGCGCTACCACGCCGGGTCGCACCAGCATATCTTGCAGGCAGAGTTTGTAGCTGGGTCAGTATATATCTTTCTCTTTTGGTAGCATTTAAAGTACCTTCCAGTACATTAAATACTAGACCGTGGGAGTGGGGGCTTGTGTCCACTTCTCTAAGATCCCACCTGTGCAGGCTCTAGGTAAGCATCAGCTCTCTGTGTTCAATGAGTTGTCTAGGTGTTATCTTCAACAGCAGGGCCTTACTGTCATCTTGTGTACAGCCTCGGCAATAGCCTGGATTGTTTGGGTGTTTCCTTAGGACCCGTTTGACCAACAACTCTGTTAGATGTAACTCATTCCTGGTATTAGAAGCTTCATTCGGTGATAAGATATATCCAGTTGGGGCTCTGTCCCCCCTCCCCCAGTATTTGGCAATTTCATTTAGACCATGTTTATATATGTATATATTATAGAAAGCTTCTATTATATTAGGTTTCCATGCAGCCCCTGAAGTGGCCCTTATTTTAACTGCCTGTCCATGTACTCTCTCCCTTGACCCTTCTTCCCTCCCTCTCCTTATTTCATCCTCGCATTTCAGTTCCTTCCACCCCATCTACCTACAACTGCCTGTTCTGTCTCTCTTTCCTGAAGAGATCTGTCCCTCCCACTTCTTCCCTACCTAAACTCTGTGGTTTAAAGATTGTGTATCAATGATTTAACAGCTAACATCCACATATAAGTGAATACATGCCATATTTGTCTTTCTAGGCCTGAGCTACTTTACTCAGAATGATTTCCTTTCCTAGCTCCATCCATTTACCTGCAAATTTTATGTTCATTTTTTTAACAGCCAAGTAATGCTCCATTTTGTAAATGTACCATATTTTCTTTTCTTCTTTTTTTATTTTTTATTTTTCTGAGACAGGGTTTCTCTGTGTAGCCCTGGCTGTCCTGGACTCACTTTGTAGACCAGGCTGACTGTGAACTCCCAGAGATCCACCTGCCTCTGCCTCCCAGTGCTGGGATTAAAGACATGCACTACCACACCTGGCCGTACAAGATTTTCTTTAACAATTCATCCACTGATGGATATCTAGGTTGTTTCCAATGTCTGGCTATTATGAATAGAGCAGCAATGAACATGGTTGAGCAATTGTCTCCATGGTAGGATGAAGTAGCCTTTGGGTATATGCCCAAGTGTGTTATCATAGAGTTTCTATTGCTGTGAAGAGACACCATGGCCATAGCAACTCTTATAAAGGAAAGCATTTCATTGGGGCTGGCTTATGTTTCAGAGGTTTAGTCCATTATTGTCATGGTGGGAAGCATAGTAGCACTCAGCTGGAGAGGTAGCTGAGACCTACATCTGGATTGGCGGGCACCAGGAAGAGACAGTAAGCCACTAGGACTAGCTTGAGCTTCTGAGACCTCGAAGCCCACCTTCCAGTGACACACTTTTTCCAACAGGGCCACACCTACTTCAACAAGGCCATGCTTCCAATAATGCCACTCCCTATGAGTCTATGGGGGCCATTTCATTCAAACCACTACAAGTGGTATGACTGAATTTTGAGGTAGGTTGAGTCTCGTCCTCCTGAGGAAACACCAGGCTGATTTCCATAGTAACTGCATAAGTTTGCATTCTCACCAACAATAGATGAGTGTTTCCCTCTACTCTGCATCCTCATCAACATTGGGTGTCATTTGTTTTATTTATCTTGACCATTCGGATTGGTGTAAGATGAGATCTCAAAAGCAGTTTTTGATTTGCATTTCCCTGATGACTAAGATGTTGGACATTTCTTTAAGTATTTCTCAGTCGTTTGAATTTCCTCTTTTGAGAATTCTCTGTTTAGATTTGTACACAGCCGGGCGTGGTGGCACATGCCTTTAATCCCAGCACTGGGGAGGCAGAAGCAGGTGGATCTCTGTGAGTTCAAGGTCAACCTGGTCTACAAAGTGAGTCCAGAACAGCCAAGGATACCCAGAGAACCCTGTCTCAAAAAACAAAAAAAAAAAAAAAAAAAAAAGAAAAAAGAAAAAGAAAAAAAAAAGATTTGTACACTATTTTTTAGTTGGGGTAGCTTGTTTTCTTGATGTTCAGTTTTTTGAGATCTTTATATAATTTGGATATTACCCCTGTATCGTATGTGTAATTGGTATAAAATCATTTTCTGCCAAGCGTGGTGGTGTACACCTTTAATCCCAATACTTGGAAAGCAGAGGCACGTGGATTTCTATGAGTTCAAGGCCAGCTTGGTCTACAAAGTGAGTCCAGGACAGCCAGGGCCACATAGAGAAATCCTATCTTGAAAAAAAATTTTCTCATTCTGTAGCTTTGTCTGAATGATGATGTCCTTTGCCATACAGAAGCTTTTCAGTTTTTTGTTTGTTTTTGTTTTGTTTTGAGACAGGGTTTCTCTGTGTAGCCCTGGCTGTCCTGGACTCACTTTGTAGTCCAGGCTGGTTTTGAACTCACAGAGAACCTCCTGCCTCTGCCTCCCGAGTGTTGGGATTAAAGGCGTGGTTGCCCGGCAATTACAGAGAACTGTGAACTGCCATGTGGTTCTGGGATTTGAACCTGGGTTCTTTGGAAGAACAGTCAGTGCTCTTAACACTGAGCCATCTCTCCAGCCCAGCCTTTCAGTTTTATGAAGTCCTATTTATTAATTGTTGTTCTTAGTGCCTATGCTATTGATTTTCTGTTCTATTTGCTATTTATTTATTTAGTTTTTTTGGGACAGGGTTTCTCTTTGTAATAGCCCTGGCTGCCCTGGACTTGCTTTGTAGACCAGGCTGGTCTCAAACTCGAACACACAGAGATCCACCTGCCTCTGCCTCCCAAGCGCTGGGATTAAAGGCATGCGCCACCACGCCTGGCTTCATATTAATTTTTGGAGGGTTTATTTTAGCTCACAGTTGGAGGGGATACAGTTTACAGTGGCAGGAGCTTGAGGCAGCTGGGCCACACATCCATAGTTAGGAAGCAGGGAAGGACAAAGCTTTTGCCCTGCTGGCTTCCTCCTCTTGTTTGCAGCTCAGGACCCAAAGGGGATGGTGCTACTGTGGAGCCTGACTAAATCCATCTTGAAAAAAGATTCCATTTTCATATTAAGTTTGACTCAAAGCTGACCTCCAGTTCCAGAACAACAACAAAATGTACCTGACCTTGCATTTTAGGGGTGTTCCCTCGTCATCACTGGACATGTCACTCTGAGAAAGCACCCAAAAAAGTCTAAAAAAACCTTCTGATGGTCAAGCTGACCACAGCTGGTTAGTCAGTAACAATGAGCCAATCAGAAATGGACATGACTAGCTACCCAAATGTCATCCAATCATATGATAGAAAACCTGTTTCTTTGTCTAAGCCCCTATATAAACCTTGTTTTTTTTTTTTGGAGTTTGGGGATCTCAACTGCTCTCAACTGCTATGTTGGTGAGCATTGAGAGTCCAACATCTGAGCTTGAATAAACAACCCTCATGTATTTACATTGGAGTTAGGTCCTGGGTGGTCTTTGGGGTCTCGAGAACTCGGCAGAACACTACCCTCTTTTAGGGTAGGTTTCCTATCTTAATTCATTTATCAAGCTAACCCTTCACTGGTATAACCAGAGGCTAACCTGGTCTAGATAACCTCTCACTCACAGGTGATTCTGGATCTTGATGAGTTAACAATTAATGTTGCCTTCACAGTTTAATACTATCTTCAAATATTTGTCAAAATTCGTCAGTGAGCAATGGACCTCAGACAGTTTTCATCCAGTCTCACTTTGTAGTTCATCCTCCCAAACACTGGGATTATAGGGGGGTGCCGCCACATCTGCTGACTTTGATTCCTCATTCAGTGTCCTGTTTAGATTTTCTGTGTATTCATTTCTCAGCCTTGGTATGTTGTTTCTATAAACATTTTCATTCCTTCTAGGTTGTCCAACTTGTTGGACTGGATTTGTTTCTTATGGTCTCCTGGGATCCTTCCTGCTCTGTGGTCTCAGTTGTCATGCCTCCTTTTTTATTTCTGAGTTTACATATTTGGAGTTTCTCTTTTCTTTCTTTCTTTTTTTTTTGTATTTTCTTTTTATAAAGTTTTTTTAATGATTTATTTATTTTTATTTTTGTATGCATTGGTATTTTGCCCGAATTTATGTCTGTGTGAAGGTGTCAGGTCCCCTGGAACTGTAGTTACAGACAGTTGTGAGCTGCCATGTGGGTACTGGGAATTGAACCCTGGTCCTCTGGAAGAACAGCCAGTGCTCTAACAACTGAGCAGCCTCTCCAGCCCAAGTTTCTCTCTCTTTTTTTTTTGAGACAGGGTTTCTCTGTGTAGCCCTGGCTGTCCTGGACTCACTTTGTAGATCAGGCTAGCCTTGAACTCACAGAGATCCACCTGCCTCTGCCTCCTGAGTGCCAGGATTAAAGGCGTGCACCACCACACCCGGCAGTTTCTCTTTTCTTAATCTAGCTAACATTGTCAATTCTGCCTGTCATCTCAAAGAAACAATTTGTAGTTTTGCTTATTTTTAAAATTTTTTCTAGATTTTACTTATTTGCAAATTTTTTGTTTTTTCCTTTTACAAATTTTGTGCTGAATTCATTGTTCTTGTTTTTTTTAATTTCCTGAGGAGTAAAGTTACATATTTGAGATTTTTCTTCTTTTCTGAGGTTCTTCTTCATTTCTGATATAGGCATATATTGCTGAACACTTCACTCTTAGAACTGCTTTTTGTTTCAACTCTTAATTTTCTTTGTGTTTTGTGTGTCTGCTTTCATTTATCTCAAAATATTTTTGAAGTTTCTCTTTTAATTTCTTATTTGATTCATAGGTTGTTCAGGATCCTGTTGCTTACTTACCATGCTCTGATGAATTTTCTGAGAATCCCTTGTCATTTATGTCTAGTTTTATTGTGTCTAGAAAAGATAATTGTTACAGTCTCAAACTTCTTCAGTTTATCCAGATTTGCTGTGAGTGTGCCTGTGCGAGAGTGTGCGTTTAAGTACGTTATGAGGGCCTTGCTATTCAGCTAAAGGTGCCCTAAAATTTTTCATCTTCTTGCCCCCACTTCTCAAGGGCCAGAATTACAGGCATGCATTCTCATGACTAATTTTTTTTCAATCTAACGTTTAATTTTTTAAAAATCAAGGAAAAATCAACAGTCAAACTAAATAAAAGACAAGAGATCCCAATAAAACAGTAGCCCAGTTATCTCAGACGCCTGTTTTGAGATTTTGTGACCCCTCTGTACCATTCTCCATAGCCACTAATAACACATACTTACTAGCATGGTGTGTTTTCTTTTCCGTATCTCCTCACTAGTGTCTTTTTAGTCTATCATTGTAACAAATCCACCTGGAGTGGGATGATGTCTCTATTTATTTATTTATTTATCTATCTATCTATCTATCTATCTATTTATTTATTTAGTAATTTCATATGACTAGAGAGGTTTTCAGCTTTTTAATGTATCTGATGCCCATGACTAGTTCTTAGTGACTAACATTTGATCTATCCTGGAAATGTGTATGTGTGTGCATGTGTATACACACTCATGTATACATTTGGAAAGAATCTATATACTGTTGCTATGTTGTATTTGTCTGTTAAGTTCATTTGGTCTAAATTTCAACTGATTTTATGTCTAGACAATTTTCCCATTGTTAAAAATAGAGTATTAAAGTCTCCAACTGTTACCGTATTGTAATTTCTCTCTCTTAGGATCTATGACTGTTTATTTATATATTTAGGTGTTTCAATGTTGAGTAAATATATTTTACAATTGTTATATACTTCCAATGAACTGATCCCTTTGTCTCATTATAATTTTTTTGTTTGTGAGGGTTTTTTTGTTTGTTTGTTTTGTTTTGTTTGGGGTTCTTTTGGTTTTTTTGAGACAGGGTTTCTGTGTAGTCCTGTCTGTCCTGGACTCACTCTGTAGACCAGGCTGGCCTTGAACTCACAGAGACCCACCTGCCTCTGCCTCCCTGAGTGCTGGGATTAAAGGTGTGCGCCACCATGCCCAGCAATTACAGACAGCTGTGAACTGCCATTTGAGTGCTGGGATTTGAACCTGGGTCCTTTGGAAGAACAGCCAGAACTCTTAACTGCTGAGCCATCTCTCCAGCCCCATTTGTGGGTTTTTTGTTTTTTGTTTTTTTGTTTTTTTGGTTTTTTTTTGAGACAGGGTTTCTCTGTGTAGCCCTGGCTGTCCTGGACTCACTTTGTAGATCAGGCTAGTCTTGAACTTGCAGAGATCTGCCTGCCTCTGCCTCCCGAGTGCTGGGATTAAAGGCGTTTTCAGTGCTGGGATTAAAGGCGTGTTCCACCACCCTAGTTTCATGACTAGTTCTTAATGATTAATGATATACTCTAGAAATGTGTGTTTGTATGTGTGTGTGTGTGTGTGTGTGTGTGTGTGTGTGTGTGTGTGTATACGCATGTGTGCTGGGTGCTCATGGAAGCCAGATGAGTGGCGTTATAGGTAGTTGTGAGCCCCTAATATTGCTGTAAGGAACCAAATTCTATCCTCTGTAAAAACAGCAAGTGTTCTTAAGTGCTGAGTCATCTCTCCAGCTCCAGTCCATGCTTCTGAATCCTTCTTTTGTTGTTTTTGTACTCCAAGTTAGCTTCAACCTCACTATGTAGCTGAAGCTGACCCTGAATTTCTGATCTTCTTGCTACCGCCTCCTGAGTGACAGAGAGCTACAGGCCTGTCCTACCAGTCTGTTTATGGGTTGTTGGAGCTCAAGCCCAGGGCTTTTTCTATCACTTGAGATATATATTCAGACCAAATTCTTTTCTTTCTTTCTTTCTTTCTTTCTTTCTTTCTTTCTTTCTTTCTTTCTTTCTCTCTCTCTCTCTTTCTTCCTTCCTTCCTTCCTTCCTTCCTCTCTCTCTCTCTCTCTCTCTCTCTCTTTCTTTCTTTCTTTCTTTTTGGTTTTTCAAGACAGGGTTTCTCTGTGTATCCTTGAGTGTCCTGGACTCACAGTGTAGACCAGGCTGGGCTTGAACTCACAGAGATCCGCCTGCCTCTGTCTCCCGAGTGCTGGGATTAAAGCTATGCACCACCACACCGGGCTCCAAATTCTTTCTATATTTAAGAAAAGGAATAACTCTCTGCCCAGGGTCATGTACATTCAGGCCTTCTGCAGGGTTCATTGCTATTTTAACAGAATATTTATATGTGAGAGCAGAAGCTCAATTGGAAGAGTAACAGCATAGACTTTTATCTGGGAGAAAAGCCTGTGTGTATGCGTGTCTCTGTGTGTGACTGTGTGTGTGTGTGTCTGTGTGTGTGTGTGTGTGTGTGTGTGTGTGTGCAGTCTCTAATAAGGAGGATTTAGAGGAGAAGGATGCTGTCAGCATGCCTTTTGGAGGTTCTTTGGGTAAAAGAGTTCAGTCTCTGGGATACAAAACAACTTAGGCAGTTAGAAAGATAGAGCAGAGAGCAGTGGGCTTTAAGGTAGGCTCTAAGAAAACAGAAAAGTGATGGAGGCCAGAAAGCATGCACATGACAAGATGGGGGGCCTTCAGAGAATGAGTGAGAAGGCCTCTAGGGCCGGGGAAAGCCTACAAAGAGAGTGAAGGAGGGGCCTTCCTCAGTGGCCTCCAAGCCCACTAATGTCCCTCTAGTTACATAATCTTTTCCTCTCAAGAACTGAGACCTTAAAGTCGTTTAGGAGATGGATGTTGAATCAGAGTGCTTCTGCATGAAGTTGAGACAGAAGAGTCTCAATTCTTGCTGAGTATTAGATGTCAATCAGAGGGACCCATAGGAGATGGAGTTAGAGACCATCACAGAGCCACGTGAGTGCAGGTCAACGATAAGAGTTGATAAAATTTAAAACAGCAGCTGAGTCACATGTCCTCTTGTTCAAAGATGCCACGGAGACTCCAAAAGTTGGACTCTGACTAAGTGCATTTTGCAAAGAGGAGAGCCAACACAGAGAGACATGCCTTCAATGCTTCCCAGAGAAGATCCTGCCAACACAGCCTTGATTCATCTCCACCAGATGATATAACTGATAATAATAATAAAAAAAAGCCTAAAGGATCCAGGGGTTCCTCCCAAGCACAAGTGATCCCCAAGGGCTGGACTTTCTAGTGGCCATAACAACATTTTAAATGTGGCCAATTCTGGCCACCTGGGTCTTGTGTAAGACCCAAAGGTTATCAGCACCACTACTGAGATGGTGCTGCATACAACTTCTTCTTACCGTGAAGACACAGAGTCCATTTCGAAGCTGTTCATCAATGGATGTGTTCAGCATAGTTCTTTAGTCTGATGTAGACCTTGTAAAATGAAGGAGATGTTAACAGAATTAACAGGAACATACATGTAAACAGTATTTTGTTTAGAGTTAGGAGGATTTTGAGTGCCCATTCATCTGGTCGCAGCTGGGGAAGCTGTCACCACTGCATGTGTCATGTCAGCAGCTTGTACTCAGGGCTGATTTAATGAGCAACTCTTTAAGACCTGGATATTTGTCTGTTAAAGTCTAGGTTTTTGTTGTTGTTGTTGTTTTATATTTTCATCAACTATATTAATCTTTTATTATATTTTCCTTCCTGATGTTTACATACTGTGCAGGTGGTCAGAATTGGCCACATTTAAAACGTTGTTATGGCCACTAGAAAGTCCAGGCCCTTGGGGATCACTTGTACTTGGGAGGAGCCCCTGGATCCTTTTGGCTTTTTTTTATTATTATTATCAGTTATATCATCTGGTGGACATGAATCAAGGCTGTGTTGGCAGGATCTTCTCTGGGAAGCATTGAAGGCATGTCTCTCTGTGTTGGCTCTCCTCTTTGCAAAATGCACTTAGTCAGAGTCCAACTTTTGGAGTCTCCGTGGCATCTTTGAACAAGAGGACATGTGACTCAAAGAGTAGCAGGAACCTTGAAAGATTCTAAACAGTTCCCTTGGACCTAGTTGATCTTAGAATGCAAGGGTTAGAATATTGTCCCATTTAGACCCTCTGTCCACATAGGTATAAGCCTCTAAATGTGGTCATTGAATACTCAGAAGGTTGTTATACCAGTTTGGTATTTCTAACTTTATTATACTTCTAGATAAAAGATAAATAATACCTAAACATTTAAAAACAAATCTTGATAGGATAATTTTGTTCCTTCTGTATGTTACCAAGATCACATGAAGAACTCACCAGAACTCTGTTGATTTAGAGATTCAGTTGAACTTGATGTTAGAAAATTCAATAACCTGCGATATATATTTGATAACATATGTTATCTCTGAGTCTCATCTTTTACACCCTTGCTAGAGGAGCCACGTCATGAACCCTTTCTTTTACATCCCTCCTGTAACTTTTTCAGACCTTCTGCTCCTTGGTAAGGCTTCCAATCTTTATCTTTTCCATTCTAGAAAAAAAAACCCAGCCATATAGAAATCATTCTTGTTTTACTAAAAAATATCTTCATCTTTTTCATCTCTTAAATATTTTGCTTCTACCATTAGTTTCCTATTAATTTTTTCCTTAATATCACAAGAAATAGTACCATTAACAAATATGTTTGTCAACTTTTTAGAGACTTGCCTTTGAGCTCAGTGATCCAAAACATTTAGTAAAAGTTGGCAAAAGTGTGGAGCAAAGAAGTAGGGAGAAGAACGTTCTATCACAGCCAGAACAAAGCGGGTCACAAGGGAAATGAAGAAACACTTTGTTTTTCATTTCCTGAATATCCAGGACAGCAAAGATGCTATGTAGATCTCCTAATCAATTTCCCCAGCTTTTAGATCCTTGGACTTTTTAGTTCTATGGGCTGCTGATGGGGCAGTAACCTTATCATACCTTCTGAGTAGATGAGTTTAAGATTGTGAATAAGTTGGTTAAGGGGAGAATATTTGAGTTGGCAGAATTGAGGAGTGTGCATTGGGGACAGAGTGTTTGATACGTTGAGTTCCTTGGGAAAAGTACAGGGAGGGCAGACAAAAGGTTTTGTAAGCCTTAGTTGGCCTTGCAGGTAGTGAGTTTGCTCAGACATCCTAACGCCCTGAGAGAAATCAGTGGCACATCAGGGCAATGGACCTCCATCCAAGCCTGTTAGGGAGCCCATAACCCAGTTGTGAGAATTTTGGCACAGTGAGCAGTAGATAGGGGTTCCAGAGAAACCAGAGATTTATGGTTGGGACAGGGGGCAGGGATGGGGGCAGGAGTGGGAGGACAGGGTGGGCAGGGGCAGGGGACTGACAGACATGGGACTCACAGATGGACAGACAGGGACAAGGACTGACAGAAGCAGAAGTTCTGGTAAGGACAGGAGCCCAGAAAGGAGAAGCCAGCAGTAGGGAAAGCCTGCAGGGGGTACTAGAATCCCAACAAAATGAAATTTGGAGAGAGAAAGGGGACCCTGAGGATGGGGAGAGGCCTTGGATAGATGTAAACAGAAAAATTAACGGCAGAACGTGCCAGAGAAGGACATATTCATGTGATTTTTGTTGTTTTTTTTTTGTTTGTTTGTTAAATTTAGAGGAGGTTGTGTAAAAGGCATCAGAAAGTAAACAAAGGTTTGGCTATAGTTATTATAAATCTCTTTAGTTAATCACTTTAGGCAGTTCTGAGTTTTGTCACAAGTATGTTAAATCACATATAGGAGAGAGTAATAGATTGTCTATTAGAAAGGCTAACATTGCCCACAATAAGTTTGTCTTTGGACTCCAGAAATTGTATCTGTATACTTATCATTGAAGTTTTGGCAATACAAATGTATCTCACTAAACTTTTTACATGCATGTAGCATAGAAATATTACATTTAATATTTAAATAATAAAAATGTAGGGTGTTTTAAAGAAGCAAAGCTAGCAGATGAGGGAGAAGGGTACTCTAGTTTGGACTCCAATAATTTAAATATAGGTACCCCAAAGTGATTTAAGAAGAGCAAGTGGTCTGAGTAAGCAAGCAATTATAACAGAAGGGATCTAATAAATATTGCCTTTATCTGAGTCTCATCAGAATCAAGATTAACATTATTATTTTTTTTTGTTTTTGTTTTTTGTTTTTTTTTCAAGACAGGGTTTCTCTGTGTATCCCAGGCTGTCCTAGAACTCAATTCACTCTGTAGACCAGGCTAGCCTTGAACTCAGAAAGAGTTCGCCTGCCTCTGCCTCTCAAGTGCTGGGATTAAAGACGTGCCACCATGCCCTGTTGATTAGCATTATTTTTATACTAAAAAATAATCCAGTAAAAACCTAAATATCTTTTACATTTAACAGGACTTAGAAAGGATAGCTGTAACTGAACTTTTAAATTATTATTTAACACTTATTTATTTATTACTAAATTCACTTATAACAAACACCAACAATTTCTTAACTATTAATCCTATAAATTCCTACAACCCCTTTAACCTATCCACTAAACTTATTGATAATTATAACTACTTTCATAACCTTTTAGAATGATACAGTCTCTGGGGCAGGTCCTCAGTCGTCAGGAACACAGACTTTGTTGTAGATTCTTTAACGCACTTAGCAGTCCTTTTTCTGGATCTCTCAGATGTAGGTTCGTCAGGGTCGTTGGTTATTGCAGTCTCACCTTAAATAAGGCTTCATGCTTTCTTCTCTGTGGGAGACCCCAGCCGTCTGCAGGCCAACTTACTTCTTTTGAATCAGGAACTCAGCTGCTCTGCCTCAGTCCTTAAAGCCAGGCACAGTTTCCCCTAGGCCACTGTTTGGACAGATCAAACCCTTCTAGGCAAAAGCTGAGCCACAGGGTCCAGTCCTGGGCCTTTTGGTGTCTTGCTCAGGCTTTTTTTGCTCACCGGCTTCTTTCTGCTTCAGGGAAAGAGCTGGCCATCAATGGCCAGCCCTTTTTTTAGCAGGACTCTTGGAGCTCTCTAGCATCAGGGGCCTCTTCTCTTCTGGGCTCCATGCACTGTCCTCAGATAGGAGGAACTCTGTTTCAGCTTAATTGGGCTCCGCCCACTTAGCAGCTGAAAACAATGTCAGGCCAGATACTTTGTTTCTTCAAGTCTTGAGTCTTTCCTGTTTTTCCTGACTTCAAACTTGTTTTTCAGTCTATTGAGTCTTTCCTGTTTTTGTTGACTTCAAACTTGTTTTTCAGTCTATTGAGTCTTTCCTGTTTTTGCTGACTTCATGCTGATAATGCTCTTCAGGCCCCAAATTAAGAGACAGTATCAGAAACTCCTATGTATTTTCTAAATCTAATTTATCTAACCCCTACAGATAGCACTTGCCCTCTGGGCAGAAGGTTTTTTTTATTTTTTATTTTTTTGGTTTTTCGAGACAGGGTTTCTCTGTGTATCCTTGGCTGTCCTGGACTCACTTTGTAGACCAGGCTGGCCTCGAACTCACAAAGATCCGCCTGCCTCTGCCTCCCAAGTGCTGGGATTAAAGGCGTGCGCCACCACCGCCTGGCGGTTTTTTTTATTTTATGTTTTAGATTTTTGTAGATTGTCTTTACTTGTTAGGGACTTACTGTGGAAAGTATTGATTTACTAGGGACAGTAGCTTGTTTATTAATCAAGAGAACTGAGACTCATAGGCACATTGAAATTTTGTACTATGAGCCACACTTATGATGAACAGATCTAAGTTTTTGTCCACTAGTGTAAGTTCTATGATTATCATACAGTTTAGCAGGAATGTCCCAAGTATGGTATGAATCCTTACTTGTAACAGAATCTTTATTGCTCGAGGGAAGGCTTTACCCAATAGGAGCACATCAACAGCATTTGGAGAAATCAAACTACACATTAAAAAAAATTTATTTATTTTTATGTACTTTTGGTATACATGTATGTTTGTGTGAGGGTGTCAGATGCTCTGGAATTGGGGTTACAAGCATCTTCCTGTAACTGAGCTGCCATGTCGTTGCTGGGATTTGAACCTGGGTCTTCTGGAAGAGCAGTCAGTTATCTTAACCACTGATCCACCTCTCTAGCCCCCAAACCAAAGGTTTTAAGTATTTTATTTTGTACAAGGATCAAGCAAGGTTAATATTTAAGAAAATCTATTGTTATCAATAGAGAATCAGTCATCAGTTTTCCCTCAATGTAACAGAATTTTGACTTTAGGAATTATAATTAACTTATCATTTTATATAATATATAAATATGATTTATGATATATAATTATAGTTAATTCCTGGCACTCTATTATAATAGTTTAATATAATTATTTTAATGTAAAATTAAGTTACTTTTTACAAAAACATTTACTTTAACTTCATGAGTGTTTTGCCTGGATATATGTTTGTGCACCACTTGCCTTCTCGGTGCCCACTGAGTTTAGAAGACAGTGCTGGACCTTCTAGAACTGGAATTATAAATGGTTGTCAACTGCCATGTGGGTGCTGGGAATCAAACCCAGGTCTACTGGAAGAGCAGCTAGTGCTCTCCTAACTGTTGAGCCTTTTCTCTAACCTCTATTAAATATTTTAAACTAACTATGCACTTTATATTTATAATTCCTTTTTATTTTTCATATAATGGATTTTATGTTTAATTTTGTTCATGAACGTTTTGAAACCATTAATATTTTGACTTATATTATGTTATAACTTTATATATATAATATTATAACTTAATAAACCATATTTGAAAAACAGAAAGTATGGACGCTATATTCCAAGTATCTGACAGTATTAAGTATAGGCCAGGCATGGCCATCAATTTAAACATACTGTAGAAGAGAACTGTACGTCTTTGAGAAGGCTATAGTTTCAAAATTTAGGGGCATGGTGAGATGGCTCAGTAGTTAAGAACACCAACTACTCTCACAGAGGACCTTGGATCAATTCCTAGCGCCTACACAGCTGTTTACAACTGTCCACAACTCCAGGTCCATGTGATCTGATGCCATCTCCTGGCCTCTGCAGGCACAAGACACAAACATTCATGGAAATAAATTAAAAAAATTAAAATACCTTAAAGTGTTTATATGTAGACATACATCTATCTGTATGTATACACTTTATGCACACATCTTAAAAATAATAGAAATGATAGTATCACTGCACTTTATATAATGGCTATAAGCCTTTTAGCTTTTAGAGTGAAAATATGACATAGATGACATCTTTAGGAAGACATAAGGCAGCACACTGAAATAGCAATTATGCTGTAATTACGTTGAAATAGCATAAACTGTAATTATGTTGAACCACTGAGAAAGGTAAAGGACAGAGCGCAACTTTTCATCTGGCAGACAGTGTGGACCTTTGCAAGAGTTCTGTTGTAAAGTTAGGGTATGGCTGGGAGCCAGCTGGCCAGTTCACTAGCCTTTTCCCCCTCTCTAGACCTTATCTTTTGTGTTTTGGTTGAGAGTTGTGCTGCAGGTGTGTGGGGCAGGGTGGGAAGGAAGGGTGGGGATGGAGTTGGATCTCACGTTTGTGGCTTTTGGAGGTAGGGAGAGGCAGGGGTGAAGGGATTTTGCAGGCTAGAGAAGCAGTTTATAAATCTGAGGACTAGCTGGGGCATGGTGGTGCAAGCCTTTAATTCCAGCACTCAGGAGACCAAGGCAGGCTGTGAGTTCGAGGCCAGCCTGGTCTGCAGAGTGAGTTCCAGGACAGCCAGGGCTGCTACACCAAGAAACCGTGTCTTGAAAAACCTAAAAAAAAAAAAAAAAACACAAACAAACAAAGAAACCTGAAGATTGAAAATAGCTTTTTAAAAAATGCAATGCAGGGAGGGGCGTTTTTGGTGGGAGAAGCAAAGGCTTATGTTTACTGTTTGCAGTCCAGGTCCAGGGCAGGTGCCCACATGGGGGGAATGGGCTAGGAACCGAGTAGGGAGCAGATAGAAATGTGTGTGTTTGGCCGAGAAGCAATGGGTATGATGAGTTATAGTGTAAGGAAAGGACACCTGACTGAGATCACCATGGAGCAGCTGGAACGCTTCTTATCTGATTAGAGCAGTGAGTTTGGCTGCAGAGGTTTGGCGTGGGAAGAAAGCGTCACTAGCCATCCTGAGAATAGTTTTTCTGGAGGAGCAGTGCCCAGGGACTGGGCTTGGCGAGTGTAGGAAGGCAGAGATAAAGGTTTGAATGTAGGAAACCTTGCCCCATATTCCAGTGTGTTAATAATGTAAGGCCCGGTTGAAACGGAAAGTTGAATGTGCCACTCTCTGGCCAGTGCTTGCCCGTTGTCCAGGGGTACTGCAGCCATACTGTGTCATGGGAGAATGTGAGACTTTGGCTTACATTCTCCTGTGTCCCCCTACAGGAAAGGAATGCCTCCACAAGTCCTCGGATTGAAAATATGATCCTAAGAAACTGTACCTGGCACTGGGCCATTCTAATGTCTTCCTGATAGATGATTGGAGAGAGAGAGAGAGAGAGAGAGAGAGAGAGAGAGAGAGAGAGAGGGTTTCCAGAGGAGGGGGAAATGTCCCCAAACCCAAAGTCGAGTGGGCCAGGGGTGGTTGATGGACCAGTGAGCACACTGATGATGTTCTTTATTGGAGTAACTCAGAGTGGGAAGGATACAAAAAGTTGGGCAGGGAAAAGAGCAGAAGGAAACTCCCAATGGGGGAACCCACATCCCACTTCCTGTGTGGATCACCAAATATAAGGTTGGTTTTTTGGGGGACGACAGACAAGGGAATGAGTTACTTGACAACATTACATGCTTTTATCTGGGAGTAAAAGCTTCACGGGTGTGTCGTGTGAGAATCAGAGCCTGCTGTCTGCTTACAGGCTGGATATTTTCAGGGCAGAAAGCCAGTGCAAAGTGTGTGTGGCTTAGGCCATGGTGAGTTAAAGGACCCAGGTGATGGATAACTGTCCTTTTCAGGCAAGGGATTTGACTAGGTGGAGGTGGGAGGGCCAGGATTCCAGGAAAACGAATTCATTTTAGAAATGCAAGTTATTACGGTTTTTAGGAACCATCACGATGTAAAAATAATGGAGGAGCTTTACTAAATGGTACAGCCCCAGCTAACTTCTCACTAAATGGTATGGCTCCAGTTAATATAAAGGAATATTATCTCTACCTAGACAACCTTCACAGCAGATGCTCTTAATTGTGCTGGAATTCCTACTTCACAGTCGGAGAGAGGTTTGAAACAGATTGTAGTCTGAGGGGCTCCTTCCTTTTCTCATGTCCCTGCCCACAATTTACCATTTCTGTCCTGCCTCAGAAGGTTGGGTCAGCAAGAAATACAAGGGAGTGAGGATCCTGGGAAAAGGTAAGATGGTAAATGCTACTAGCTTTATGGTCTCGGCTTTTGCCCATTAAGCCAGGTTAGGTCACTCATTTTTGATAAGCCAATTAAAAGAGCCAGATCAATATTTGTCACGCTCGCCTCGCCGATAAGGAAAGCGCCACACAATCAGGATTCTTCTGACAGCATTTATTGTACAGCTCTTTTAGATGGCATGATGGAGAGGGACCCTGAGCTCCGGCAAGCGGCTGCTTATATAATACATATGGAGACTTGTTGAACCCTCATTGGCTCATACGGAATCACCTAATTAGCATGAGATCGCAGTGCCAAGAAACGTGCCTTGCGCATGCACACACCGGCACAGCACCTCCGTGAAGAACCAGGAAGCAGGAAGCCGGCGCCATCTTGTAATGGCGATTGCGGCTCCCGACATCTCCCCCTTCTTTATTAAATAGCAAAACACAACAGTCCACTTTGTCACCAATCAAGCCCACCGTTCTACCAGTGAAGCGATCAAGGTAGTTAAATGGACTTGAGACCCTGTGTGCCTGAATTCCCGTGCAATGGGAACACGAGCCCTGGGAGGCACACAGGACTGTCATCAGAACGCCTGGTGCAATGGGAACACGAGCCCTCAGGACAAATTTATGATGACAGTGTCTCATTGTTTTAGCATATTTAACCAAGCTCTAGGAGAGGTTCCAAGTTCCACGGCAAGTAAGGCCTGAGTGATTAGCACTTTATCTCTATTGTGTTGTTTTTTAAATTTGCAGAGCAACCAGAGGGTAATCAACATTCCCCCCGCTAAAAGGCAGCCGAATAACCCGACTCCCACCCATTCCTTAAAGTAGGAGAAAGCCGACCGAAGCCAGGAAGCCAATCCTTTTGTTAGGGACAGATCCAAACAAGTGGAGTTAATTTGAATGATAGCTACTCGTAGCCTTCTCATGGTTTCATCAAATTCTGCAGTCCAATTTTGTTGCAACTGTTGAGATAAAATCTTAGACAAGTTAGAGCAATGAGTGTGCCCTCATATGTTGAATAAAGAATGGATGATGTCTGTTTCTAATATGTCT
>CAJQZJ010033256.1:604095-660784 GCA_907164525.1 Lophiomys imhausi | reverse complement strand
TACTTCAAGTTGTTTTACAGCTCCAACAACATAAAGTGAGTCTGAGATAATGTTTATAGGCTCAGGAAATCTTTGTAATACTATAGCTACTATAGCACATTCTACTAATTGAGGTGAGGTATAATTAAATTTGATTTGAGTAGGAACATTATTAACAACATAACAACCAATACCTGTTTTAGAACCATCAGTATAAATATCCATTGCCTGATGGATAGGTTGTGTTTTTGTAATTTTTGGAAAAATAAAGGCATTATTAAGAGTGAATTGTAACAAAGGATGTTTAGGATAATGATTATCTATATTTCCTGGGAAAGAACACTTCAAAATAGCCCAAGAGTCTTGTGTCCCACACAATACTTGGATCTGATACATAGTATATGGACAGATTACTGTGTCAGGATAAATTCCAAAATGTGTGACTGAGAGCTGTATTCCCTTAAGAGCCAAGTCTGCAACCAAAGTTGGGTAATAACCTAAAGTCTTACCAGGGGAGCTATGAGGATGAATCCACAATAAGGGTCCTTCCTGCCATAGTACAGCAGTAGGATGCATAGGAGAAGGTAAAATACACAAGTGTAATGGCAAGTCTTGATTAACTCTGTCTAATTGAGCAGATTGTATTGCAACTTCTATTTTATCTAGCACCTTAGAAGCCTCAGGAGTTAACTTTCTCAATGATGTGATATCAGAGTCTCCTTCTAAGACCTTAAATAAGGGTTGTAACTCTGTGGTAGTAATTTTCAAAAATAAACGAATCCAATTAATATCTCCCAACAATTTCTGGAAGTCATTTAGGGTTTTTAAGGTTTCCCTCCTGATAGTTACCTTTTGAGGCCTAATATAGTCAGGTGTAATAATTGAGCCTAGAAACCTTCCTACATTACCTTCTTGTACCTTTTCAGGAGCAATATAAAGGCCTTTCGACCGCAAGTTTTCAGTTAACGAAGAAAAGGCTTCCTGTAACATTTCTCTATTGTTTGTGCAGAGGAGGATGTCATCCATATAATGACATATCCTGACTTTGGGAAAATTTTTTCTAACAGGCTCAATAGCCTTTGAGACGTACAGTTGGCACATAGTAGGACTATTGGCCATTCCTTGAGGAAGAACTTTCCACTGATAACGAAGATCAGGTTTTTCATGATTGACACTAGGCAGGGTAAATGCAAACCTTATTCTATCCTGAGGATGTAAAGGAATAGAGAAAAAACAATCTTTTATGTCTATAATTATGACTTCCCAATGTTTAGGTAATGCTGAGAGCAGTGGTAATCCTCTCTGAATAGAGCCCATAATTTGCATTTGTTTATTAATAGCTCTCAAGTCATGTAACAGTCTCCATTTTCCAGACTTCTTTTTAATTACAAATATGGGAGTATTCCATGATGACTGGGATGATTCTAAATGATCTAAACTTAGTTGTTTCTCCACAAGTCCTCTTGCGGCTTCTAGTTTCTCAGAGGTAAGAGGCCACTGAGGAACCCACACAGGTTCCTCTGATAACCAAGGTATAGGCAAAGTCTCCTCAGCGGCCCCTAAGAAAAACCCAGTCCAGTCCTATCGCGTTTTTTAATAACTGGGATAGGGCTGGTTCTTCCTTGTAGGGTTTTTCCTAATCCTTTTCCAGGAACACAACCCATATCCCTCATCATGTTTTGACTTTGAATTGAATAATCATTTGTAAGTTTGAAATTCATTTGTTTTAGTATATCTCTCCCCCAAAGATTTACTGGGAGAGGTAAGACATAGGGTACCACAGTTCCTTTTCTACCTTCATTGTCTTCCCATTGTAAGGTTTTTGCACTAATAAGAGGTGTGGATTCATAGCCCAATCCTTGTAAAGTCTGTGAGGATTGATTTGTGGGCCAGGACTTTGGCCACCATTGAGACGAGATTATAGTGGTATCTGCCCCTGTATCTAATAATCCCTTAAATGTTTTGCCTTGTAATTTAAGGTCTAAAATAGGTATATCATCTAATTCTAGAGATATATAGGTATGAGTTCCTCCAGAGGAACCAAACCCTTGTATGCCTCTCGTTGTCCCTTTAGCTGGGAATAAAGCATGCAGACTGGGGAGTATTAATAATTGAGCAATCTTATCACCAGGGGCTATAGAACTAATTCCTCTTGGCGAGGAACACATGATATTTATATGTCCTTCATAATCTTGATCTATCACCCCTGGGTGAATGATTAACCCTTTAAGAGAGGCTGAAGCTCTTCCCAGGACAAGTCCTACGGTATCTTTAGGCAATGGGCCAGAAAAATCAGAAGGTATAGGCTGACACCCCATAGTGGGCGTTAATACTGCTCTGGTGGTGGCACGGAGGTCCAGTCCTGCCGAGCCTGTTGTGGCTCTTCTTGGCGTCGAGACTGCCTCAGGGATGGTAGTTGTTGGGCGTTGTTCGGATGATCTAGTGCCCCATACATTTGAGGGCCCTGGGGACACGGGCCCCGCTGTCCGTTTTTTGACGAATCATTAAGGGGGCGTCCTTTATCATCCTTAACTGATCTGCACTCATTCGCCCAATGTTTGCCTTTGTTGCATCTAGGGCACATGCCAGGAATCCTGGGATATTTACCATTATCTGCTGAATTCCTGGATCTACATTGTTTTTGAATGTGGCCTACTTTTCCACATTTGTAACATTTCATGTTGGAGGCCCTCTGGGCAGCAAGAACTGCCGCGGCAAGTCCTGAGTTAGACAAAGTCCCCCTATTTCTCTACAAGCTTTCATCCAGGCATTCAACCCCTTTCCTTTCCATGGTGTTATTGCATTTCTACATTCCTTAGTACATTGTTCAAAGATCAGCTGTTCTACGAGTGGCATTGCCGTCTCAGGATCTCCAAATATCCTGCCTGCTGCTTCCATCATACGTGCCACAAAATCTGAAAATGGTTCATTGTTTCCTTGAAGTA
Organism: Lophiomys imhausi; assembly: GCA_907164525.1. NCBI lineage: Eukaryota > Metazoa > Chordata > Mammalia > Rodentia > Muridae > Lophiomys > Lophiomys imhausi. Next base: position 657,860 of record CAJQZJ010033256.1, on the reverse strand, counting down.
TTTTTGTTAAATTACCAGTAACCTGGCCCTTATTAGGCAGACTTTTCCATGCCTTTACTGCAGCCTTGTTAATTTGTTCATACACTTCTACCGGATAGGCTGTCTGATTTGCTACCCATTGTCCCTGTCCAGTAAGCATATCGAAATTCCATTGAGGATGCCCCTGCGCCAGGTTCTGTCGAGCCTGGGAGGCACAGAGGTCCTGATAAATGGATTTCTAATCTAAATATTGTCCCATAGTAAGACATGCTTTAACAGTATTATACCAATCCTCTGGTGTCATAGCACTGACAGTTATTCTCTCTACAAGTGCCTGAGTGAATGAGGCATTTATGCCATATGTTTGAACAGATTCGGCCAAGGCTTTTAACTGTTTCAAGTCTAGCTGGGAATGTTGTCTTGTCTGGTTAGCATCTTCCCACACGGGGAATGCAATTCTAATCTTCTTTCTTTCCTTAAGAGGGATGAGGGATGTGAATCCCTGTTTTTTCTTCTTTTTTACTACTTCTGCTAATGGCGGGGCAGACAGAACTGACCCTGAAGCATATGGGTCAGGCCGATACCGCTCAGCCTCATATCGAGCTGCCTCTTCTTCTAACTCAGCTTGATCATCTGAATCCAATACATCCTCCTCTGACGAGGAAGATGTTGGATCCTCTTTCTCTTCCTCACCCTCTGTAGAGGTCTCCTCTGAGGATAAGTCTCCAACCCTTAAATTCTTAAATTCGTCAAGGACAGGATACAATCTGTCCTTTTCTTTTGACATCTCTTTACTTCTGTTTGTTTTCTTTTTAATCTCAGCGCTCTTTTCCTTTTCTGCTTCTGATAGGCTATCCTGATGATCTGCTAATACTCTCTGTCCTTCCCGAACCTTTTCTTGACATCTAGAGTCCTCAATACAAGCTCTAATCATTTTATACAGTGGCCACGTTCCTGGTCTAAGCCTCCCTCCTTCTTTTTCATTATTGAAATCAACTCCAAGTTTTTCCCAAGACCCTTTGGTTAAGGATCCGGTCGAGACAAACCATGGAGCAATTCGATCTACTTCTTTTAGAAAATTGCATAGAACTCTTTCAGGAACTTTTAGTCCGCGTTCCTTCAACAACGCCCGCATTGCTGAAAGGAGCGGCTTCATCTGTTGATTGCCCATAGTCCTTTATCTACAGGACAGAGCGAACCTGCACAGTTATCTACCTGTGGCTTACGGTTCCGGTAAGCAGGGAGGACAGGTACACTCCTTCCCTTGTTAATGGCAATTAAGACAAAAACAACACGTAATGACCACTACCGCCCAAACAGGAATAACAAGAGCCAGTCAAAGAGGATCCACCATACCTTGCAGAAAAGCGTCTAGACTTTCTCCGCCGTCAGTTCTGAATCCTCTGTCGAGCCTACAGGATCCCTCGCAGCTGGACCGGAGCTCCCGAGATGTTCGGCCTCGTTCCCGGGTTTCGGCACCAGATGTCGCACTCGCCTCGCCGATAAGGAAAGCGCCACACAATCAGGATTCTTCTGACAGCATTTATTGTACAGCTCTTTTAGATGGCATGATGGAGAGGGACCCCGAGCTCCGGCAAGCGGCTGCTTATATAATACATATGGAGACTTGTTGAACCCTCATTGGCTCATACGGAATCACCTAATTAGCATGAGATCTCAGTGCCAAGAAACGCACCTTGCGCATGCACACACCGGCACAGCACCTCCGTGAAGAACCAGGAAGCAGGAAGCCGGCACCATCTTGTAATGGCGATTGCGGCTCCCGACAAATATTGAAAAGCACAAAAGGATCTATTCAATGTGACCTCACTGGGAAAACAGACAAAGAGATACAGAGTCCTCTCTCCCTGACGGTCAATCTTCCAGAGTCCTAATGTAAGATTTCAGTCTAAGTGGAAGGCCAGACCTAGGCATGTCTTAGTGGCTCAGGTCAACTGTGGTCCTGACCATCACTGGCTCATCATCATTGTTGGCTGTGTTCCTACAAGGTGGTCTGAGAGGCTGTGAATCTCTTTCTGAAAGAGAAGTTTCCCTTCTGGCTAATCTAAGGTTTAAGGATTTTGTCTCTCCAATATGAGATTCCTGAGGGGAATTCTAATTCCTTGGGGTCCACTGTTTCAATAGTTTAAATAGCCAAAGTGAGGGACCCCAGAGTCTCTTTGGGGTGTCTTCATTCCTTCCAGGCTAGTTACATTTCTGTTTTGGCACATAAATCTTGAGGTAGATGGAAAATGTTTATGTCTGGAACAAATATAAACAGAATACACACAGTGTGAGCCATTGGTATGAGTTTTCAGTAACCTCTTAGCTTTTAGTGACCTTCAGATAGTTGGTAGAAGGGATTCCATTTTGTTGGTTTAAAATAGGGTCTTGCCACGAAGACTAGGTTGGTCTGTTAGGTTCAAAAAATGGATTTCTGAACCTGAATGTGGGGTAACCAAGGAGGAATCACCAGGAACTTGACAACATTGCAAATGCAAGAAGATTTTATTGGCCAGCATGCTGGGTTAATCTCACAGACGCCCCATGCAAAGGGAGGGAGGAGATCCCAAACAGAATTTCAGTTCAGGTTAAATACATTTCAGCAAGGCAGAATCAAGTATCATCAAGCAACAGTACTTTGATTGGCTAGCGTAGGTGACCTGGGAAACAAGGTTGGGATTTCCAAACTCATGACCGTTGGCAACCTGTGGTTTCTGTTGTTCTCTCTGTTGCTCTAGGAACCAGCCATACCCAAGTGGGAACTTGGCCTCCTGGTAATGGCTAGTGCTTCCAAGCCCTTAGGGGTAATGTCGTCAGTTTCTGGGGCAAGTTGACCTGGAGTTTCTGGCCTACCTAAGTTCCCAGGCTTTTTAAAGCCTAACTAAAGTTTGGTCAAGTGAGTTTGGTCCTAACATCTCAAACTTGAAATCTTCCATCTTCAGCTTCCCAAGCGCAGAAATTACAGGTAAATTCTACTATGTATGCTCTATGTGACTTCATTTCAATCCTGAGTCGCATCCTGCCCCGCGTTTCCTTTGAACAATATTTTCTGAAGATGTAGTTGATTAACTATCTGTTGTGTTTGCTGGAGAGTAGTCATATGAACATAAAGCAGGAAAAGCCTAGTGAACATTGATGGTTTGGAGGACATCATTTCAGTAAAGTGGTTTTTAAAAAGCTTTACATCTTAGATGATTTGTATAATACATATATAAAAGAGTCATTGATAACTAGCATTATTACATAGAAGAATTATGCACAACTGTGTGTGTGTGTGTGTGTGTGTGTGTGTGTGTGTGTGTGTGCGCGCGCATGTAAATTAACTCAGCTTTCCTATCAAAATACAGTTTTGGATCTTTGACTCAGTAGGGTAAAAAAGGCCATAGCATTGGCAAGCCCCCAAATTTTAGCTCCTACAAATCTAGGGAACACTGTTAGTTATTACAAACATTATGTGCAAATGTATCCCACATACAATAACAAAACACTTATTTTGTCAGGGTCCAGAGATTAATACCAAAGTCTCAGTAGCAAGATTGTCCAAATGACAGATTACTGTCTGTAAGACAATAATGCCAGAGTTATACCACACATGCAAATGAGACCTTTTTAAAGAGGTGGGCTGGGACTCTGGAGGACCATAGACATGTCAGTATCTAAGGGGCCTAAAGAAAACTGTTAGCAAGGTCTAACGCAGCTAGGAAACTTCCATTTTTTTCCAAGACAGGGTTTCTCTGTGTATTCCTGGCTGTCCTGGACTCCCTCTGTAGACTAGGCTAGCCTTGAACTCACAGAGATCCACCTGCCTTTGCCTACTGAGTGCTGGGATTAAAGGCATGCGCCACCACACCCTGCGAAAGATTCCATTGTTTTCTGAAAAGAACAAAGCCATGTGCAGCTGTATAAATGGGAGTGTACTGGATGACTTTATGCCAACTTGACACAAGCTAAAATCATCAGAGGAGAGAGTGTCCATTGAGAAAATGCCTCCTTAAGATCTGGCTATAGGGCCTGGAGAGATGGCTCAGCAGTTAAGAGCACTGGCTGCTCTTCCAAAGGACCTGGCTTCAAATCCCAGCCCCCACATGGCAGTTTTTGTTTTTTTGTTTTTTGTTTTTTTTTTTTTAAAAGGTATGTGTTGTGCAAGACCTCGCTCTTTAAGGATTAAGCATGGAAGCTGTAATCAAGTTCTTATTTATTTAATTATTTATTTATTATGTATACAATGTTCTGTCTGCAGGTGTGCCTGCATGTCAGAAGAGGGCACCAGATCTCACATTATAGATGGTTATGAGCCACCATGTGGTTGCTGGGAATTGAACTCAGGACCTCTGGAAGAGCAGTCAGTGTTCTTAACCTCTGAGCCATCTCTCCAGCCCCCCCCCCCACATGGCAGTTTTAACTTTAAGACTGTCTATAATGGTCGGGTGTCCTGTCGTCCTGTGGTGGTGTTCCGACTTTAATCCCAGCACTCAGGAGGCAGAGGCAAGCGGATCTCTGGGAGTTCAAGGCCAGCCTGGTCTACAGAATGAGTTCCAGGACAGCCAGGGCTGTTACACAGAGAAACCCTGCCTCAAAAGCAAAACAAAACAAAACACCACTAGTTCTTGTGAAGGACTCAGGTTCAATTCCCAGCTCCCACATGGAAGCTTACCACTTTCTCAGGTACCAGGCATGTATGTGGTACATGGACATACCTTCAGGCAAAGCACTCATATGAATACATTAAATCTAGAAAACATTAAAAAAAATCTGGCTGTGGGCAAGCCTGTAGGACCTTTTCTTTTCTTCCTTTTCCTTTTTTTTCCAGACATGTTTGCCACTTTAATATCTTTCCCAATCACTGTGGGGCTCTCTATACATGATTGAACACTTCTCTCCGAGGAAGCCCAAAGTGTGCACAGCACATAACTATCTCTGTATCACCTACAGACTCTGTAATGGGCAAATACAGAGACCTCAAACCCATCCCTGCAACAGAATTCCAAAGGTACAGCCTTGTCCCTGGACACAGGAAAGGAAGCTGGCTAAAGAAACAGGGAACAGGAGGTCAGGGAGGACCACAGCCTGTCTGAGGCAACCTAGCTGCAGAGAATCCCACCACAGCAGGGCAGGTGCCTTCTACCTGTAGTCTCAGCACTTGGTTGACTCAAGCAGGAGGCCAGCCTGGGCTAACGAATAAGACCCCCCTATCTCCCCACAAAAAACGGAGGGAGATATAGCTGTTGAGTGGCCTGGGATGCACTTGATTTCAATTCCCAGCACCTAATAAAATGGGTGTGTTGGGGCACACATGTAATCTTAGCACTTAGGAAATGGGGGCTGGAGGATCAGAAATTCAAGGTCATCCTCAGCGACATAGCAAGTTCAGGGCTAGCCTGGGCTACGAGACCCAGTCTTAAAAAAAAAAAAAAGAAACAAAAGACCTTCAACTATCTTCTCCTCAACACTCTTGGAGTCTAGGGCGGTTAAAAAAAAAAAACCATAAAATCAGTTTTGTCTTGTAAGCCATCAGACAGAAAGGGAAGTTTGGGATGAACTCCCACCTCAGCTTCAGGACATGGCTTCTTCCTTCTTGGGCTGTGGTACAGAATAGTATTTTAAGTATCCGATTAGCATTGAAACAAAGAGTTTTCTAAAGAAATGTGAAAGACAAAATAATAATAATAATAATAATAATAATAATGCCAGTCAGATTTTCCCCACCTCCCATAATGTTAGTTCTGGATGTGGCTTGAACCATCAAGCAGTCTTAACATCTTGGAGGAGAAGCATTCTGGCATTCACTCTGGGGCTAAGGTCATTTTGTATAAACTCCAAAGAGTCATTCATTAAAATTAAATGTTCTCCCTCACCTCAGCCTTTTTTGTAAAAAATGCCACCAACCCTGCCTCTTCCATCTTGGTCTCAGTGACAGGGGTTACATTCATAAAATATAAAAATATATATATATAAGGGTTACTTGACCTAGTGACCATATAGTGCACTCTGACAGCTGGCCGCACATATTTTCACCATGAATACCCCTTACTAAAAGTAAATCATTGGGTAAAGACAACCGGAATGTGACAGGAGTCCAGAGGGCTGGAGATGCCACGTGTGGAAGAGAAACAGGCAGGCACACCTGGCAGAGCCTCCAGCTCAGGAACAGAGGTAAGTGGGGACAGAAGGGTTTCCCACTGGGACAGCACTGGAATTCAGACTCCTGCAGGCAGACTGACTACATAAGGGCTGCCCAGGATGGGGAGGATAGCTCACCCTCAAATGATGGTGTTCAGCACAAAGCTCCCCAAATTCAGGGAAGCCTGTTTTTCTCAGTTTGAATTTTGAAAAAAAAAAAAATTACATCCTGACAAAGTCATCCTTTATCACAAAACAGAATTTCATTCCTAGAGTTTGAGTTGTGGCACACACACCTCCTTAGGACGTTTTCTTAATTGGTGATTGATGGAGGAGGGCTCAGCCCACTGTGGATTCCATAAGAAAGCAGGCTGAGCAACCCACGTGAAGCAAGCCAGTCTGTAACACCCTTCCCTGGCTTCTGGATCGGCTTCTGCCTCCGGGTTCCTGCCGAGTTTGAATTCCTGTGCTGACTTCCTTAGATGATGAACAACAATGTGGAGATGTAAGGGGGAATTCACGTGGAGGTCAGAGTGAAAGCAGTCCTGAGTGGGTACAACAGAAGGATCATGGCTACCAAAGTGTTTGAGTCCATAGGAAAGTTCGGCCTGACTTTAGCAGTTGCAGGAGGCATGGCGAACCCTCCCTAGAGCCGTCATCTTTGACCGATTCCGTGGAGTACAGGACACTGTGGTAGGGGAGGGACTCAGTTTCTCATCCCTTGGATACAGAAACCAATTATCTTTGACTACTGGTCATCACTGGCAGCAAAGATTTGCAGAATGTCAACATCACTCTGCTATACCCTCTTATGGCCGGGGGCCAGCCAGCCTCTTCCTATCTACACCAGCTGCCATCTATCACCACGGAGACCCTCGAGTCGGCGGTGGCTTGCTTCCATGCTGGAGAATTGATTACACTTGCGAAAGCTGTCCTCCAGGCAGGTGAGCGGAGAGAGCAGCGACATTTGGACACACTCATGGACTCATGCTGGATGTCGTGTCCCTGACACATCTACCTTTCGGGAAGGAGTTCACAGGAGCGGTGGAAGCCAAACAGGTGGCTCAGCATGAAGCAGAGAGAGCCAGATTTGTGGTGGAGAAGGCTGAGGAGCAGAAGAAGGCGGCCATCATCTCAGCTGAGGGCGACTCCAAGGCAGCTGAGCTGATCGCCAACTCACTGGCCACAGCAGGTGATGGCCTGATCGAGCTGCGCAAGCTGGAAGCTCCTGAGGGCACCGCATACCAGCTCTCCCGCTCATCACCTACCTGCCAGCGGGGCAGTCTGTGCTCCTCCAGCTCCCGCAATGAGGCTCTCCTGCTTGACCTTCTCAGGCCAGCTAGGCCAAGGCCTCAATCATTCTGAATGACGCCTTCCTTCTGCCCCACCCCAGAAATCACTGAAATTTCATGATTGGCTTAAAGTGAAGGAAATAAAAATAAAATCACTTCAGATCTCTAACTATTAAAAAAATATGGAAATGTAAGACAAATAAACCCTTTCTACCTGATTTGCTTTTTGGTCGTGGTGTTTTGTCACAGCAATAGAAACTCTTGCTAAGACAGTGGGGATTGATAGAGATGAAAGATTAAAATGGGGCCGAGTGTTTAGAGATGGGGGCCTTGATTTGTATGCTTGGCTAAAAGCCAAAAATGTCCTTTGTCCTGGGTTGGCTGAAGGTCAGAAATGCCAAAAATATTTGGAGGCCCTTGTTCGTGGTGGTTTAATTCCTAAATAATTTTAGGACTTTGATTCTTGAAGTTGGGAAACTTCAACTAGGATTAACAGTCTTGGGGGTAACTGAGAAAGGGTCTCATCTCCTGTAAATCCAGTAACAACGGAAAGACAAATATCAACTTTGCCACTGACTCCTTAAGGTTTAAATTACCATACTAAAAAGTGGAGATAATCTAGGCTTTGTTGAGGTCCATTAAGGCAAAGCTACTTCCTTCTGCTTAAAAGAATTAGTTCCTCCGGGACACATGGGGCTTGGGGTAAACTGAGTCTGTGCTCCTGGCCTTCATCACCCATAGTCCCTGGATAGCTTTGGTTACAATACATGGTCTCAATGACAGTGGAGAGGTTGGAGTTAATACATGGCTAAGAAGAGAAAAAAAACCACACTGCTTATTACCTTTATATGCATGTGAGGATTTTCACAAAAATGTGAAGAAATGATCCACGGAATGATGTTTTTAGACTTTTTACACAGAATATACTAGTAGGCAAAACCTGATGGGGCACAGATCTCTGGACCAGGGGCAGTAAATTCCAGAGATGCCAATAGACGATATCTAGGAACCCATAAAAGCAGATGGAAAAGAAGTTATTTATTGAGGCTCAGGACAGCCCAGGGGCCGGTGTCTTGTGACAAGGCCATCCACTCTTGTGTGGGGAAAACATTCCTCTCCATGGAAATTTATGGCTTGCTGCATTTTGGAAAAGACTGGCCAAATGTCCCTTTCTGAAGCTGTCAGGGAGGTCCAGCCTTTTGGACATTGTTTCATGATGTTATCATCTGCAGTTTATGCTGGAGAACTAAACAATGTATTAGAAGAAACACACACACACAAAAGAAAATCTCATGTTTTAAGTAAGTTTATGATTCTGCGTTGGGCTGCTTTCAAAGTGGTCCTGATGCTGTGGGCTTGGGTGGACACCTGTGTGTAGTTCCTCCATGGATTCCAAATGAACAGTATACCATACGGTGCATTTTGAGATGGGCCATACTTACATCCTTTTGTAGGATGTAGATGCCAACAACTTAGATGGGGCTTCTTTTTGAAAGAGTGTGTGTGTGTGGGGGGGGGGTTCCTAGAAGAAAATGAGGGTGCGGACTGGGGTGGCTCCTGAGGAAAGCCTATTCCTGGCCAGCAACAGCTGGGCAGCAATTGGCAAAGTGGGGCTTGCCAGGCTGGTGCAGTATCAAGCCAGAAATGCAGGCTCCTCCCCACTGGAAGGTATGGGCTAAAAAGGCCCTGGGCAGAAAGAGTGGAACACAGACCAGGAATCCGTACCTTGTCCCAGCAGAAGAGGGGTGGGCAGCCAGGTGGGTGGTGGCAGGAAATCATCATCTCTCTGCGGGAGCATGCACCCCGAATAGTCCTAGCCTGCCAGGCAGAGGCATTAAGGCGGGGAGCTGGTGCTCAGTAGAAAAGGCCTATCAGAGTAATGGGGTGGCCTAAACCAGAAGTGAGCTTGATTAGGTGGTTGGTGGCAGCAACAGGGCAGAGATGAGCCTGAGCTGCCTGCAGCAGGAGACCTAGCTAGGTGGCAATGGCCAGGCAGGAGCCTGCAGCCCACGAGAGCCTGGCCAGCCAGGCAGCCAGTGACATCAGATCCTTCATGGAAGGAAGAGGGCTTTCATCCACACCCAAAATAAACAGAGTCAGACATTCATCTGGGAAGCATGGAGAAAAAAAGAGAAGTTTATCCTGTGAATTGGTATTATATACAATTTGGGTAGTGGGGAGGGGTTTTGGGAAGTGGATGTATTTGATTTTCTGGGTATTGTCCAATCAGAAGAAAGAAAATGGAATGTCTAATTAGTTCATTGGCGCTGAGGGTGGGGAAAACTCCAGGGAGGCTAGAGGCCTAGACGAATGTCAAATGTCATTGGCTGAAAGCCAAGGCACCAACAGACCTCATTAGCATGGGAAAGTCAGGAGAGGATTAGGCCTCAAGACACATTTTAGCTGCCGGGCGGTGGTGGCACATGCCTTTAATCCCAGCACTCGGGAGGCAGAGGCAGGCGGATCTCTGTGAGTTCGAGGCCAGCCTGGTCTACAAAGCGAGTCCAGGACAGCCAAGGATACACAGAGAAACCCAGTCTCGAAAAACCAAAAAAAAAAAAAAAAAGACACATTTTAGGGAATCTAGGATCCTCAAATAAGAGGAAAGAGGGAGTTCCACCCAACAAGGGAGTCTGTCATTCTAGGGCCAGGCTCAGGGTCCTTTTGGCAACTTCCATTCAGTCAGACTTCTACTCAGTCAAGAGAAATCCTCACAGAGCTGGACATGTAGAACCTTCCAGGTTGCTTGAAGGACTCCCCTGGGAGCCAGCAGAAGGCTCTATGAAGGATGGTAAGATCTACTTAAAACTAACAGAACTGCTAGGTTGGCTTTGTTAAAGAGGTGTAGGGGCAAAGGCAACAAGAGGGATGAAGTCCCTACAGTGATCCAAGGAAAGGCAGGCATCTTTCCAGGCAACACACTGCATGCTTCCTAGCAGCAGGGAATGATCGAGGATGAGGAGTTCCAGTTCACAGACAGAAATCAGGTGCAGAACATCGGAGGGTGTGCAGAAGAGCGTGAGGGCCCTGAAGCAAGGACCCTACACCAACAGATTTCTGTTGGAAAAGAGGGATTTAACTTTTTAGCCTCTCTTCCTGGGATTTCTGGACAGGCAGGCAAGGCTGGCCTTGTGTGTCAGTTGTGAAATGTAAGTAACAGACCTACAGTGGCTTTAACAGAAATTTATTTTTATTTACAAGGACTGTGGAGACAGAGAGCTGTTGGCATTTGCTTGGTCAAAAGGTCACAGGATTTATGGATCTTCTGACTTTTCTCAGGTGAAACATGGTTGCTAATGGTCCAGGCATCAATCCTCAATCAAACAGGAAGAAGGGAGAGGCAAAGGGAGTCTCTCAGAAAAGGCATGGGCTTTTCTAGTGACTCCTGTAGATTTCCACTTCAGTTTCATTGGCCATACCTGGTCACATGGTCACCCAAACCTGCAGAGGAGGCTGGGAGAGTGCGAATATAGATGGATAGTCTCTAGTGGAAGGTGGTGAGAAAGATGGAATTGGGACTAAGAGGCTCACAGAGCATCAAGCTGTCTGCCATGGTTCCCCTAGATGACCTGCCTTGAGGTCCCTTGTGTTTCTGCAGTGCCAACTGTGACTTGCCATTTCCTCTAGGGACTGCTAAGTCCCTTAGGTGGTCCTATTCTATCCCAGATGCCCTGTCTTGCATGTCTGTTACACGACTTTACATGTCAGAACAGCACACATGTCTGTAGGGTGACAACCCTCAGTCCTGTCTTTCTTTAGGAAACATATATCTTCAACATAACACCTCACCAGCACATTCCTAAGACAGCCTCACTGCAGTTAAACCAGTGGTCCTCAACCCATGGGTCATGACCCTTTCACAGGGGGCCAATTTTCAGACATCCTGCATATCAGATATTTACATTATGATTTATAATAGCAAAATTACAGTTATGATGAAGCAATGAAAATAATTTTATGGTTGGGGTTCACCACAACATGAGGAACTCTATTAAAGGATTGAAGCATTAGGAAGGTTGAGAGCCTCTGATTTAGATCTTTAGAACTAGAAAACACACACACATACCCCACAGCAGTACCCATGCACACAGGGGTGGGGAGTGAGAATGCCTATTTACACATCTGTGCTGGCACCATCCATAAGAAAGACACAGAATCTCCATTCCCTGGCAGACCCTGCTGTCACTCCCACCATCATTTCCTACAGTCACTGTCTATGCTTCTTGGGCAGTATGTTCCCACCAGCAAAGGGCTGAAAAGCTGAGACATGGATTTCATTCTTCAGGGGAGGGGATTTGGGCCTGGCTTATTCTGTGGATCTTCAAAAATGGCATAGGAACAAAAGATTCTAATATTTGAGTCTTGCATAGTAAGGGACTTTTGAGGAAAGAGAATGGGTGTTGATGACCCAGACTTGGGGTTCCTAGGGGACAATGATTGGTGATATTGACCCTAAGAGGTCATTCCATTATGGCAGTGGGATTTTCAAACTATCATGTATCTTTCCAGAGCCCATTGGGTATTATTGTATATTGACTTTCCAAAAAGTTGTAGAAAGTGAAGATATTTTCCCCTCTTCTTTTTGGCTAGAATTGTATAATAGTGTGGTTATACCAGTAAGACATGAAGATTGGCAGTTACAATCATGTGACCATTTGGATTTGCTGGACTGGAGCTTTCCAGGCCAAGGGTTCCTTTGTGTGTGTGTGGGAGTGGGGAGAAGCACAGTGGATAGTAAATGAAGAATTTTGGGGGTTTCAGAGGTGGCACTGAGAATCTCCAGGCCAGTGAGTCAAGAGAGCTGGTTCTAAAATACTCCATTCTTGGGTCCTTCAGCTTAGGTATATGCTCAACACATGTCCTGGGCTCCCCTGGGAGTGTGTTAGATGTGCACCTCCCAGGGACTGTTCACAGAACTCTGATTTGTAATGTGCAATAAACTTGGCAACGTGCTGTTCTAAGCTACGATGCAGAGTACTGAGATGAAGTGTGGTTAGCAATTTAGGGAGGGCAGTGGGGAGGGGAAATAAAAGCCAAAGGATGAGGCAAGCTGGGAAGGCCTGAAGCTGCCTTAGCTGGGACAATTCCTACCTGGTCACAGCCTGCTGTGGCCTCCTATACTTTCCCAAAGACAGCTCATGCCTTCTTGACTCTGATTTCCAAAACAGGTATCCTTGGCCTCAGGTTAAGACAGAGCAGAGCTGTTTCCAACACTAGGAGCTGGGCTGTTCCTAGAAGCAGGGCCTTGTGAGGCCGCTGATGTAGAATGGAGGGACACCTGACCATCCTCCCCACTCTTGCTAGGGAAGCCACCTCAGTAAATTGGATTAGGGAGGGCACCTCGGGAGGTCTTTCCTGCCAGTGACTTCCTCTAGGTGCTCAGAAAGAAAAGTCCATAGACTTCACTGTGAGCTGTGGGGGTCCCCAGCTTCCCAGGGATGGCCAACCAGACAGGTCTGTCTTGCAGGCATCACTGTGGGCTGGGCCCTCAGGTTCAGGAGGGTTGTAGGAGGTCTGGGCCAGAGTGAGTGTCAGGAGCTGAGTGGAGAGAACTCTACAATGCTCTCTCTTCGCTGGTTAGTGTGGCGATTCTGCGCAGGTTTTCCCGAACTTTGATGAACTCCGGAGCATGGTCTTCTTCTCTCTGAGGTGGGTTTTCCAGCTGGAAGAGAGACAGACACACATGGGGTGAATTTGGCAGGGCTGGTTGCAGGGGCAGGACAGGGGACAGGGGCTTCTTATTTTCCAAAGCTATAGAGTTTGTTAGACCAAGGGTCCTGTCCATGGGGAAGCAGAAGCACCCTGGAGTGGGTTTTACAAACCATCCCAAAGTGGGTGTGTGTATCAGAAGATACAGTGTGTAACAGGACACTTGAAAGAGAATCATCAAGATTTAAAAAAAAAAATCTACAGTCATCTCAGGAAACACTATCAAAACAGTATGCATGAGGAAATCCCACCATCTCTGAATATGGGGGAGGGTGGTGTGCAAATGACCTCTCAAGGCTCAGGCCTCCTGCAGCCTGGGGTTTTGAGCCTTTGACCTGCCCCAGCTCTACCTCACACCCATGCTTTCCTCTTCCTTAAAGAACCTCACCTCTGGCCCTCACTATCCATGTCGCGGGCCAGTCCTCCCAGGACACTGGAGATCTCAGTGAGTTCTCTCTGCACTCACGCGGGGACAGTAAGAGATGGGTTCTCCTTGGGAGCCTGGGTCAAATCCTGCCTTCCTCTGCCCCTCCCCCGCAAATGGAAATGCCACCTGCTCTCAGCGCAGTGACGATCAGCAGATCATGAGTGATTGGAGGATGTGGGCCTTATAGGAAAGCAGAGGGTCAGAGAATGGAAGCCACTGGACTAGAGTCACACACCAGGTCAGAGGTAGAGTCTTGGCCCCATGGTGACCTCGGGGCTTTTGGGGGAGGCTCGTACTGCAGCTGGGTGCCTCCTACCCACCTGGTTCAGTCTCTGTTGCCGCCTCAGCAGCTCCTGCTTGAAGGGACACTGTAGCCTCTTGGCCTCCAGCTCCTCCTCCTTCTTTTTGATCAGCTGATTCCAGCGCCGGTGCTCCAGGACCCGCTGCAGCTCTGGCTTGCTGTCCACACCCAGGCCCCTGGGGGTGAGGGGAGCTGTCAGGACGCTCTTTCCCACCTTCCCAGTCTGGGCCTGAAGTTTTCCGTGATACCCATCCCACCATTATTGCCTACATAACAGTGCTTAGGCGACACGGGAAGGGGGTGCTCTCACTGTTGCATGTTATATAGGCAAAGAGCTACCGCCTCTGCCTCCCGCGACATCAAGCCAGGTTGCAGTTACAACAGGTGAGTAAGACTTTCAGCCCAGGCTACAGAGAGCAGGTGTCACGTGGTTGCTGGACATTTTACTAGTGCTTCTGAAGATGGGAATGCTGGGCTGGTCTCTCTTAAAGTCCCATGGAAACTAATTTCCTTACAAGGACATCTGTTAATCCCCATTCTCCAAGTCAGTTTTCTTTTAAGTCTAGGAGACAAGAAACAATGCCTGGTTTTCATGTTTCCTTGATTATCAGTCACATGCAGCGGCCTTTAAAATGTTTGTAGCATTGACATTTCTCCTCTTGCAAATTAATTCTGTTCATTTTGTTTACCATATCCTTGTAGACTAAGGTACACAAATATACTAATATTTTATACTGTATATGTAGTTTTCAATGTGATTTATTTATATTGCAAATATTTCAGTTTGCTTGAAGCTGTTTTTCACTGTGGTAGTATTTTTGCTACTTTTTAAAATGAATATTACAAAAACAACTGAGAACATGATAATGTTATAATGTTAAATGAAAACAAACCCACAAACAGCCCAGTGTGTAAGGTGTATCTGTTGCATTTTGGTCTTAGAATGGAAATCACAACCAGCTCCAACACAACAAACAGCCGGCAGAGGGCGCCATGAAGACACCACCAGCTTTGGTCTGGGTCAGGTGATCAGGATCCTCACAGTGGAGTGCAGGAGAGGGAGGCCTGTGATTGTTGACTGCAGCCCTGCTATCTCTCAGTTTCCCCCTTGGCTCTTCTATTTTACTACCATCCTTTCCACTAACAGAGGATCATAACCGAGAGCCATCACTACCTGATCCCTTCTCTGCAACCTTTGTGTGCTCTCTAGTTCTTTCTCCCACCAGGACTGACTTCCATCCCTGCTTTAGGCCTTCCAGGTATCATCTCTTCCATGGAGTCAGTTAGGCAGCACCTCCACTAGCCCAGTACCTCCTCTTGGGTCCCACATCATTTAAAACCTCCATCAAGGCACATACTCTCAGGCCTGGTATTCTTTCATTTCCCTTGGGGAGGACAGGAACAGGGCCTCCCTTTTTGTATCCTAGGTGTGGGTATGGTGCCCTGAACACAATAGGTGTTCAGTAAATATATGTGGCATCCAAGCATGCACAAAGTGGCCGGGAGAGAGGATGGGGCTTTTGGGTTCATACAGTTTCTTCTGGTGACCCTTGGGGGCTCCAGGCAATGGCCAGGCCAGCCCCCCCCCCCCAGGAACATTTCTCTAAGTCCAGCAGGCCTGTGCGGGATATTGCTGGGCCAGGTAGCTGGGTGCCATCCTACCTTCTGTGGTTCATGAGCAGCTCCCGGTGTAGCTCCTGGTGGCTTCGGGAGGCTTTCACAGGGTTCAGCAGCTTCCTGGGTTTGATGAGCTCTGGGTTCCACTCTCTATACTCTGGGCGGGCCATGAGTCCCCCAATATCCGCCCGCTCCCTCTGGATCTCTGAGTACATTGAGGCTGTGGGCAGTGATGGGCAGTGAAGTTACTTCAAGGATGTCTGAAACCCAACTTTTAAAAATTAATAATCACTTATTTATTAGTAACTATTCACTTATAACAAATATAAACACTTACTAACCCTACAAATTCCTACAACCCCTATGACCTAACCACTAAACCTATTGATAACTATTACAAGTATTTTCATAATCTTTTAGAAGGGTACAGTCTCTGGGGCAGGTCCTCAGTTGCCAGGAACACAGTCTCTGTGGGAGACCCTTTAATGCCCTTATCAGTCTTTCTTCTGGAATATCTCAGACATAGATCCGTCTGGTCAGGGCAAATTGGCTATGGCAGTTTCACCTTAAATAAGGCTTGAGCCTTTCTTCTCTATGGAAGACCTCAGCTGTCTGTAGGCCAACTTATTTCCTTTGTGTCAGCAACTCTGCCGCTCTGCCTCAGTCTTTAACGCTCGCCACAGTTTTGTTTAGGCCACTGTTCGGACAGGTCAAACCCCTCTAGGCAAAAGCTGAGCCACAGGGTTTAGTCCTTGTCCTTTTGCTGTCTTGCTGAGGCTTTCTCTGCTTACCAGCTTCTTTCTGCCGCAGGGAGATCTGGCCATCAGTCCACCAGCACTTTCTCCATCAGAGGATACAAACTACTTGTTGTCCTGTTTAGTGTGTGGACTCACTAGCATCAGAGCTCTCTAGCATGTGATCCCTTGGCTCCATCCACTTGTCCTTAAATAGTATCGTTCCTTGTTCCACCTGCTTCAGCTTAATTTGGGCTCTGCCCACTTAGCAGCCCAAAACAATGCCAGGTCATAAAGTCTTTCCTTGTTTCACCTGACTTCATCCTTGTTTTTTGTCCACAAGCTGATAAGCTAATTGCTCACAGCCAAGTTGATCTTCATGCCCTGGATTAAGAGACTGTATCAGAAACCCCTAGATATTTACTAAATCTAAGTTATATTAATCTAACTCCCTACAGATGTCCACAGTTCCACCCACCCCTTGGGGCAGAGCATAATGGGGGCTCTCTCACATGGATCTTAGCTTCTAAGCAACTAAGTTCCCTGACTGTCTGAGTCTTGCTTTCTGCCTCTGCATTGTAGGTAACAGTCATTCAGCATAGATGTAGAGGTTGCTGTATTAGAGATGATGTTCATCAAGTATGTGGGGTACAGAAGTGAAAGGACACCAAGGTCAAACAAGACAGGGGCTGTCAGGGCACTGGGGAGATGGTTCATTCAGGGGAGTGTTTGCAATGTAAGCATAAGGACCCAAGTTAGATCCCCAGCTCCGGGGACAAAGCTTGGCATGAGTACTTCCATCACTGTGAAGCAGAGACGAGGGGATCCCCAGAGTTCACTGGCCTTCCTATCTATCCTAATCAGTGAACTCCATGTCCCAGTGAGAGAGCATGTCTCAAGATGCAAGGCAGACAGTGCTTGAGGAATGGGACCCAAGGGTGACCTGTGGCCTCCATCTATATATGCATATATGCATACCTGCACACACACACACACACACACACACACACACACACACACACACACAGAGTCCAGAGTGCATATATATGAGTTGTCACTGGCTGTACTGGATAGTTTTATGTCAACTTGACACAAGCTAGAGTCATCTGAGAGGGAGGAACCTCAATTGAGAAAATGCCTCCCTAAGATCGGGTTGTAGGCAAACCTGTAGGACATTTTCTTAATTAGTGATTGATTTGGAAGGTCCCAACCTGTTGTGGGTGGTGTGATCCCTGGGCTGGTGGTCCTGGGTTCTGTAAGAAAGGAGGCTGAGCAAGCCCTGAGGAGCAAGCTAGTAAGCAGCACCCCTCCACGTCCTCTGCATCAGCTCTTGCCTCTAGATTCCAGTCCTGTATAAGTTCCTGTCCTGACTTCCATTGACAATAAATGGTGGTGGACAAATTAATCCTCTCCCCACCAAGCAAGCTGCTTTTGGTCAGGGTGTTTCATCACAGAAATAGCAACCCTGACTAAGACAAGACACTACAGAAGAAAAAAAATTCTCTGTAGCAAAAGGGGATTATGTTTGAGTTTCTGCTTTTCAACAAACTTGTACCAGAAAAGGAAAAGTTGTAAAGTGTGTGTGTGTGTGTGTGTGTGTGTGTGTGTGTGTGTTTAATCTGTAGCTGTTAAAGACAATTTAGATTAAAGCCATGAAAAGAAGAACACATCACCCCTTATTTTCCAGCTCCCTAGCCAAAGTTCCCAAGTTGCTGGTAGAGGTGCAGTTTTTCCTGTTTCCACACCAGAGACTGGTATGTGAAATGCAAGGGTTGCTGTGTCCCTGTTACAAAGGGACAGATGTCTGTCGTCTGTCTGTCCTGCTCATGTGTGAAAGTTCCCTCTGCCACAGACAGCTCCTGTTTCTTGAAATGCTTTAGAAGGAGGGAAGGGAACAGGAAAGGAGGGGAAGAGGGAGAGGGGAGGGGAGGGGAGGAGAGGGGAGGGGAGGGGAGGGGGGGGATGCTCACGGCATAGGAGAGGAGAGGAGAGGAGAGGAGAGGAGAGGTCTTTAAAAAAACAAGTCACAAGGGGACAGCCGCTGCCTGGCTGTTAGCCGGTTAGAGTAATTGTGAACGTTTGGTGCAAGTTTTACCTCCCTCCTCAGCCCAGCTTTCAAAAAACCACTCTCACTCCTTTTCTGTGAGAACCTGGCTGGTGCTGACCTCGTAGTTTCTTACCTCTGCCTTAGTAGTACCAGCCAGCATTTGTCAGCACACCTGGCTCTTGTGGTTGAGCCCTTTCTGTGTGGTGGACTTAGGCAGTGTCTGATCTAATATGTATTGGACACTCAATAACATCTGCTAGTAATTTGTGATAAAACTTTTGAGGTTTTGGAGAATCAGAGCCCTAAGTTGCTTTCCATGTGGCAATGAAGGTAGTATGCCCCCCACCTGACGTACTGAAATTCCACATTCTCTGCCTCTTTTTTTTTTTTTTTTAAATTTATTTATTATGTATACAGTGTTCTGTCTGCAGGTATATCTGCAGGCCAGAAGAGGGCACCAGATTTCATTATGGATGGTTGTGAGCCACCATGTGGTTGCTGGGAATTGAACTCATGGCCTCTGGAAGAGCAGCCAGTGCTCTTAACCGCTGAGCCATCTCTCCAGACCTCTGCCTCTTTTTTTTTTCTGTGCCTCTCTCAGTCTAGATTGGCCTTGAACTTCCTATATAGATGAAGCTGACCTTGAATTCGTAGTTCTCCAGCCTCCACCTCCAATCCCAGTGATGGAAAAGTATTAATTATTCAAAGGTGTTTTGGTGGTAGCCAGGTGAAATGTAAGAGTGTTGAAATATATCTGCTTTTTTAAAAAAATTGAAAATATTTTTTCTCTTCTTCTTCTTTTTAAGGGGGGGGGGTGTTTGAGACAGAGTTTCTCTGAGTAATAGCCCTTGCTGTCCTGAACTCGATTTGTAGACCAGGATGGCCTAAAATTCACAGAGATATGCCTGCCTCTGCCTCCCAAGTGCTGGTATTAAAGGCGTGCGCCACCACGTCTGGGCTGAAATGAGAATTTTAATTATTTGGTTTTTCTGTATCTTTCTCATAAGATGGTTTGTTTTTAGGCTATATCCCAATCTTCTGGTTCTTATGAAAATGATCATGACGCATGCTAGTTATTTACTTGCTTTTGAGATAGGATCTCATGTAGCCCAGGCTGGCCTCAGAACTTCTCTGGAACAAGAATGACCCTGAACTTGTAATCCACTGGTGCAGGCCCATGCCACTGTGCCTGGTGTTGAGCAGTGCCTGGAGTCAAACCCTTCATGCGTCCCAGAGAAGCACTCTACCAACTGCGCTAGTCCCCAGAGCTCTAGTAAATGGAAACTTTAGTAAATTACCGTCCCTTCCGCCCACCATGGGGGCATAGTTTTTATAGCTGATGGGGTCACGTCTTCTGGCAGTCCATGTATCAGGATGCTTTGATGCAAACTGGAGCTTAAGACCCTGTTGGCTATCTGCTCTATCTCTGAGTTCTGTGATCTTTAGCTAATTCTCTGTAGTTCTTTCCACATCCTCAGCTCCCCTCCTGTCCTGGCTGCCATCACACCACATTTCAGTGTCCCCCACCAGTGGGATGTCTGCTCTGCCCCCTCTCTCTTTGTACCCTAAGCCTCCCAGTGCACAGCACCTCTCATCAGCCGCACCGTCTTAAGAACTAACTGTATATTGTCAACATGGTAAGCCAGTAAACAGAAGTAAGTTACCTAACTTTTGGTAAGTTATGTAAAAATAATATTTAAAATATGATTAGTTAGTGATAATATTTTAAAAAGACATACCTATATACCTAGTAAAACAGTAGGAGAGAGATTCAGTTGCATGGCCAGGATAAATACACAGAATTAAGAGCCAGTGCACAGTAGGAACGACCATTGAGAGAGTGTATAATAAATAATGCACATCATGCATTTTTGCAGATGCTTGCGTTCCTGTCCTTTGCTACATATTGTGGTAGCACTAGATACACAGAGGGGCGCTGAGCAAGTGGGGGGCCCTGCTCTAAAGATTACAGATGGGCTCAGGCGGAACTGTATACACGGCCATGTTCAGCTAGGTTCTGGGGAGGGCCTCTCTGAGGGATGGGGCTTAATATCCAGCATTGAGAGGGAAGGGAGGCAGCTCCAGGCCTGAGGAACAGCTGCTGGCTCCTGCACCTTGAACAAGCTGGGTCTGTTCTGGGAACACAAAGACACAGTGTGCCCAGAGTGGCAAGATCTGGTGGTAGGGTGGACAGTTGGCTTCAGGTCCAGGAAAGGGAGAGGCAGATTAAGATTTCTGAAAGGTCATGCTGACTACCATATAGGGAAATGGTCAGCAGGCTCTAGGAATTTTTATTTCCTCCACTTCCAGTGTACTGCTTCTGTTTGCCTGTTAGTCTCCTGTTACATTCCAGAGAAACCTCTGACTGGCCTGGCTGAACACCTTCACTCCCAGGCCACCCCCTCATGTTTCCAGGGTTACTCTGGGAAGACAAGCCTTGTCTGGTTGTCAGTGTCTTGAAATACCTTATACACAGTGGAGAGGAGCCCTTCATTTTGTCCTGGGTCCTGCACATGGAGTCACCTCACACACAGGTCCATCAGTGGCCAGCCCTGGCTTAAGGGCCTCTTTGGGAGACCTCTACTCTTCAAATTAAATCTATGATGTGTGATGAGGCAGGGATTCTGAGAGGGGCTGGGGAAGCAGATGCCTTTGCCTTTCTGAGTGCTGCACTGCAGTAGGTGTGTGTGTGTGTGTGTGTGTGTGTGTGTAGAATGCAGAGGAAAGGGCTCATGGGACTGCAAAGTGAGCCTCCTATCCTTTTAATTTGATAGATGAGGCTTCAGTGTGGAAGAACCTTGGGTAGATCCTGTCATGAAAGATACTTTAACAGAGGAGCTGTGCGGTCACAACCTGCCCCACTGCAGGTGACAACCCTGGTTGGAGATGGGAGTCCTCTACTCTTGGCATTTGACATGGCACTACAGAGCTTCAAAGCCGAAGAAAATCTGTATTATCCTGGAGGTAAGGCGGGGCTCCTCAGGTAGAAATCTCGGGTCGCTCCCACAGCTGCTGGGGTTCTGAGCAATCTAACACCATTCGGGATGTGGCCATGATGAGGCATAGAAGCAGGCATCAGAAAAGCCAGCTCTGAAGGAAAAGCTGGCAGGGGAGAGGAAGGGCTGGAGAAGGAGGAGCTATGTGGCTCATACTTAAAGGAGACCGTAGGAGTATCTGCCATTCACATCGGATTTAAATTTTAGCTCTGTCCCCACATCACTAATGATTTACGTACAGGAAGCTGATGATGCTCTCAAGGCTCTTGGCAAATGGCTAGCTAGGTTTAGTGTTGGTTCCCAGGGCTGCCACAGCCAGCAATGCAGCTTGTGAGCTGCACTCTCAGGCTTCAACCCCCACAGATTAAAGCATGAATAGTGACCAAGAATTACAGTGTGGCTACCTCATTAACTTCTGTTGCTGTTAAATACATCCTGATCCTAGTCTCTTATTTCCCTTAAAAAAGGAGACATTAGTTAAGTCTTGGTTTAACTTAAGATCTTTGCCTTGGCTGCATATTGGGGTCCTCAGGGGGCATGGAGTCCCACCTTAAGAATTCCAATTTAATTGGCTCAGGGGTGCAGCCTAGTCTTTAGGAGGTTTGAGAACTTCTGTGTGATTCAGCAGTCAGCTGTCTCTGTGAACCAAGAGAAGGAGGAAGGGAAGCATTCAAGCCTCTTTGCCTTGCCTGAGTGACTCTAGCTGGCCAAGGCTGGCCAGTCACTGCCAGCAAGTCTCATTGAGGGCACACTTCTTAAGAACCATGGTGTTTGAAGACTGAGGAGATAGCTCCTGCTGGGAATGAAGCCCTGGGGCAGAAGGTGTCAGCGAAATAAGAGGGCAGGAGGGCAGAGGTGGGGGGGTGATAAGAGTACAGGAGAGACACTGGGGCCTCTCCTTCTTCCTAGATTCTGCTGGTGACCCAAAAGTTTCCATAGCTCCTTCCTAGAGACTGAGCCTGGTTCTGGGTGTACCTAGCCTGGTTGGAACAGTAGCTTTGACACCAAAGCTACTGTTTTGATCCCTGGTCCCTTCCTGGGCAGTGGAGAGAGAGAGAGAGAGAGAGAGAGAGAGAGAGAGAGAGAGAGAGAGAAATGATACTCTTGCTGTGGGGTCAAGTTTATACTGAGAATAACTGTGAAATCCAAGCTCAAGGTCCCCCACTCGCCTTTTAGGCAGGATTTTATATATCCCAGGTTAGCTTCAAACTTGCTATACAGCCAAGGATGACCTAGAACTCTTGATTGTCCAACTTTCACCTCCCAAAGGCTAAGATTATAGGTATCAGCACTACACCTCATTTATGAGGTGTCAGTAATCAATCTCAGGGCTTTGTGTATGTTAGTAGGTTCTTGACCAACTGAGCTACATCCTTAGCTTTGCCTATATTAGTCTTCAAGTCTCATCTGATTGCAGTCTGTCTATCTTCAATGTTCTTATTGTGTTTCTAATGCATCAGTTACAACAAATGATATTGGGTCCAGTCAAGTGTTCAATGATTAAAGCAAAAGAGACAAATGTAACACACAATCTCAGCTTGTGTGACCTCAGGCAAATAGCTCACACTCTCTGAGCTTCTGACCAGTAGAGATCATGGCAACCTCCACCCTAAGGTCATTGGATTGTGAAATGATGTGGTATGCACAGTATATTTTGCACAGTACTTGGCTGAGTAAGACCTACCCAAGGCAAACTATAAGCCTCCTGACCTACGTCTGCATAGTACTTGGTGAGAATCTCATGATTGTCTCGAAGGCAACTCATTTCATAGATGCGGAAATCAGGGCCCATTAAGCCTCGGTGCATGTTAGCACAGCCAGGATCTTTGAACTCCGGATCTAGTACTCTCTCCACCACAACACTCTCTCCCAGGAATGGCATGTTTTTGAGTCAATAGAACCTATTTAAAGCCATTCGAAAGTCCTTTGCCGTCTCTGTATACTCAAGAAACAGTATGGAAGAAGCAGCTGGTCCCCTTTGATATCTGAGAACATGAAGGCCAGAGAACCAGCCTGTGAGAAATGCAAACACCATCCTGCTGCTTGAAGCTAGCCTTCCCGGTCAGGCCTGTGGCCAGGCTTCCTCCCCCTGTTCCTTCAAACCTTTCTGGGTCAGCATCAACAGCCCCAGAAGGGAGGTTTTGAGAAGTGCTGGCAAGGGAAGGAGAAACATTCAGGAAAGTGACAAGCTGGCTACCACATGTCCTGCCTGCCCTTTCCTCCCTGCGGGTGGTGTGCTTTTGTGGCTCATTGGCCGGTGACCTCAGAACATATTTGGCAACACCTCCAGATCTCCATGCAGCCTCAGGTCAACCTTCTTCTTGAAGCTGCAAGAGGACTCCAGACTACTCCAGTCTAGTCTTCCTCAACTCTTTGTCTTGGTCCCCTGGAGCTTTCCAAGCAATGAGAAGAAGGGTTGGGTTTGAAGGGTGAGGCATACAGACAGGGTCCTTAGCAAGGATGGGGATTGCACCATGCTGTTGAGGAGGAACCAGCATGATCAGACCTTCCGAACTGCTGCCCCTGTGATCTGATACCAGCTGCTCCACCTAGCAGCTGGTTCGGGGAAAACCATAGCAGGGGTTACTACTTTGAGCTAAGAAAGATGTCAGGATCCAAGCTGCCCAGAGACCTATGTGCGGGGACTGCTTCAAATTTAGAGACCATCTCACTTATGGCAGCTTCATCTGGACATGCAATCCCCTAGTGCTTGATTTCTCTAGTCCCAGACTGACCTTCTACCACGTGATGCTAAAGCCAAGGCCATCAGCAAGGTAGGAATTACCTGTAACCTGCCCTCACAGAACAGAGTGAGTTTTGTGCTATGCATCTAGTCCTGGACCCATAGAACTCTCAATAAGCTGAGAAGGTAGGCAATCCCTTCTGAGGAACAAGTCACCAAGCCTTAGAGAGGGCATCTGATTTCTCCAGATCACATAGCCAGTGTATAACGGAGCCAGAATCTGAGCTGAGATCTGGTGCCCAAATCCAAGTTCTGAGTTCTTCTCATTGCATAAGGAACCTGGAGTATCTGTTCATTTTGTCTATCTGTTGATTATTAAGTGAACCCTCCTTGTTGACTCTACACACCCCAACTGTGTAATAATGAATCTAAGAGACGCTGCAGCAGACATTAAATTTCTTCTAGTATTTAGAAGCAAAAGATCAACCGGCCTGCAGAGCTGTAACTTAGAGCCCACTTAATCCCTTATCATCCACCCCCACTTCATATCCCTGCAACATCTCACCCCAGCAAGGAGGCAGAGTCCAGGCACCTAAATTCAAAGGGTTCAGTGGCTGGGATGGCTTGCTCTGGTTCTCTCCTTCCCTCCACCTCCTCCCAGAACACACTCAGCCTGACAGCTTGTGAAACAGAATAGACCATCTTACTTTTCCACAGGTCCTGGGCTCCCAGCTCCTCTGCAGTGTCTGGGCAGTCAGCTCCTCTGCAGGTCTCAGACTTAAGGAGTGCTAAGCATGTCCCAGATGGCTGAGGCAGCCACCCCCAAAGGGCGGGCCTTAAACCCCCAAGATGGGAGGCAGTTTTGCATTCCTGTTTATTCTGATATCAATTAAAAGGAACTGTTGCTATAGAAACCGTTATTTCACTTGGTGAGTGGCCATGTCCACGACTCAGAACACCGTGTCCAAGCCACCCTGATTGAGAGGCACAAATAAGTACCTGTTCTGTCAGATTGATGAGGAATGAGAATCATGACAGGCTTTGTTCTGAACAAGGCGGCTCCTGGCTTCTGGGGAGGAATTTCCCTTGTTTGTATGGGAGGGGATTCCAGCACTTCCCCGGAAGGAGGGGAAAAGCATGCTTCCTGCTGTAGCAAGGAATTCTTTAGAACTTGGCTTTTCTGGTGCTATCAGAGAAAGAGCTAGTTCTTGCTCACCCTCCAGGCACAGGTGTAAGTAACACTGTGGCATGAAGTTGTCATCTACAAATGTCTTGGGCTACACTGGACGCACCTGCTAGTGGTTTGAATCTATGTGTTCAGGGCAGTGGTGGCACACACCTTTAATCCCAGCACATGGTAGGGCAGAGCCAGGTGGATCTCTGTGAGTTCCAGGACAGCCTGGTCTACAGAGTGAGTTCCAGGACAGCCAAGTCTACACAGAGAAAACCTGTCTTGAACAAACAAACAAACAAACTGCACGCTGCACGCAATTAACTTCATGCCTGGAACTTCACACAATAACCAGCAGGATGTGGCCCAGGAAAAGGCCAGTGGATGGAGTCTGTACCTAGCTGGGCTCTGATCCCAGCCCTTTCTGAACTTTGGCTGTTGGATGAGGGTAACAGTGCGGCTGTGTGGTAACCTCAACGAGAAGGTGTTCACTAATACACCCTGCAGAGAGAACTGTCATGTGCAAAGGGCAGGACCCCAACATGCATGCTTGTGTCTAGTCACAAGACTGTGTGCAAATGAAAGCTAAGGTTGTGGGCAGAACCCCAAAGCCAATCTAGGTGTTTGTAGATCTAAGGCCTTCTCTGCACCTCTGAACTAACTTCCACTTGAGCTTTGGGGATGTTCTGATTTTTTATATCATCATCTGTCCCCCAGTGAGGAAACCAGTACCTGCCAGTGAAACCAAGCCTTTATCTCCAGTTTACTTTCTCATGGAACCTTGCTTGGCCAGGATCTATGAGGACCAGGATGCACATCACAGGTAAGTAGACACATTGCACATACAGTTTTGGGTTCTTTTTGGCCATAGGATTGGTTCATTTAGTCAATATCTAATGAGTATGTATTGTATTCCTGGCATGATCTAAGCGGGCATATGATGTGAAGGAGACAGATGGTACCCTTTCCTCAGGGAATCCACATTCAGTGTGTGTGTGTGTGTGTGTGTGTGTGTGTGTGTGTGTGTAAAAGCAGATAAAGAGACACAAGAAAAATGTCAGCCAGTGATGCACGATTGTGGGGACAGTTAGGCTGAGCGGGGGAAGGTCAATGAGTGGAGACTTGGGAAGGGTGGGCATGGCAGAGGCTGACTCACAGGGACTTGGTCATTGTTTATGTGGGACAGATTTCCTGGGCGAGGACAGCCAGCTTCAAGGCTCTAGAGTGGAAATGGTAGAAGGCCAGTAGAGCTGCAGCAAGGAAGGAGGACGAAGTGGGAGGGCATTCCAAACGGGCCACTCTGAAGTCACAGAAACTTAGAGATGCACATTCTCAGGCATGAGACAATGTTCTAGAAACAATGTGTAATCCTCTATGTTTATTGCTCCTAAATTCTGCCTTTCTGGAAACTCCTGGAATGGTAGTCTCCCCCACTTCCCCACCCTGGATTTTTTTTTTTTAAAGGGAAGGGATTTTAGAGCAGGGAACGGAGGCAGAGCCAAGGGAGAAGCTGGAACACAGAAGAAGAGGGAGAGAAAGAAGGACGTGGGGAACAGAGGAAAGTTAGAGCACAGAGAAATAGAGTCAAAGAGAGAGGAAGGTGTTGGTGGGGAGCTTTCATCCCCTCCAGGTGTGTCTCACCTGTCTGGAGGTGATGATGTAAGCCAGGTGTCATTTTCTATGTGCAACCATAACTCTCTCTGCTGCTGCAACTAAGACTTTTTATCATAGCCCATTAGGCTGGCAACTGGACAGCAGGGTCCTTACCTTATTCTTGTCCTGACTTCTGTCCCAGAACTGGGATGCTTGCTATGGGTTAGACATGAGACATTCCCCACAAAGGCTCAGTGCTGAAGTCTTGGTCTCTTCGTGCGCTATTGAGAAGTAATCTTCGCAATAGATCAATGGACTGATCCATTGTTCCAAATGAATGGGCTGTCAGAAGGTGGGCCTAGTTAGGGGAAGGAAGTAGGTCTCTGGGAGGGGGTGACTTTGGATACATTTTATCCCTACCCCTGAGATCTGGGCATCATGAAGTAAGCAGTGCTCTTCCACCATGTTTCTGTCTTGTTATGGTCTTAGAAGCAATGGAAACAGCTAACTGTGGACTGCAATCACCAAGACCATCAACTAGGTTACATTTTTCATCCTTTCACATTAATTTTCTTGGGTATTTTGTCATTGTATTTAAAACCGTGCCCAAAACCTACAGCTGACCTGAAGGCATCCAAAGATCCAACACCAAGAGCTTGCTGTGGCTCCTCCTGTCATGTGTGAGTGCTCATGACACTGTACAGGAGGAGATGGGCACACAGAGACACCACTGTGAAAACCTCAGCCATTAATGACAGGGTGTGGCACCTTGTGACAGGGTGCAGGCACCCAGCTTGTCAACCTGTAAAGGAGGTTCCCTACTTTGTAGGGAAAAATCACACCTAGTTTAATCCCCTTCCTGTTGCATATAGAAACTGCAGAATTTATTCCTGATAACACAGAATTAACTTCTTTATTATTATTATTTTTTTAAGAGAACCAATTTCTTTGTAGACAGTCTGTCAGCAGAGGTCAGTTCTACAGGGAATAAATCTCGGTTGTCATGGTAGGTATCCCTGGAGTGTGAAAAACAGAAGGATAGGAACATGCTCATAGATTACTGTATCAAGACTTTTGATGGGGGCATAGATAGGGAAGTGTGTGTGTGTGTGTGTGTGTGTGTGTGTGTGTGTGTGTGTCTGGTTCCAAGGTTCAAATGCAGGGCCCCGTGCATGTTAGCCAAGTGATGATCTGCCACTGAGGGCCTCCATGGCCCAGGAATATGGACTTAGCATACTCCTCTCAGGAATCCTTTGCATTAAAGTTTGAGAACTACCATTTGATTCAATAAAATTAGAAGCCCTTGTTCCTTTGTTACTATCCTGTAATGTTTGTGGCGTAATAATGAACAAACCCATCCATACATTGCTTTTGTTATCATAGAAAAGCAGGAAGGATGCACCTTGGAAGAGGGGAAAACTACCTCTTCCAAGCACCTGTCTTGAAACTCAGTTTGATATCCCACTTATGAGCCACTTGTGTTCATTTGGAATGTGGGAGAACAGGGGTAGCTGAGCAAATGAACCTGGCAGGAAAGAGTTCCAGAAATAGCGAGGGTCCAAAGGGGAGATGCTGTCTCTCTGCCCCATGCTTTTCCTCTCTGAATCAAAGAGCTTTAGAAGTTGGTGGGCAGAATTCTCACTCAGCCCCATAGTGGGCTGGGGGACTGAAGGTCCCTGCCATACTTCCCTGCCACACTTCCCTACCACACTTCTCTGCCACACTCATTCCTGTCTCCTCCAAGTGTGAGAGGGAAGGATACTGAGGAACAGGGCAAACAGCTTGTTGAGCACCAGATGGGGGTGAGGATGGGGGTGGCTTTTCCTTCATTAATGCAGGAAAAACCTCCGCAAAGCAAACAGCTTTCCTTTCATTTCAGCTTAGTTTTCTTCAGCCCAGTGGCATCAAAGGCATTTCAGATGGGCCCACAGCATCAGAAAAGTTTCCATAGCAACTCGAAACTTCTTCCTTGACCCTGAGTTTTGGAGTCTCAATCTCTAAAGCAGCCCACAAAACAGTCCTAGGATCAAACTGGCCGCCTCTCTGGCCACTCCAGACATATTCTGCTGAAAGGACACTGGGGAAGGGGGAGAAACTTGCTGGCAGGAGAATTTGCCATGGGGTTCACAGAGAGATTGTAAATTGGTGAAGAGTTGCCTTCCTAAGTTTGAACTGGGAAACATTTACGCCGGGGAAGGGATTTCAAGGGTGAACAGAGGAAGTGGGGCAGGGCAGCAAGAACCAAGAGTCCTTTATTTCCAAAAGCTGGCTCTAAACCGGCTGCCATTGCATAGTGAATTTGGTCTCTAAGAGTGATCTTACTCCTTTAGTTTTCTTTTTTTTTTTTTTTTTTTTGGTTTTTCGAGACAGGGTTTCTCTGCGTAGCCCTGGCTGTCCTGGACTCAATTTGTAGACCAGGCTGGCCTCGAACTCGCAAAGATCCGCCTGCCTCTGCCTCCCAAGTGCTGGGATTAAAGGCGTGCGCCACCACTGCCCGGCTTCCTTTAGTTTTCTTGCAGTGAGATAAACCAGGATATATTCTCATGTTCTCTCTCTTCTACTCCCTCCTTCCCTTCCCCTCCCTCTCTACGTCTCCCAGCCCCCACATCTCTGCTTGTATGTGTGATGGATAAATCATAGCCATATAATTTCAGAATGCCCATGGTTGATGGCCTGGGAGATGGAGAACAGCATTCCTAGAATAATTTGAATTTCAGATAAGCAATGGTGTTTTTTTAGTACAAGTACATCCATTTTATGTTTGAGACTACTTGCAATAAAGTCTTCTTTGTTATTTACATGAGGTTCAAATTGCACCAGGGTTCAGTTTTTTTTTTTTTTAATGTAGTGGTTCCTTGGTAGTAGTAGTGGAATGGAGGTCTTTCTGCCCCCTGGCAGCTAACAAGGAATACAGACCCCTGGGAAGTACCCTGTTATCCAGGCTACAGAGAGGAGATTCCCTCCTTAGGGTGGAAGTAATGCAGGTCCAGTAGACATTTATGGAGGGACAATAGCTTCCCAGGTAAGACTGAGCTTGAGCTGATCAGAAAGTGAGTTCTTCCAGTCAGGGGGCTGTGGGTATCTGGTGTCAACCCAGACACCAACCCTGGATCCAGTGCTGTACAGCTAGGTGACTTTTTTTTTTTAAAGATTTATTTATTTAATGTGTATCAATGTTCTGTATTGAAGTATGTATGCCTACACCCCAGAAGAGGGCGCCAGATTTCATTATAGATGGTTGTGAGCCACCATGTGGTTGCTGGGAATTGAACTCAGGACCTCTGTAAGGGTAGCCAGTACTCCTAATCTCTGAGCCATCTCTCCAGCCCCCAGCTAGGTGACCTTTAACATGCCTTTCTCATTTCTAAAATGGGGCAATTGTTTGGACATGGGGCATGGAAACCTCTGCCCCATAGTTGGGCCACCTTCCTAAGTGGCAGCTATTCTCTCTCTCTCTGTCTCTAATTTATTTTTATTTTATGTACACTGGTGTTTTCCCTGCATGCATATCTGTATGAGGGTGTCAGATCCCCTGGAACAGGAGTAAAGACAGTTGTGAACTGCCATGTGGGTGCTGGGAATTGAACCTGGGTCCTCTGGAAGAACAATGAGTGCTCTTAACTGCTGAGCCATCTCTCCGGCCCCGACAGCTATTATCTTAATACCTCATATAACAGCATTAAAGTTTCCATTCAAGTGAAAAGACTGGAAATTCGTTATGAAACAAATGAACAGATTAAACTATGTATGTAAAAAACTAGAAGGCAACATCCTCACGTGTAACTAGTGGCGGTTTGGAACTAGTAGGATTATGGGGGTAAGCTCTGTCTTTTTGATTCTCAAGTTCTTCAAGAATCTACAGATGCATGGATTATTACTGTTGTTGGAGACAGGGTCTTGCTATGTCACCTAGGCTGGCCTGGAAGTCACCAGACTGGCCTTGAGTTTACAGTGATTCTCCTGAGTGCCATTGTACCCCTCAGTGTTTTTCTAGAAATGTACTCTTACTTGGGTGTGGCCCAAAGCTGCTATTCAAGGACATGGTTTCCCTCTCCCATTGCATACTGTACTCTCCTGGGGACATGGAAAGGGCACTTCACTCCTTTCCTTGTGTTAGACAGTGGGGGGAGTGATTCCTGAGTTCATGGCCATAGGTTTGAATCTCAGCATCACCCCTCTCTGTCTGTGTTGTCTTAGACAAATCAGGCCACCATCTGAGTTCTGGCTTCCTCCTTTTCTGACATGAGTGGGTGTTACATCCGCCGGAGGAGGTTGTGCCTGCTCTATCTGTCAACACATCCTGTGTCTCCCACAAGACAGAGTGCTTAGTAGAGGCCAGTAATGATGAGATAGATGAATGAGTACACGAGTGAATAGAGCTGGCCAGATGACAGGAGTAGAGCCTTATAAAGACAGTGACAGTAACAGACAGCCAGAACTATTTGCCATTATTTTTGTTTCCAGAACATAGTGTGACTTTGGAGGGGTAGCCCAGAGTCTGAAAGTGTTTTCTACCTCTGAGATGGTTAGAAAGATTCTTATGGAAGACTATGGGCTGTCTCTGGGTCTGCCTACCTCCTCACTAAATGGAGAGGATATTTAGCGGGTCCTGGCAGAATTGTGAAGGTGGAACTAGACACACTTTGATGTTCTTTCTAGTGAGTGCTCTGTCTGTAAGCACCCAGTCCTGAAGGAAGCCCCTCTCTCCTTCCAGGCCTGTGACCCCTGGTGCACTCTCTGATTTGTCTGCTGAGTAGAAGCGCTGAAAGCTGAGAAAGGCAGTTAACAGCAGCAGTTCCAGCCAGGGAAAGCACAGGGCTTCTGAGTAGGGACCTTGCCGCCAGCTTTATGAGAGCTGGCACCTCAGTATTGAAATTTGAAATCCGATTCCTTGATTGGGGGTTGCAGGCTCTATGCGGGTAGACCCTCCCCTCCCCCCCAGGAAGGCACTGTTGGTCCTGAAACCTTGGCCAGTTACTGTTTGGGGGTTTAAGGGAACTGTTGTTTAAATGTTCGAAACCGGTAACTAATTTGGCGGGTGCTATCTCTGGTGGCAGGGGCGGAGCGCCACAACACTGATTCTCGGAGCTCTAGGAGCCCCAGGGAGCCTGGCCGGAAATGCACTGGCCAGCCTGGCCACCTTAGCACTCTTGGCTTCACAGACTGCAGGCCGACTACTAGCTGAGACCTGCTCCTTACCCTGGCAAAAATGCAGCTGTCCCTTGTCACTTTTGAATCACTCCCTCAGGAGGGCAGGGATCCTGGTGGGTTTCAATTTTCACCTTCCCCAAACCCTGTCAAGGAGGAGTTTAGTTCCAGAAGGAAACATCCTAAGCCCTCATCAAGGGCATTTTCTCTTCCCCGCCCTTTCTATATCCCGATGTTTTCCCAACTTATTTTTATGCTGAGCATATTTTCATTTATTGTATTATTTGAATAAAAAGGCTTCTAAAATCTCCCTACTAGAAAATACAGTGCTTATCTTCATGCACATAGTGAACAAAAAGTTAGATACGAACACCTACCATCCAACCACATCCTCAAAATTCAAAAGGTTGACACGTCCCAATTGTTGTACATCCACATTCAGCAAATGTTTTCTGAGCTGCCTGGAGCAGGCTGTCACCTCGTCACAAGCAACCATTTACAGGGCAGTCAAAGCTCCTTGGAAGGTTGTGGGCAAGGTTTCTGGCTCCCCCCCCCCACTTCCCGGTTTGCTGTCAGACCTACCTCCCACCCCTGCTGCCTGCTGAGTGTAAGTACGAATTTACATTTGTGTACCCTCATGTGTTTCCACACTAAGGAAGAGGGCCATGGATGGAAGAGGAGAAAAGGACAGAGCAAGGGGTGATGAAGAAACGTAGAAGCTTTGAGGTGGTGGGAAGAAACCTGGGTACCAAGTAAGGAAGGACCAGGGGCGATGCTGTCTGTATAGGGTGGTCCCGATGGTGGCATGGCCCCCACTTACCCGACCTGAGCAGCATCGCCCGGTACAGCCCGGTGGCCTCAGCAGGCGCCTTGGTCCACTCCCCCAGCTTCTGCGCCATGCTCTGCGCCAAGTATCCCTACCGCTGAGCCTGGACTGAGGGCCTGAGCAGCGTCTCGCCGGGTGGCAGTGATGGCCCGCCCAACCCTCCAGGGATCTGGTTACCTAGGCTTCTGGGACACTGTAGTGGTGTAGGAGGGTCTGGGGACACAGGCAGTCTCTGTGCCCCAGCAGCGAGCAGGGCATGGCGGGGCTCCGGACATTCTTGCAGCATCACACACGGAGCACTGCCAGCCTGGCCTCTCGCCCACCCCGCCCAGTTCTTAGCCAGTGGCCTCTGTGAAAGCAGGTATGGGATTTGGAAGGACCAGGGACAGCGCCGTTTGTTTCTGGGCTGTGCTCGCTGAGGAGCTTGTGAGGAGAAGCCCAGTGTCTTCACCTGAGATGCAAGGAGAGCCATAGTCCTCTGCTCACAGGGTTATAAGGTGAGGCTTAGCAGGTGTAAGGGTGAAGTACTTAGAACCCTGTGGGTTAGGAGCAGACATTATGTACTGGTACTTTAAAAAATGACTCTGAGGTGCTTTGAGGGTATTGCTCAGTTGGTGCTTGCATGAAGCCCTGGGTTCGAGACATACTACCGCATGAAACTGGGATGTTTTTAACCCTAGAACTTAAGATGTTAGCTTAAGAAGTAGAGGTAGGAGGATCAAGAGTTCAAAGTCTTCCTCGGCTACATAGCTAGTTTGAGGACAGACACGAGGTGGTGTCTCAAAAACACAAACAAGTAAACAAACACCCCAAAGATTCGAGTGGTACTGAGAGGTAGGGCCTTGGATGGGGTAGGGGAAAGCTGAAAGAGAAAGTTGGAAGGACTCCACAAGACTGATTTCTCTGGCAGAGAGAAGACCAATGAAAAAGTCTGGAGGTTGATGGGACAATACCCTCCAGACAGTTGTGGAATATTCGAGAAGTCCACAGCCTTGATTACCCACTCTGCAGTCACTGAGCTGCACTGAATCTAAAACAAGGGAATGTTAACTATGCACTATTTGTGTTCTGGTTCATTTATTCTTTATAACCCTATGAAGTTGGATCTCTTAGCATTCTGATTTTATAGAGGAGAGGAAATAGAAGCTCAGGGAGGCTAAACTAC
Source organism: Lophiomys imhausi (assembly GCA_907164525.1). NCBI lineage: Eukaryota > Metazoa > Chordata > Mammalia > Rodentia > Muridae > Lophiomys > Lophiomys imhausi. The sequence continues at coordinate 624,049 of CAJQZJ010033256.1, read as the reverse complement.
TGCTCTTACGTCACTCAGTATGGAGCTAGGACACAAATTCAGGTAGTCTGACCCCAGACACTGGCCATCCTTCTCCATTGCCGCTCTGTTAATGGTGCCGCCCTGCAGAGTAGTCATAGATGGAGAGGCTCACCTCCTGTCTAGAGGTGACTTGGCCATACTTGCACAGTTAAGATCCGACCAGTTCCGAATCTGTGAAATTTGCGCCTGAAAACAAGGAAGCTGTCTAGGGCATTGTATGGTCTTGAACCATCCTTCACTGTGCCTGAGTGGGCCAAGGAATGATGAGCTAGCTGTTGGGACCTGGGTTCCACCAACACAGCTCCCATCACCTCTACACCTGCTTCTGTCCTGCCTTCTTATTCACCTGCTGGCTATTACCTCTTTGGTTGGCTCAGGCTCACTACCCAGGCCCAGCTTTTGTGATAACTCGGAGACAGACCCTGGGTACTTTTCTGCCATCCAGTAGACACTTCACGACCTGGTGTCCCAGGGTGCATAAGACACACCTCACATGTGTTGCAGAATCTCAAGGTGACCCCGACATTCAGGAGCCTCACTGATTGTCTTGGCTGTCATGTTTGTCATCAGCAGCCAGCTGTCAGCACCAGGCATGACTTTGCTGTCACATCCTTCCTTCAGAGGATTTTACTATAGCCAACTTACAGTTCATTTGAGTGGACCCACTCACTGGCTCTCTGATTAAGGTGTGGTTCTGTCCTTCTTAGAGACTAGGAGCATAGACTTGCCCATGATCACTTCTATGGTGAGTAGCAGAGCTGGGGTTTGAACACAGATGGCCCTACAACTTGCTATCATGGATAGAGAAAGCCATCTATTGAGCAGAGAGGGACTTGAGGAAAAGAGTAGCTGTGGGGCAGGGGACATGACTCAGATCATAAAATGCTTGCCACATAAGCATGAACCTGAATTTGGATTCTGAGAACCCCTATAAAGCTGGGTGTCATGACATACATATGTAATCCCAGTGCCAGGGAGGTGGAGACAGAGATTTGTGGGTCTTGCTGTCCAGCCGGTCTAATAGAGCCAGTGAGCTCCAGATTCAATGAGAGATCCCTGGGATAGCTCAGTTGGTAAAGATGATGCTTGCCACTAAGTTTAATTGCTTAAGCTTGATCTCGGGGACCTACATACTGGAGGGAGATAATCAAGTCCTGCAAGTTGTCCTCTGACCTCCACACGTGACCTCCACGACCACGCTGGATGTGCTTTCCCTGCCCCGCTGAAAAGTCCCCAAGTCTTTGGCCACAGAGAAGACTGGGTGAAAGTCTTTACTAGGGAAATCAGTATAATGTTTTGAATGTGTGTTTATTATAAGACTTATACTCCTTTAGCCCCGGTGTGGTGGCTCATGCCTTTAATCTCAGCACTCTGGAGGAAGAGGCAGGAGGATCTCTGTGAGTTCAAGACCAACTTGGTCTACAAAGTTAGTTTCAGGATAGCCATGGCTATACAGGGAAACCCTATCTCAAAAAGAAAAAAAAGACATATATTCCTTTAAAGAGTTTGTTTATTTTCAAGAACATCACAACCACTGATTAGTCATCACATTTGAGAATACACCCCCAGCAAGCCACTTGCACGAGTGTTTTCCACCTTCCACTTTCCAGTAATATCACAAAATTATGAATCTGTCAGTAGACTAATCCACCTGTGAAGGGAGGCCTTGGTGATCTTGTAGGACCCAAGTTTACTTGACCAAACTTTAGTCAGGCTCCAAGCACCTGAGAACTTGGGTAGGCCCTGAACTCTGGGGCAACGTGTTCCAGGAACTGCAAGTTGAAAAGAACAATGCTGAGAAAGGCCACAGAATGTACTAACCACCCCCCCCCCTCCAGTTTTGGAAACTCTCTAACTGCCACCAGGAGCCAGGTTCCTCATCCCTTAGCCAGCACCAATCAATTTAAAAGATAGATATGTTAATCAATAGAAGCTCACCGAATGTACTGTTGCTGATTCTGCCTTGTTGAAACCTATAAAATCTGAGAAGTTTCTGTTTGGGTCATCCCTCCCTCCCTCCTCTTGCATGGGGACCCTGTGAGTGCTGACCCCAGTGCACTGGTGAGTAAACCTCTTGCTTTTGCATTGTCTCGAGTCCTGGTGACTCCTTGGTTGCTCCAAATTCAGATACCTTCCCAAAGCCTCACTTAACTGACTGTTACTACCACTGGGACCAAGCTTTGGACACACAAGCTTTTGTAGAGAAGTATGGGACATTTCATATTCAAATCACATCAATAAATTTTCCTTTCTTTTTAAATATAATAGCACTTTTAGGTTTAGAAGAAAGTTAAGAAGACAGCACAAATAGTTTCTTGTGTTCCACACCTAGTGTCCTTGTCCTTAGCATCATAATGTATGTAGGGCAGGCAAGATGGTTCAGCAGGCAGACATGCAAAGCCCAGCTTGAGGACCTGAGTTCAATCCCTGGGACCCAGATGGCTCCTACTGGTTTCCATATGCTCTCTACAAACATGCTGTAGCATGCATACCTTCACACAAATAAGTAAGTGAATAAGTGTACTAAAATGTATGTAGATGAGTATATGTGCCGTAGTAGGTTTCTTGAAATGAATGAACCAATCTGGTAAACTTTTGCTAACTGAAGTTCATCTTTCATTCATAGTTCTGCAGTTTTTAGTGAATGCCCTTGTTTGGCCCAGGACCCCCTCCAGGATACCACATAGTCTGCTGTGTTGTTGTGTCCCTGAGGCTCTTCTTGGCTGTGATCTTCACAGTTTTGAAAGTTATTGTGTAGATCCATAGACAAACCAAGGAGGCCTGCCTGCTCCTGGTGTGGCATTGCAGGGGTAGATAGGAGGGGCTGGAGTCTCCAGGGGCCTCTCATTTTGAGCGTGGCTACCAAGGAGGACAGAGAAGAGGGGCAGTGTTTGGGGACTGGTCAGGCTTCTTTTTGTCTGCCTTCACAAAGGGATTGAGGGCACAAGTAACGTCATCCGTGGACGGAAATTCTGGGACATAGAAAAAGGACCTACTCCAGAGAGTTAGAAGGATACCCAAGCTCTTCTCCTGTGTCTCCCCACACAGAGATACGAAGCAGGCTGGGTCTCACACACAGCCTTAGCGTTACAAAGACAGTATATCTCCCAGACCTAAGTTCAAAAAAGTTCCCTTGGCACGCTTGCCAGTCTCTTAAAATGGACCGCCTGTCAGGAATAAAGCTGACCTTTATTGTGGAGCACGGTGGCCAGGCTTAGTGGGTGCCCCTTTACTGAGTGGGCTTTTCTCTCACAGGCACTGAGAAAGCAAGGTGGCTCAGAAAAGCCACCTGGGTCTCCGCTGATGCACCTGTATCTCAGCCTTCTACTAAGACTGTGCCCGTTAATGCAGCTAACTCTCCTTCACACAGCCATTAACCATTGGCACGATCCTCAGAGGCAGTGAGTTTGCCAGGTGTAGTGATATTTTTTGAGAATTTTGGAATTTTAGTTTCTTCCAAAAATACAGTAATATCATAAGAACGAGCTTTCATTTTAATCCCAGGTGTGGGGATGTGGGGCTGCTTCAGACTGTCCACAGCAGCTGACTATGCCTTGCCTTGTGCTCTAGCAGGAGCGTGGTTTTTCCAGCTGCAGATAATTTCTATGATTATGTGACGATTGAAATTCTGGGAACTTTTCAGAGGATATATAAATGCTAGGGCATTGAGAGGCGGGTGGTTGGTTGTTGGTTGTTTGGGGAGGTTGATTGTGGTTTGTCAGTAGCCACGGACAAAGAAGAAACTAAAGGAAAGAAATTAGATTCAGGGATCTCTTCCCCGCCCGCCACCTTCTCTGTCCTTGTTTCTCACCTATCTAGTGTTAGGATGTGAAACTGGGGGTGAGGTGATAAAGGGTGGGAAAAAGAAGAATCCACAAAGTAGCAAAGACCAGCTACAACCAGGCATGCAAAATACCCAAACGATGCTAGCTACAGAGTCAGAGAACATTTGAGTCTCTTCTGTACCTCCTGAGGCCACATCTGGCTCCGTTCCATGCCCCGATTGCTGAGAATTTCTAGGGGCTGGTGGCTGGTGACCTCAGTGATCCTGTCCCCTAAAGTTCCCCTTTTCCATCCTGCCACATTGTGCTTCCCTAGAGGCTAATGTTTCAGTTATCAGACACCCAAAATTCATCCCCACAGACTTGCCTCACAGCAAGTGACACTTAGGGAACCTTGGTTTGTTTTTTCTTTGTCTTGTCTTTTCTCTTTTGAAACATGGGTTGCCCATGTAGCCCTGGCTGGCCTGAAACTCTCTATGTAGAACCCACAGAGATCCACCTACCTTTGCTTCTGAGTGTGAGATTAAAGGCGGGCACCACTACAGGCAACATTTTCATTTTAAATATTTAAATTTTAAATATTTAAAGATTGAGGTTCAGCACACACCTACAGAGAAGTGAATTTTGAGTGCTAGCTTGGTGAACTTTTGTGTGTGCTCACTTCTAATCGTTTCCAGGATTGGGGTGTAAAACAACCCTTTCCCAGACAACACCCACTGTGTGCTCCAGGAGGTACAGTTCTGCCCTCTGTACTGTGTCCTTGATCTGCTGGCTCCAGCGTTACACATGAATACGTATGTGGGCTGCATCTGGGGCTGCTCAGTTGGCGGAGTGCTTGCCTAGCACGCACAAATCTCCGGAGTTTAGTCTCCAGTACCATGTGAGCTTAGCTTAGTGATGCCTGTCTGTGGTTCCTGTCCTCAGGAGGTAGAGGCTGGAGGATCACATGTTTAAAGCAGCCTTGGCTATGTGAGTCACTCTCTAAAAAGAAAACCAACCAACCAACTAAACAAACAAACAAAAAACCAAAACCAACCAATCAACCAACTAACCAAAACCAAAAGCACTGTACTATTTGGGTTGTCTTCTTTCTTGACACTTTGTATAGTTGCATTTCTGGTCCGTTTCTCTTTGTTCCTGAGTGGCTTTCTAGCTTATTTGGTAACTAATCTGTGGCTTTTGGATAGTACAAACACATCCACTGTGTACGTCCTTCTGTGGTGGGTAACTGAGTGCCCACATTGGTCGTGCAGATCCCTGGCTGAGGAGCTGCAGGCCTGTGAGCGAGTGGAGACACTGCCAAGGGCTATCGCGGTCATTTATAAGCTGGGCTTTCATATCTTCACTAGATAAATGCTTTTTCTTTGTTTGTTTTTACATCTGAACACGTGTCTGGGCATAATGCTTTCGATTGCTGGGGAGAGGGAGGGTCCTCTGGTCTCGTTTTCTGTTACTGTGTTAAAATATTCTGACAAGAGCAACTTAGGGGTGTGTTTGCTTCGGCTCACAGTTGCAGGGTGTAGTACCCCATGGCAGGGAATTTGCAGGAGCAGGAGCCCGAGGGAGATGGTCACATCACACATTTCCATAATGAGGAACAGAAGGCGTCAAGGGCATGGATGCTTACACCTCGGCTCACCGGGTACCGCCCAAGTTTAGATGTGGTGTTCCTACACCAAGTAATGTAATCGAACAGCCCCCACCCCCAGACATGCCCACAGGCAGGTCTGATCCAGTCAACCCCTTAGTGAAATTATTCCTAGGTGATTCTACCTTGTGTCAAATTGAGCATTGGGTCTCAATCTGGAACTTGGAGAAGAGGGTAGGACTTCAGGTGTTGTTTCCCTTGAAAGCTGGAGGGGGCACTATGTCTGCCTCAGGGTGCATTTTCTTTTTTAAACTGCTATTCTTCATTAGATTGTAAGTGCCAGACTGCCTAACTCTGGGGTAGCCTCCTATGCAGGGATTCATCTCACTGGTGTTGGGTTTGTAGCCTAGGTGCACAACAGAAAAGGAAACCACAGTTCTGGCTTCTAGGGCCTTCTCACTGCTTTTTCAGATAGATTCTCTCTATGTAGCTCAGGCTGGCTTGGAACTCATCTCCTCAGGCTCTCTGGAGGCCCAGAAAATGCCTTCAGTGATCCCAGGCTGAGTCTACCCGCCCAAGCCAAGAGGTTGAGAGCCACCATTCCTTTCCACACTTGGTCTTGGTGATCAGGCTGTTTTAGGCTTTCAAAAGCTTACAAAATAGTTACCACAATGGGTGAGCCACCCCTTACGGCTTTAGAGGCCTGCATTGGAACAGTCCAGGTGCATATAGATTTAAGGAGTACTATTTCCTCACAGCCTCAGCTGAGCCCCAACTCACTGCTTTCTCAACACCATCACTTTCTGAGGCTTCATGTGTGTCTTGGTAGGTTTTTTGCATTTACTTTTTTTGGAGGGGGTAGGGAATTTGAGACAGGATCTCATTGTATAGCCTAGGCTGGCCTAGAATTCACAATCCCTATTTAGATTCCCAAGGGCTCAGATTACAGTTTGGATCATGCCCAACTCTGCCTTTTATGTCATGGAGTATTTTTTCTTTCTTTCTGTCTCTACCTCTGTCTGTCTTTGTCTCTCTCTGTGTCTCTGTCTCTCTGTCTGTCTCTCTCTCTATGTCTCTCTCTCTCTCTCTCTCTCTGTGTGTGTGTGTGTGTGTGTGTGTGTGTGTGTGTACTCATGCTGGTGTGAGGTTGTAGGACAACATTTGGTGTTGTTTCTCAGGTACTGTCTACCTTGTGTTTTGACACAGTGTCTCTCATTGGCCTGGCCACCATTGCTGATTAGGCCAGACTGGCTGACGACTGAGCTCCAGGGATCCGCCAGCCTCTGCCTCCTTGGCAATGGGAATCATGAATGTGCACCATCACACCCAGCTTTCTGAAATAGGTGCTGGGGCTAGCACTCAGGTACTCATGCTTGCGGGGCGAGCACTTTACTAAATGAGTGTGTGTGGGGGGGGTATCTCTATGTCAGTAGATAGCACACTCGCTCTCTTCCCCTGTGACTATGTGGAGTGCAGGGTGACGCCCTATACATTTCTGGGTTTTTTGTTTGTTTGTTTGTTTTACTTTGTTTTTGTTCTTTAAACAATTCCCTTTAGTTGGACATCTAGTTGTTTCCATTTTATTTATTACTAATGATTTTGCTCCATGCATCCCAGGCTTGCCTCCCTGCCCACATGCTGGCTTTTCTAGAGTAGATACCATGAAATGGAAATGGTTGGCCAAGAAAGACATGCATCTAAAATGTTAGCAGATGTCACCAAATTACCCTCCAGAATAAGTTGTAACACAAGCCACACCCACTATTACTGTTACTCCCTCATGAACACTTAGTTTATCTTTTATGGCATTGGGGCATTAGAAGTTGGGATAAAGTTTCATTGGGGGGCACAGTAGTGCATGGGGAAGGATTAAGGGGATGCTTATAGGATGCTGGTAAGTTCAGCTTCCTGATCTGACATGTTTTCAGATTCTCAAGATTCATTAAAACCCATGATGTCTGTGTGCTAGTTTGAGCAACTGCTGTCCCATTAAATATAATATAAATACTAAGTACTAATTTAATTAGCCCTTCTCCTACAGCTGGGTGACTCCAGTTTCAGGGATCACTAGATTCAGACTCTTGTTCGAAATTTGTGCCCAGTGACCCGCCAGCTGCCTTCCCGTGAGCCTGGAGCCAGGTCAGTTCATTTCACTGACAGGCAGGGTTATGTATGGTCTTAGGCTTATTTTAAACCTCTTAGGAGCGCTGGACTTAAAAGTAATATTCTGGTAAGTTCTGAAAAGATTACTTAAGTCATGCTAATAATCACTTGTGGAATGTATTTGTCGGGTGGATTTGGAATTTGGGATAAAACAGATTTTTTTTTTCTTAAAGAAGATATGATTTCTGCTGTCTCTTTGGAGTAGGCATGTGGATGGGAGTGGGGTGCTTGGTGAGAGGTGCTTGGAGGCCAAGCTACCGGATCCCCAATAATCCTGGCTCAGGAGGGCTTCCGGGCAGAGAGTGAGAACTCTGCCTGCCTGGGCATTTATCCAGCAGGAAGCAGAGCTTTGCAAGATTATGAAATAATACCCCAGGGAGCTACTGAGCCTGTGTTTCTGGACAGGGAGGAGAGAAGAGAGGAGGTACCCAGAGGGGCCTTGCCAATGCAGGACAAGGGCAGTTCTCAGCAGGCAAAACCTAGAACAGCCCATACGTGTAAGAAGAGATGTTTGGCCTCCTCAGAAATCAAGGAAAAACAAACACACTAGTAATGATAGCATGTTATCTTTCTCCTATTAGACTGACAAAAAAGAAAACACAGTGAACCCCAGTGTTGGGGAGGGTGTAGGGAAGTGGACAGTTTGATCTGCTCCAGGAGAGAATGTTGAATGTGTGGCCATCCTGCTGGAAATGTGGTGAAAGCCCAGGAGCCAGTATCCCAATACCTGTGCTGTTCTAATTCTAAAAATTTGAGCTATGTACAGAGAGAGACACAGGGTCAAGGATGGACAGCATTGTTCATAAGAACAAGATTAGAGTCATTGCTAAAGCATTTTCTATGCAAGCATAAAGATTTGAGTTCAGCTCTCCAGCACATACATATTAAGAAGCTAGGCATGCATCTGTGACCCCAGCCCCGGAGGTGGGGGAAGGGCTGATCTCTGGAGCTCATTGACCAGTGTAGCCAAAATTGGTGAGGTCATCGAATGACCCTGTTTCAAAAGATAAGATAGCAGTGACTGAGGAAGATGCTGATGAAGACTTGATGCTGACCTCTGGCCATTATACGTGTGTGTGCACATGTACCCAAACATAAACATGTACATACATGTACCCACCCACCAAAAAATAGTCAATAAGGTGTTCTGAGATAGGGACTGATTAAATCCACTGGGCTGTCTCCATACAATGTACAGCTGGGGCTAAAACTGTGTGTATTATGACATTTGTAGTATTATGTTATATATTTTGGTATTGCTTATATATTTACACACATATATGCATGTATTATATGCACCACTTATATATAGTTATTATAGGAGGCTGGTAAAAGGGCAGGGAACCAACTAGGGCAGGAGAAGCAGTTACACAACAGTGTGGGGTCATGTGACTACAGCCTCCAACCGCCCATGGGGAGTCTAAAGAGTTAATGGTACCACAGCACTGAAGTACCTTGAAGTAATAGTGATGAGCTTCTGTACTTTGTAACCGAACTTTTAAGTTATTATCTACCATTTATTTATTTATTACTAAATTTACTTATAACAAACATCAATAATTTTTTAACTATTAATCCTATAAAATCCTACAACCCCTTTAACCTATCCATTAAACCTATTGATAATCATAACAACCATTTTCATAACCTTTTAGAATGATACAGTCTCTGGGGCAGGTCCTCAGTCGTCAGGAACATAGTCTTTGTTGAAGATTTTTTTTTTTTTTTTTTTTTTTTGGTTTTTCGAGACAGGGTTTCTCTGAATATCTCTGGCTGTCCTGGACTCGCTTTGTAGACCAGGCTGGCCTCGAACTCACAAAGATTCGCCTGCCTCTGCCTCCCAAGTGTTGGGATTAAAGGCGTGCGCCACCACCGCCCGGCTGTTGAAGATTCTTTAACACACTTAGCAGTCCTTTTTTTGGATCTCTCAGATGTAGGTTCGTCAGGGTAAGTTGGTTATTGTAGTCTCACCTTAAATAAGGCTTCATGTTTTCTTTTCTGTGGGAGACCCCAGCCGTCTGCAGGCCAACTTACTTTTTTTGAATCAGGAACTCAGCTGCTCTGTTTCAGTCCTTAAAGCCAGGCACCGTTTCCTTTAGGCCATTGTTTGGACAGATCAAACCCCTCTAGGCAAAAGCTGAGCCATAGGGTCCAGTCCTTGGCCTTTTGGTGTCTTGCTCAGGCTTTCTTTGCTCACCGGCTTTTTTCTGTGTCAGGGAGAGAGCTGGCCATCAATGGCCAGCCCTTTTTTCAGCAGGACTCTTGGAGCTCTCTAGCATCAGGGGCCTCTTCTCCTCTGGGCTCCACGCACTGTCCTCAAATAGGAGGAACTCTGTTTCAGCTTAATTTGGGCTCCGCCCACTTAGCAGCTGAAAACAATGTCAGGCCAGATACTTTGTTTCTTTAAGTTTTGAGTCTTTTTTGTTTTTCCTGACTTCAAACTTGTTTTTTAGTCTATTGAGTCTTTTCTGTTTTTGTTGACTTTATGTTGATAATGTTCTTTAGGCCCCGAATTAAGAGACAGTATCAAAAACTCTTATATATTTCCTAAATCTAATTTATCTAACTCCTACAGAGACAGTATCAGAAACTCCTATATATTTCTTAAATCTAATTTATCTAACTCCTACAGTACTTCCTAGTATAGATTATACCACATATTTAGTCATTGGCTATTGCACACTGGGAAGAGGGTTCCCAGGATGTGTGCCCAGCCCAAGTACCATTGGTTGCAGCACCTCCCTTCCAGCATTGAGTTTATCTGTGAAGTGAGACCGCAGAGGGATGGATGGATGTTCTGGCCTTGCCAAGAGGGTCTGAGTGGAGCATACATCTACAATCAACACTGCCATTATTCTATAGGTGTAGAATGTAGCCCACTCAAGAGAGGTTGAAGTAACTTGCCCGAAGCCACCGAACTAATAAGAACTGGGTTTTGAGTTCAGATCCTAGGCCATGCCATCAGACCCGAGGCTAGATTGCTTATTATTTCATGGAAGGAAAGAAGCAGCAGGTGTGGGTGCAGAGCTTCCCAGTGTTTGCACCCTACCACGTGCCCTTGCACTAGCTCTCTTCTCACAAGCACCTGAGATGACAAGTGGTTGTCAGGAAGGATTTTGAGGAAGGGAGCCACAGCAAGCCTTTGTGCTTCTGTAAGTTCCCTGAAGGTAGCTCTGCAGGTGGAGCTGGTTGCTAGGAGACATTTCTTCACAAAGTTTCCTTCTGAAAATGAGCTCAGTCTCTGCCCACAGCCCAGCATTGTTATACCTATATCCCAGGATGGGTTCTCCACAAGTTGACAGCAGCAGATCTGATCCCTTCTCTAAGGGCTTTTTTCTGGCTCTAGCTCAGAGCTTACCTTGGGCTGTGCTAGCCACACTCAGACTGCTCAAGAGAAAGGGCCCTTTGAAGCTGTCTGCCTGCACCCCCACTTCATAAATGAGGGCAGCAAGGCACGGAGCTGAGGGACTATCCGGAGAGTCAGTGGCAGAGACTGTTGTCTCTCTCATCATTTGCACATGGTGGCCTCCCATAGGCTCTGCTGCACAGTCAGCAGGAGCTCTGAGGCGTGCCAAAGTCATCAGAGGCACAGTCGTTTTGCTCATGTGGAAATGAACAACTGACATTTATTGGGAATCTATGAGGTGTCAAACACTGGGCTATGCCTTCTCTCCTTGGTTGTGAGTCCAGCCTTTAATGGCCATATCTTTAGGAGCTTCATATTCTTACTCTGGCCTCAGGGTCATTTTGACATCAGTGTCTAATGGCTTTTTTTTGTTTTTTTAAATGAAGGATCACACCCTACTTCTCTGTGTGTCTAGAAAAGGTTGATTGTATCCTGGATACTGTTTCGATTCTGGACTCTGTTACCTTCCCTAGAAAAGTGTTACAAATTGTTTTAGCAGGCAGTAAAAGTTCAAGGCGTGTGTGTGAATGTGCATGTGAAGGCCAGAGGACAATTTCAGGTGTCATTCCACAGGCACCATCTGCTTTTTATTAGTTTCTGGGACGGACATGGTCTCTCATTGGTGAGGAGGTCACCAAGTAGGCTAGGCTGCCTGGCCAGTGAACCCTTAGGATCCATCTTCATCTCCTGGGATTACAAATGTATACCTCCATGGGAAGATTTATTTTTTTAAACATGGGTTCTAGAGATAGAACTGGTTGCAGAGTCAGCACTTAGCAACTGAGCCAACTTCCCAGCTCCAGCTCTGTGTTTGTTTTCTGCCCCATTTGCCAGGTACAGGGTCTTACCTGGGTCACATGACCTCTCAGAGCTCTAAACATTCCAGAACAACCCCTTTCTTATCCTTGAAATGTGCAGCAGTAACAGGTCAGTCATTCCAAACCAGGCACCTCTTTGCATCCAAATCTGCCACGGGGAGTGATCATTCCCATTTTCCAGAGGGAGAACCCGGGCACGGAGATTGGGTCACATGCCCGAAGGCTCACAGTTGGCAAATAGCTTGCAACCTGCACTTGCTTCCTGCAACCGGAAGAAGCCACTTCTTCTCCAACATCCAAACTTGGATTGGGTTCTACCTCAAGGCTCCCTTGGGAGCGGCCCCTTGGGAGGGGACACTGGGACCTCTAGAATGGGGCAAAGGCAAGGAAATCATCTGTAAAGCTCGGCCCAGATCCCGTTACATCAGGCGAGATCGTATTTCCTCCATTCTGGCGCCATGAGCAGGGCAGAGGAGCGGGCAGGCAGCCACTTCCCTGGTTATTCAAGTAGAAAATTACAGGTGCCCCAAATAGCCTGGGCATTCTTTTATTAATGAATAAGCAGCGAGTTGGTGGAGCTGGCATAGGGGTGGTGTTGCGTGCACCTCTTTCCACTGGCTGCTTTTCCAAGATCTGCAGGGACCCAGCTCTCTGAGGAGCTGGAGCTACTGGCTAGGTTAGAGTGGGTGCACCTTCAGGGCCTGGTCCTAGAGAAAAGGGCGGCATGGCTTCACCCTACAAGGAAATGAGGGCCTCTGGTTCCCACAGGGTCAGGTGCTAGAGTTAAGGCCATTCTTGCAGCTGTGAGGCCTTGGGCAAATGGTTTAACTCCTCTGGGCATTCATGTCTTCTATAAAAGAAAAGGAATCCTAAATTCACAGAAAACCCTTTCTTTTGATTATGATATTAATATTCACTCATTGTAGACACTGAAGAGAAGGAATAGGAGAAATTATACAAAATGAGTGCTCCATCCTGGCCTCCTGCTCTTTTTCGGTTAAAGAGGATTAAGGTTAAGGGGCAAGCTTCCTCTAGACCAGTGGTTCTCAGTCTTCCTAGTGCTGTGACCCATTAATATAGTTCCTCATGTGGTGACCCCCCAACCATAAAATTATCTCATTGCTACTTCATAACTGTAACTTTGCTACTGGTATGAGTTGTAATATAAATATCTGATATGCAGGATATCTGATATACGACCCCAAAGGGATAGTGACCCACAGATTGAGAACCTTGGCTCTCGACACATGTGGGGAAATGGCCAGCTCAGACCCTGCCAGCTGCTGTGCTTTGCAGTGGGTCGTGCTTGCTGGTTTTCCTTAGCCACAGGTATCCCTAGGCCTCAGGATAGCCTGCAGGCAGGGGCACCCCTGCATCCTCATGAGGTCTCTTTTCCCAGTCCAGTCCCTATAACATCCTACACCCTCTGGCTTCCCTCAGAGCCATAGAGAGGATAAGGTGAAATAAAGCCATTTAGTGAGCTGCTGGCATGGATGTGAGGAAGATTCAGGGCCTGGGACCTGATGACTGGGTACCTGTGGTCTCCTGCCCTGCAAGCTGGCCTGGGCAGCTATAGCCCATCTCTGCTTCCTGGAGCTTCTCTCAGGTTACTGTGGGACTAGTAAGGCTAACGTGCTGACTTGTAGCATGTGGACTATGCAGACACTGTGGTTATCATCAACTGGGGTTCACAGCCTGGGGCCACTCTGGTTTGGAGCCCAACTTGCAATGAGCCCTGGGAAGGCAGATGATGAATCCCCAACAGGCAGGATATACCAACCCTGCAGATCACTGGCTCTACTTTCCACAGGCACAGCAGTCGATTGCCTATCTTCAGCCCCTTCCTTAAGTCTGATGTTGTCCCCAAAGCTCACCCTGCTGGGATGAAGATGAGCTGCCCAGGTCTCCAAAGCCCTGTCCTGTGGGAGAGTACAGTTTGCAACCTTCTGAAATTCCCTGGGTGCCAAAGGCTAGGGAGGAGTCTGTGGCTCTGAGCTCAGCCTGCGTTTGTGTAGATCATGACATGACCATTCCTGGTTCTGTCTTCCTCCTCACTTCTCCAGTCAGACCTCAGACACACATCTGTAAAATGGGCTAATGTAGTGCTGCTAACTGGACTCTTCTCTTGGAGCCTTAGTGTGCAGAAAGCACACAAGAAACCAGCTCTTGAATGCTGTTTTCACGGGTGGAGGACTGGAGTGTTTCTGAAGACTAGCCTGCTTTCCACCAGGCAGGGGCTGGGCTGGTAGCATCTAGGAAGTCCTGGCTTTCTCTGGTATCTGCATCATTCTTCTATACCAGGCAGTGCTGCCCAGGCCCAGGCTATCACTCAGGCCCTGTGTGAGGAGGTGAGAGTGAGGTTAGCAAAACTTTGACAGCAGGCTGGCATTATATGTCCAGAGAGTGTGCCACTGAGCAGGTGGGGGTGCTGCCAAAATGGCTTCAGCAGGACTAGCCCAGTCAGAAATATGTGTACCCACCCTAGACATCTCCTTGAACTATTAATCCTACTTTTTCTTTTTCTTTTCTTTCTTTTTTTTTTCTTGAGACAGGGTTTCTCTGTGTAACAGCCCTGGCTGTCCTGGACTCCATTTGTAGAGCAGGCTGGCCTTGAACTTACAGAGGTCTGCCTGCCTCCTGAGTTGCTAGGATTAAAAGCTTACACCACCACGCCCGGTTCTCTCTCCTACATTCTCTGAGACAGTGTTTCTCCCTGGTCTGGAGCTTGCCAATCATGCTAGACTTGTTGGTCACTGAGACCCAGGGATGCCACGGTCTCCACCTTCCCAGTGCTGAGATTACTATTGTGTACTACAGTCCTGTGCCCAGTGTTTAACATGGGTCCCGGGGCTGGAACTTGGTCCTTATGCTTGTGAGGCAAGTACATTACTGGCTAAGCCATCTCCCCAGTCCTGGTGGTCCTCTCTCTAGAAGATGAGTCTCCTGTTGTGGATTGGCAGGGCCACATTACCTGCTGTAAGAAATAAAATCTGATGGTTCAATTTTGAAATAAAAGTACCTTGAGTTGGCTTAGGTCCGACCACAGATGAATTAGAAAAGCTGGGCCCTGGTGGGCCTAGCCTGCTAAATTAGCCACCCACACCTCATCTGTTAGTCTGTCTACTCCCCTTCCCAAACTAGAAGTTTAGAGTAGAAAATTACTACCAGGCAGGCTTGGCTAATGACCTGCAGATGTGACAAGGTCACGTGCTTGGTGACCTTTAAAATAAACAGGCTGTGGAGTGTAGACATGAGCCTACGTATGGTCTCAGATATAAATGGCAGAGGACACCATCAGACCTAGATGATGTAGAAGATGGTATCTTCCTGATTACTCAGAGGAAAGGGAGGAAGGAACCTGCTTTCAGGACTAGAAAAAACACCCTCTGTGCTTAATCAGCGTGCCCATCACTCTGGGCAGACAACTGGCTTTGCGAAGTAGTAAACAAACTGTCTTCATTCTGGACACTCTGGCTTCCTCCTTTGTTTTTGTTACTGAGTGGTGGTCATTGTTTTCTACACAGCTAGAACTCTAGCCAGTGAGCTGATTGGCCAGATTAAAAACAACAGGGAAATAGTATCGGCCTGCTGGGTGCCCTACTCTGTGCTTGGTGGGTTCCATTAAACCACTTACAGAGGAGGAAGCTGAGGAGTCAGGGCGGTGGTCAAGGTCACAAGGGAGTGTGGCTGATAAGACAGGGTTCCTGGTGCTGTGCTGGAACCAAGTCTAGCCTCTGTCCTTGGAGCTCCCATGCCAGCTCCTGGCTTGTGCCCCAGGTTCTGGTGACTTTTGACTCCTGTGGCCTCTCATCAGCATATCTCAACCTTTGTCTCCTTCCTGGTTGAACTGCTCAGGGTGCCCAGAATGGCATCAAGGCTTCTTTCTTCAGCTTTAGTACTCACTCAACCTTGACTGACACCTCTCTCGTCTGTCCTATTCCCCCAGAACTCTACTAAGATGGGCACTCCTCAGGAATTGCTTCCTGATATCCCCTCCCTAAGACTAGGTAAGAACTCTAGGCCATTATCTCCATCCAGCACACACACACACACACACACACACACACACACACACACACACAGAGAGAGAGAGAGAGAGAGAGAGAGAGAGAGAGAAACTGTGTGTTGGAGACACAACGTACCTAAGCCAGAAGTGATTTCAGTACCTCCAGTTCTTAGTGCTGGAATTCAGGAGTACTGATTTGTGGTCTTACTCTGTGTGTGGTGTGTGTGTATTTAGGCCAGAGGCCGATCTGAGGTGTCATTCTCAGGAGCCATTCACCTTGCTTTCTCTTTTTTGAGGCAGCCTCTCCCTGAAACCTGGAGCTTGCAGATTTGGCAATCCTAGGGATCCTCCTTTGTCTATGCCTTTGGTGCTGGGGTGACAGGTGCTCCACATCTGGCTTTTCACATGTGTCCTGGGCCTTGAATTCAGATCCTCATGCCCATGCAAACAAGCTTTTTATTCGCTGGACTACCTCCCCAGCCTGTTTATTTCCCTTTAAATTTACACCCAAGAGTGATTGGCCCATTGTGTTCCCCTTCTCTTTAGCAATGTCTTTGTTGAGTTTTGATACAAGAGTTATTTTATGATCATGAAATGACACGAGAAGTGGCCCCTCAGTTTTTGTTGTCTGGAAAATTATCCATAAAACACAGCAGAGATTTCCCTTAACGTTTAGGGAAATGATGGCCTAAACTTGATGGTCTAATGGTTTCTCTGTAGTGGATTATTTCATGATTCATTTTCTTCAAATTAGTTATCAACTATCCAGGTGGTTTTCTGCTTCTTCTTAGTCTAATTTTGTTCAATAATATTTTCTAAACATTTGTAGAAAGTTAAAAAAAATCTGCAAGCTAAGCCTTTAACCTCAGCAGCTGGGAAGAAGTGAATCTCTGTGAGTTCAAGGCCAACCTTGTAGATGGCAAAAAGTCTTTGTGTGTGTGTGTGTGTGTGTGTGAAAAATCCAGATGTACTTTGTGAAGAATTCCAATGTAAACATGCCTTAAATTTGTTGTAAATTTGGGACTGAATTAATTGTTATCAGAAAACTTTTTCCCCAAAATTGTACTGTGCTTAAATATGTCCAAAGTAAATGACCTGATGTCAGACCCTTGAAGTTTTGCTCAGCACTGATTACCTACGTCAGGCTGAACCAACTTTCATTGTTATCTCACCCAGATCATTTCCCTGCTGGCCATAAAGCTTGTAGGAACCACACACACACACATCCTTGTCTACATAGTGAGCTCCAGGACAGGCAGGCTGACATAATGAGACCTTAATCATCATTGCGCTTGTTTTCCACATCTTTAGTTTCTACATTACTTTACTTTTGTGTTCTTTGGATGACCACTGTTGCTTTTTTTTTTTAATAACTCCTCACTTAGCTCATTAAAATTCAGATTTCTTTTCTATGTTCATTTAAGGCTATAAACTTCTCCTTTAGTGCTATTGCAGCTAAATCCCACAGCTTCAATGCTTGGCAATTTTGTTGCCATTCAACCAAAGATTTTCTTGACATCTTCTCTGGTCAATTTTTAAGTGTTTCATATTTCCCAAATATGTTTCTTTGCTCTTGTTTCTTTTTTATTTGTTTACCAACTTTTATTTGTGCTGCCAACACACTATGGTGCAAATGAATAATCTTGAATCTTTGGCATCTAGGTTTGTTTTCTAACCTGTGTATGGTCAACATTGGTAAATACTCGATTGTTATTTGGGAAAAAACAAACTTGAGGCTTCAAAGCACACCTTTTAAGTCAAGCATGTTACTTAAAATATAGAGAAAAAAACCCATAACAAGACTCCAGTAATATAGTCACTGGGTTCACAGAAATAGAAGGAGCTTAAAGTACAAAATGTAGGTGAGGATGTGAGGTGCCAGTGGGGTGGTCATGATGGTGAATTTGGATTTGCTATAGTCAGTTTGGTTTCATGTGCATATGGGAAGGAGTGTGTCCTCAGGCTTCTTGATTCTTACTTGAGACACTCAGAAACGCTGCAAGAAAGCTCATGCCTAACATTCTGGGAACACCCAAATGTCAGTCAACCATCATATGGGCCAGCTACATGATGGCGTACTTGAAGGTCTGTACCAGACACACAGGACAACACTGATGAATCTCAGGAATATGGCTTTAAGTGAGGAAAGCAAATGGTGGCAGACAGCACCCACTGGTCTCATTCATGTTCATTTGGAGTGGAAAGAGGCTAGAACTCTGAGATGGTGTGACAATGACTAGGAGAGGGGTGGTACCTGACAGGGCCATCAGGGTACAGGTCACAGGCCTTTCCAGTAACAGCTTCCACAGACAGCTCTCCAGGCCACAGTCAGCCATTTGTGTTGGCAGGTGGTTGGGCCCTTGCTTCATTGCACGTTGTGTGTACATATCCCAAATACCTTGTGTAGGTACTTAACTATTGGAATATTTTTAAAATTTTCACAATTATAGTAAAACATTTTAGACTTTATCCACCCACAAATAATCTTTGAGGAAGAAAGAGACAGATTTGCAGGGACCAGTGTGCTGTACATCCTCTGTGCATCCTCTTACTGAAAAGGACACAAGTGGGGATCTTAGCAGAAAGAAAATAACTGACCACCTAGAGTTATTTTCTAAGGCTGAGGCTGGGGGCTCTAGCAAGTCTTCCCTTGGCCTCAGGATGACCAGTGGGTAATTCTAAATGAGGCTTCTATTTTTGGTT
Organism: Lophiomys imhausi; assembly: GCA_907164525.1. Classification (NCBI taxonomy): domain Eukaryota; kingdom Metazoa; phylum Chordata; class Mammalia; order Rodentia; family Muridae; genus Lophiomys; species Lophiomys imhausi. The sequence continues at coordinate 605,562 of CAJQZJ010033256.1, read as the reverse complement.
ACGAGCCTATCCTTTAATGGCTGAACCATCTCTCCAGCCCTAAATGAGGCTTCTTAAGGTAGGATGACTGTGGCTTTTAGAGCATATTTGGTGGGGGACAGTATGTCTCTGGGACCCAGAGGGAACAGAGCCATGGACCAGATTTTCTCCTTTTGGTGACACTAGTTCCTAGAGGTGTGAGCTTCTGGAACACGCCTCCCTGAAGAGCCTGAAGTTTCTTTTCAATCTCTTTTCTTATAGAACTTAAATTTCAACTCATTTCCCCAGAAAGTGGCAGATACTCCATTCCTTACCACTATGAGATCTTTCTTTGTCTCCCTTGCCCCAGGATTATTGGGGGCAGAGGGCCTGGAGAACTAGCACAGATATCCAGAAAGGGCATCTGGTTCTTTGAGGGATATCCATGCTGGCACCCAAGCATTGACATGGTAACCAGTAGAGTTTGAATATTGTACAAAGTCAGGCAAGGCTAAGGAGGGAGCACTCTCTTTCTCAGAGCTTGGGTGCTCAGCTTATATTGTTGTTCTTCTATTGTTCTTCTGAGGCTGAGCTGGAGTCTTCTTCAGGCCTCAGAACTATTTTCAGAAAAAATGAGTGAGCTCCCTCTGTGGTAGTCATAGGTTCATTCATTCATTCATTCATTCATTCATTCATGTCTACTGTGTGATCTTTAGAGTGGGCCCTGGTCTGACACTGTGTGTATGTGTGTGTGTGTGTGTGTGTGTGTATATGTGTGTGTGTGTGTGTGTGTGTGTGTGTGTGTGATATGTGTACATGGTATGTGTGGAGAATAGTGCCTGGAGACCAAATGTCCATGTCAAGTATTTTACTCTATCACTTTCTAGCTTATGTTTTGAGACAAAGTCTCTCACTGAACCTGGGGCTCACAGATTGGCTAGGCTGGTTGGTTGATGAGCTCCAGAGATCTCCACCTTACGTCTCCCCAGTGCTGGGGTTACAGATACACACTTCTGACCTCAGCTTTTATGTGAGTGTTTGTGATCCAGACTTAGGTCTTGTGTGCATGGCAGACACTGTGCTGACTGGACATCTCCCAAGTCCCTGAAACCATCTTTACAAGAAGAGACACACAGGGACAATTCACCCTGAGGATGGGTAAGCTGGGATGAGATACTGGATTGGGCTGGGCTTGTACTGCCTGAGGAACTCTATTTAATGGCCATAGCGGATGTAGGGGATGGCTTAGAACAGATCCCTGGAGCCTTCCAGGGAGGTGCCCGACAATACTTTGACTTCCTCTCTAGAACCGGGGATAAAAAACTTTCTGTTGTGTCCATCCATCCAGTTGCAGGTCATTATATTTACAGCTCTAGAAAGCTAACATGTGATTACCAGTACCTAGCTGGCACTATAGCTAATATATATAGGACTATAGCTAATGTATATAGGACTATAGCTGATATATATAGGACTATAGCTAATATATATAGGACTATAGCTAATATA
>CAJQZJ010033256.1:553924-604085 GCA_907164525.1 Lophiomys imhausi | reverse complement strand
ATAGCTAATATATATAGGACTATAGCTAATATATATAGGACTATAGCCTAATAGCACCACTGTTAGGCCATTGTAGAAGCTGGTTGCTTCAGTATCACAGGACCCTCCAAAAATGCTTGCCACATCATGTACTCCAAATGAACCAAGGCATTTCTAAAAGGCTAGGCAGATAGAGAAAACATTTCCTTGCTCCTCAGAATGATAGATACCATCTCCAGACCCCATTCTGGCCAGTCCTTGCAGGTTCTGGTGTGCTGTTCCCTGGGGACACCCCAGGCCCTATTCCAAGGTTTCTTAGGAGCTATCACCATGACTGAGCGAGGCTTATCCGGCTTCCCAGGCTGCCTCTGTCATCAGTCCACTTAGATATTAGATGGCAAAAGAAAGTTCCAGACCACATTCTTCCATAGGCCCCAGGCTCTGCGATCTGATTTCTCTCTGAACAAAGCCACTTATTCAGGCAGTATGGTAGACTCCTTGTTCTCTGAAAACCAGTCCTGGCCCAGCCAGGGAGTTGTGATTTGTGTTGCAATTTGATGGAAAGCTACCCTTTGATTTGGTCTCTCCTGTTCCACCTCCCAGAAAGAAATGCGATGCTTCTGAACTTTAGAACCCTGCTCACTAGGGCTCCTGAGGGTGTGTTGTTACCTTCCCTGACAAAATGAAGATTTATTTTGACCCTAGAACAGCATCAATTCTCATGCTTGGGAAACAGAAAATGTGGGCTATGGGGTCTCCTATATCCAGGTTTCAGTCTTGAGTTGGTGGTGTGATCCTGAACAGAAAATTTAATCCCCTGGAGCTCATGCTGTGCTGAAATGTGACCTTGGGTTCCTTTGTTATATGGAGCAATTTTGTAGGAGTCCAATAGTTAGAAGGTGTTCTTGCATATTTACCCCAAGCTGCGTGTGTGTGTGTGTGTGTGTGTGTGTGTGTGTGTGTGTGTGTGTGTGCAGCAGGTACATGTGTGGTGTGTGTGGTGGACAGAGGCCTATCTCAGGTGCTATCTACTTTTCCTTCCTTCCTTCCTTCCTTCCTCTCTTCCTTATTTCTCTTTCTTTCTTTCCTTCCTTCCTTGCTTTCTTTTCTTTTTCTTTTTTTTTTTAAACATTTATTTATTTATTTATTTATTATGTATACAGTATTTGCTCTACATATATGCCCGGGCACCAGATCTCAATGTAGATGGTTGTAAGCCACCATGTGGTTGCTGGGAATTGAATTCAGGACCTTTGGAAAAATAGCCAATGCTCTTAACCTCTGAGCCATTTCTCCAGCCCTCTTTTTTTTTTTTTTTTGAGGCAAGGTTTCTCACTGGCTAGGCTGGCTGGCCAGCAAGCCCCAGGGATCTGGCCTCAACACTGGGATTGGAAGGAAACGCCACCATGTCCAGCTTTTTCATGTGGATTCTGGAGCAAAAACTCAGGCCTTTACCAACTAAGCACTCTCTCCAGCTCCTAGAAGGTGTTCTTATTTTGTCTTCTTGAAGTATCCATACTGTGGATGAGAAGGGTGAACCTCAGAGCCAGAGTACAGGGGCAGGCTGGCCAGGCTGTGGTTAAAAAAAACATGTCCAAAAACATATGGCTAATTAAACATTTAACCAGTATTTATATTATATTTAATTGGTTCGGTGGCTGTTAATCTTTAAGCAGCCATTATAAATGAGTACACAGAGACCACATGTGGATTTTAACGAGCCTTGGCCTGAGTTATGCAATCTTAGCCCATCTAAACTAGCTCTTAATTCTACTACCCAAATATGACCCCATATATACATACGTCCCCTTGGACTGCCATTTTCCATGCCATGCTGATGTTCCTGGCCATGTGGAATGAGGTTCTTTTTTTCTAACCCATAGTCTGGGAGACCTTAACTTTGGTGTCTGTGGGAGGAATCCCAGGCTGGGGACAGGGCTGTTTGATGTGCTTCCCAGACCCTGGCTGTGTACCTTAGGCAGGATTAGGTCTTAAGTAATGTTTGTTTCGTTTCTGTCCTCTTATCTTCTACCCTGCCTCACTTTATGGCTGTCTTAGTCAATGTTCTGTTCCTATGAAGAGGCACTATGACCACAGCAACTCTTATAAAAACTTTAATTGGGGGCTGGCTTAGAATTCAGAGGTTTAGTCTGTTCCCTCATGGTGGGAAGCATGGCAGCATGCAGGCAGACATGGTGCTGGAGTTCTACATCTGGATCAGCAGGCAGCAGGAAGAGAGACTGGACCTAGCTTGAACATTTGAAACCTCAAAACCCACCCCCCAGTGACACACTTCCTCCATTGTGGCTACACCTACTCCAAAAAGGACATGTATCCTAATCCTAGCTCTTTTGGCTCTTGGGACAGGGTGTAGGATTTCATACTACAGGCCTGGCTAGATTCTTCTGGAATCTGAGTCCACCCACTACAGGGTCGGTCTTTGACACCCTGATGAACCAGGGCACCAGAGCCTCCCTCCAATTCCTCCTGGAGCCCTACAGCATCCAGTCCTTCCATGTTGCTCTCCTCAGGGTCCCCAACCCCTACCAGGATCTCTCTGGGGTTGATTGTTCCCCTACTGGGCTCTGTATTCTGTGCTTCCCAGAAGCCTATCTCCTGTGCCTGGCTATCTGTACTCAGTAGGTGTCCAAGCCAACTTGTCAACTTGACAGGATTTAGAATCATCTAAGAGACAAATCTGTGGGCGTGTCTGTGTTGGACTTTCTATATTGGGTTAACTGATATGAAAAGCCTGACCTTAAATGAAGGTGGCACTGTTCCATGGGATGGGACCCCAGAATGAAGATGAAAGGAGCAGTCAAGTTGAGTTGAGCAGCAGCATTCATCTCTCTCTCTGGTTCTTGGCCGTAGGTGCGATGTGGCCTGCTGCCTTGTTTACCTGCTGCTGTGACTCCCCACCAAAATAAACCCTTTCTTCCTGAAGCTGTTTTTGTCAGGTCTTTCATCCCAGTAACTAATACAGTCGGAACCTGTGAATCCAACTGGGATCCTCTGTGTACCTGACCTTCAACCTGCCCTTTAGTTCCTTCTGGGAAACGAGCCCTCTTCCCTCCCTCAGTGTATTGAGCCTCTTCTGAATGCTAGGAGCCAGGGACACAGTGGTAATCCATGAATCAAGGAGAGTCTCTCTTCCTTCCACTATAAATTACATGGTTAATGATGAAGTTACAACTTCGGTCAGCACAATGGACCCCAGAGAGCTTTGGGAATGTGTCAGGATTGGCCCTGGTCTCAGGGAGTGGTCAGGAGAGTGGCAGTTGCTCTGGGGTCCCCTTCCAGGCTGTAGTCACACTAAAGAGGACACATGTCACTCTAAGACAAATGTGTGCAGACACTCTGGAGCCTCCTAGGGAGGGCTTCCTGGGGGCGGGGGGAAAGAGTCAGCTAAGTGTGTAACTTTTTCTTCCTTTACAACGTGTGTGTGTGTGTGTGTGTGTGTGTGTGTGTGTGTGTGTGTGTGTACGCACGTGATTTTTACCCAGGGCTGGGGGGAATCCATGAGGATATCTAGGAGAAAGTTTGGTCTCAAGAGGTCACAAGAAGGTTGTGTATGATAGCACTGAGGAATTACAAGGCAGCATTTCTTCCTCTGGCAGCCAAAGCCAGCATGGGGCACAAGCCTCTGGTAGCACAGAGCATCTGGATCTGCACCACCAGAAAGTGATCCATCAATGGGATGCCTTGTGCAGTGTCCCACCTGTACATCTGTTTGAAGCAGGCCTGGGCATTCAACTTCTGAACCCAGCTTGAAGAAGGCCAGGCACAGAGGATAAGAAAAGCCCCACTGAGAAGCCTTGACAAGCAAACCGTTCAGTTTTCCTGTCTCCTAAGGACACTATCTGCTGTCAAATGACCCTTTCAGAGTCTGCCAACAGCTGCTCCCCTTGTGACCCAGGCTTCCCCAGGAAAGACATTTCTGTTTTCCAAGAGTTGCAGCCTGGGGCCATTCTGAAGGTGGGAATTAATGTAGGAAGATCAGTCACAGTGAAGAGAAAATAACATGTTGACCAGTGTGCTCAGGCCAGGGACAAAAACATGAAGGGGCTGCCAGATCCACACACTGAGCAGATGAAGTGGTAGACGGGGCCTGGAATGCATGGCAAAGTCCATCGTCTGCATGGTCTAGATCACTCCTAGCCTGGGGGTATGGTTCCCACACATGGATGTCTCCTTAGCTGACACTGAACTAGTGTTCTTTCTGGGCGAAATGTGACCTGAGCAGTTACATGGGCTCTGCTGCTTGGAAGGGTGGGTGCCCAGTTGACAGATCCTCTGTTGTCTGAGATTCTTGGTAATTTTTGGACAAGAGGCTTACACTTGCTCTCTGGACTAGGTCCTGATAAATATAGTGACAAGCAGTGCCCTCACCATCCTCTGTGGCCTCCAGGGGAAAGTCACCCTAAGACAGTCACCCACTCTTGGAGGACACTTAGAGTCTGTCATTCAGTGCAGCCCCAATCCTGTCACTTCTAGCTGATGAGCCCTGAGTTGTGAAATGGTGAATGAGATTAGACCTCCCTTGTAGACGCTGCTGAAATTTGCTTGAGGAAAAGTAGGTGGATCATGTGGCTCTGTGCCAGGCAGGTGGAGGCTCAGAGGACTCAGGACCAAAGACCAGACAACCGAGCCCCAACAGGCACGAAGGTGGTGCTCTAGTGCCACTGGATGCCAAATGGGTACAGATGCTCTGGGGAGAAGGGCATAAAATTGCAGCTGGCATGCTCCGCTCTGTAGCTCTCTTCTTCTTCCTGCTTTTCTCTGTCATTTTGTGATATGATGTCTGTCAGTATTATAGGTAGGAAGTCAAATCCACAATACCTCAGTCTAAGCCAAGTGGGCAGGTTGCCTCAGAGGTGTGGCATGTGTTTAGGAGTTGGGAATGCACAGAGTCAGGTGTCAAGGATTTTGGGACATGCTGCCTCCTTACCTCTTAAGGACTCTGGACCAGTGTCTCACTTTCTCTTATTCTCCTACTGTGGGTCCTTCTGGAGTCTAGTTGTGGCCGCCCACAGTACTAGGGGGGATGCTTGACCTTGGCACCACCCATCTGATATGGTAGGCAGAGTGAGATAAGGTGTTGATATGGAGGAGTCCTACTTAGGACCCCACAAACCACTGATCTGTGTGCTGGAGAGTAGGAGCCGTCCTCTGGGCTGCACGGCCCTGAGTGCCAGGTAGACCCTCCCATCATGGATGGAGATAACTACGGCAGCCAGCAGGGTCCAACTGTGCTTCTTGGGCTTCATGAGGAGAAACACTTTGTTTCAGTCATCCATCAAATGCAGCGATCTGTCCCATCCTTTTGTTCACTATTAGCTTAACCTGAGGAAACGTCCTGGTAATGGGAGAGCTTAAAATATGGCTCCCATTCAGGAAAGCAGGCTTATAATAACACGTTTGTAATATCCAGACATGCCTACCTGGTCAATTTGGGAAGCTTCCGGAATGTTCCAAACAATGTCTGAAATCTTGCCTCCGTGAACTAAAAATACCTTAATTTGATCCTTGTGGTAGCCCTGGTGATGGCCAGGGGATTGGCTTTGCAGATTAAAGCATTCTCTGTCCCAGGGAAGTTCATAATGTGCCCGAGAAAAGCAGCATTGTCTGTTTTCATCTCAGGGTCCTCAGCATTTCCTCTCACCCTGTTCTTCATCCTTGCTCTGCCATTCTGCCTGAGGCCCTCATCCTCCTCAGGTGAACATCATGAGGAAATGGTTGTTATGTGCCTACCCTGTGGATTAACAGCAACTCCCTGGGACACTGATATGGGCTCAAGGGTAGGCTCTGTTTGGCCTAGCCAGCTATCCGATGCTACCTGAACCCTTTGCTGGGACTCTTTCCCCAGTCAGCAAATGGGGCAACATTTACAAAGCTAACCTGAACAGCTACCCCCAGCTCTTCAGTGCTACCCTTTCCCCACTAGCTGAAGGGCCCTAGTCTAAAATCTCATTTCATGTCTCTCTTGCTCCCTCATGACCCTATGTTATTGGAGGTTCTGAGTCTCCTATTTGTTGGGGGTTAAGTGGGTGGTGAACTTGCTATGAAATGGAGTCCAGCCCCCTTGTACAGACACACAGCTGAGGTCTCGGGATCTCAGGCCATTTTTGCTATAGGTTAGTGGTAGCTGTAAGCTGGTTGCCTGTGTACACTGCTGCAACTAGATGTGACAGTAGACTGGGGTCCTCCTATATTCCATACCACACAACCCTGACACAACGAGGCTAACTGGCCACATTTGCAGAAACACAATGTAGACTGAACCCTCTGCAGACTCCAGCTCAGAACCTAGGAAGGTGATGGAGAACAAATTGAACACATTTCTAAAGACAGAGCAAAGCTGGCACATGGCTTATAAACACAGGCAGCATTCTAACACTTCACATAGCTTAATTTATTTAATTCTCATAGTGAGTCTTTTAGATGGTGACTCTTACACATAAGGAAATGAACCAGAAGCCTAAATTACTTGCCCACAGCCCTGAATCTGGTGACAGCCAGTCAGTCTGTAATTGTCACTATGCCTTGTGTTTTTTTGTTTTTTGTTTTTTCTATATCCATCTGCTGGACCCTCCTCTGGGCACCAGAGAACCTAGGTTACCTCAGTCACTGCAGAAATGAACAAATCAGACATAGGCTTTGCCCTGAACTCTGTCCAGATTTCCAGATTAAATCCTGGCTGTGAGTTGGAGACAGCCTTGAGGGCATGGGTGGCTGAGGCTCCTACATGTGACTAGGGCCCCCCTCTGGAGGGTCCAGTCTCCCTATCCACACACAGAGCCTGAGAGTAACACACAGGGGTCCCCACCTTCTTCCCTGGGTTGTTCCCATGGCAGGAAGTGGGAGGTAGGCTCAAATGGGGTTCAGGACTAGGTCCAGGTCCTTGTTGCTGAAGCTGATCTCAGAAACCCTGCCAGAGGGGGCTTCCAGGGCCAGGGCGCCCCATCGTTTCATGGTTCATTCTTGCCCCAATCTTGGAGCACTTCAGTCAGGTTGCGGATCTACATGTTCCCAGACAGCTTAAGGCCCTCTGGGGTCCCCAAAGCTCCTAATCTCCCAGCTTCCTGCCTCGGAAGGAAAAACCAAAACAACTGGAAAGGTGGAGAAGCACAGCCAACACAGTGGTCTCATGGCCGCTCAGGTGCAGCAAGTGAACTCTGGCTGGCTGGGCCGCAGGACTGCCCCTCCCCCCCTCCCCGCGCCAGGAACAGCTTCGCAGGTAGCCAGATGTTGAGCTTCCCAGGGAAGCGGGACTGCATGGTGGGGCCTGTGTGGGGTTACTGGTGTCAGGCTGGACAGCCTTATTAATAGAACATCTCTGAAGACAATGGGGCCGGGCGCTTCTAGACCGGAAACTGAGAGCAGACTCTATTATTATTCATTAAGGTAGAGCTGGGAGAGGGTTGGAGGGCAGCCGGCTGGGCTCGGGCCAGGAAAACGTCTGGAGGCCGGATTCCGGGCCAGAGGCCAAGTTCTCAAAGTGCCCTCAGCAGTCACTCTCCTTTTCTTATCACCAGGCTCCTCTCTGACTCCAGTCTGGGGTAGAGATTAAGGCAGGAGTCATCTTGGGATTAAATGCCAGCTCTGCCCCCATAGCTGTGTAGCTTTGGGGACATGGTCTAACTTTTCTGACACTCAATTCTCAGCCGCGTTCACCCATCTGCTCCGGCTACGTGTGGGTGACTCCGTGTAAGCTGAAGCCTCCATTTTACTAAAGCAATGGTTGGATCATGCCATTTGCTTATAAACTTATGCTTTGGACTGGGGCTGAAGCTTAGTTGGAGTGCACAGAGCCCTGGGTTCAATCCCCAGCTCTGAATGAAACTGGTGGGTTGGTGTGTGCTTGTCACTCAAGGACTCAACAGGTTAGAGGCAGGAAATTCAGGTCATGCTAAGCTAGGTAGTGAGTTCAAGGCTAGCCTGAGCTATAAGGGACTCTTTTTTTTTTTTTTTTTTTTTGGTTTTTCGAGACAGGGTTTCTCTGAATATTTCTGGCTGTCCTGGACTTGCTTTGTAGACCAGGCTGGCCTCGAACTCACAAAGATCCGCCTGCTTCTGCCTCCCAAGTGCTGGGATTAAAGGCGTGCGCCACCACCGCCCGGCTGGGACTCTTTCTCTTAATCAAAGGAAAATAAAGTAATAAATAAGTAAATAAAATAAATAAATACATAATAAGAAAATAAATAAATAAAATATTAAAAGCTTATGCTGGGTCAGAGGGGTTACAGTGGTCTCATCCTGTAGGGCTGAGGATGAGAGCAGGTGGTAGCTTGGAGAAAGCCTCTGGAGAAGGCTTCTACATAGCAAGGCCCCACTGTCTCTGTGCTGATAATAGTGTTACCGAGTTCTAGGCCCACTGGTGAGTCCCAAGTAGCCAGCACCTTAAGTGTTACTACTTTCCCAAGATCTGGGACAAGAGAAATCCTGTTGCCACCCCTTTCCTGGAGCACAGAGCCTGGCACAGAGTAGGCTTTATGAAGTAGATGTAGGTGATTTTACAGTACCATTTGGTGGTGGAGGGCCAATATGTAAAATTCCCCCACCTCTAGGTTTACAGGGCAGACCTATCCAGCCATGATTGTGTCTAGAACCATATTTCCTACACTCACACCTCTCCCCACCGCAAGAGTCTGGTTCACAGTACCTGCCCCTATACCACAGGATCTTTGCATATACTGTTTTCACTCTTCCTGTATGCCTCCTTCTCCCTATCCTTCATCCTTGGGTTCTGCCAGATTCTCTCCTTTTGACCCCCTGAACTGTCAGGCATCACTCCTCAGAGAAGCTGCCTTTGTTTTTGTTTTTTAGAAACAGGGTTTTTCTGTATATCCCTGGCTGTCCTAGACTCACTTTGTAGACCAGGTAGCCTTGAACTCACAGAGATCTTCCTGTGTCTGCCTCTGGGGTTAAAGGTGTGCGCCACTACTGCCTGGCAATTACAGACAGCTGTGAACTGCGAGTAGGTGCTGGGATTTGAACCCCGGGCTCTTTGGAAGGGAAGCCACTGCTTTAACTCCTGAGCCATTTCTCCAGCTCCCTTGAGAAGCCTTTTTGCTTCCTGTACAAAGTAGCCTCCTGGACTCTTTGTTCAGTATTTTTTTTTTTCATAGCACTTAGCAACTGAAATATTTCTGGATTTTTTTTTTCTCACCTCTCTTGTCTGGAATGGATCTGTCCTGTTTTATTAGTTTCTCCCTGGGTTTAGTACAGCGTTGGTCCCATTGTAGTAGCTCAAGTGTCATCTAATGATGGTGGAATTTCTGAAACAGTCTGAGGAAGAAATGAGCTCCGCACAGCCTCACTGACTGAAAGAAGTCACATCGGGGCTGGGGAGGGGGTCAGAGGGTAAAATGCTTGCTCTACAAGTATGAAGACCTAAGTTGTATCCCCAGAACCCATGTAAAACAACGGCCATGTGACTTCTACCTATAAACACAGAGCTGGAATGCGGAGGCAGGAAGATCCTGGGGCTGAAATAGTAAGCTCCTGGGTCAATGTGATGGCTAATCTTGAGTGTCTACTTGATTGCATCTGGAAATGACTAAAACCTAGCAGCTAGGCACATCTGGGAGGGTTTTTGGATCTTTTGAGGAGGGAAGACCCACCCAAAACCTGGATCATGAGGCCAGAAGACCCCCCCCCCCCCCCCCCCCCCATTCAGATGGCAGGACCAAAAAGGACATGGAAGAAAGAAGCCTTTTGTATTTTGCCTCCTTGCCCTTACTCTCGATGACAAGTTCATCGATCCTGCTGCTGAGACATTCCTTCTCTGGTGTTAGAACCTACTTCTTCATACACTGAAGACCAGCTGAGACATCCAGTCTCATGGACTGAACAGCTACTAGATTCTAGGCCTTTCCGTAGGGAGACAGCCATTGTTGGATGAGCCAGGACTCAGATGTATTAGTCAGGTTTCTCTAGAGTAATAGAACTTATAGAATCTATAGAAAGAGGATTTATTAGAATGACTTAGAGGCTGTGGTCCAGCTAATTCAACAATGGCTGTCTGTGAACAGAAGGTCCAAGAATTCAGTAGTTGTTCTGTACATGAAGCTGAATGTCTCAGTTGGTCTTCAGGATACACCAGAATCCGGAAAAAGCAGGTACTAAAAGCCAGTGAAGGAATGGGCTTGCTAGTGAGGGCAAGAGCAAGCAGGCAAGGAGCAAAAACTTCCTTCTTCCATATTCTTATATAGGTTTCCAGCAGGAGGTGTGGCCCAGATTAGACATGGGGTTTCCCAAACCCAATGGTCTGGATTAAAGGTCTCTCTTCCCACCTCAAGATCTGGATTAGAAGTGGATCTTTCTACCTCAAATTAAGCAAAAATTCTTCACAGGTGTGCCACTCCATTTTTGGGTTTTGGATAGTTCTAGATGTAATCAAGGTGACAACCAAGAGTAGCCACCACAACAGCATGTAAACCACTATAATGAATCCCCCTTTGATATATATCATTCTATCATAGTTTCATTCTATCACTTCTGTTCCTCTAACCCTAATAGAGAGAGAGACCTTGTCTCAGAAAATAAGGTGAATGGTGACTTTGGAAGTCATCCTGTTATCAACATCTGGCCTCCATATGCACACATGTGGATGAGCACATATGCATACCACACACACATACTCACATACACACATGCTTACATATACATATGCACCACATTCACACACACATAGTCACATACACTCACACATGAATGCACTCACACACATACTAACACATACATCAAACACACTCACACACACAGTCACATACACTCATACACTCACACATATATTTCCTCTCATTCACAAACACATACACACATTCACACATCACACACCCCCTCATACATACACAGTCACACACATTTATACACTCATACACTCACACTCAAAACACATGCTTACACACACATTCACACATACAGTCACACACACATATGCCATTGCATGACAAAATTTAATTCCATAGTTCTTATGCTGTATCCTCTCCAGCCCACATTCTGGTCAAGAAAACATGCATTTGCTCCTCGGTCCTTCTTTCTCTAGTACAGTCTGGCTTGGGCTCAGCTTCCTTCCTGCTGGGAGAGAGCTGCAGGTTGCAAAGGGTCCAAATGGCCATTAGCTGGAGTAGTCAACATGGAGTCACACTCCCCAGGAAACCTTCTCATAATTATCCACTGGCTTGACTGTTGGTGGAACGGGAGGGAAGGAGTTTTATATCCTCATTACATTTTCCCTCATTTGCCTGGACTCCTGCTGAACTAGGGCTTACGAGCTGCATGGGACCCTAGCTTTCTCTCAGACTTAGAAGCTCATCTCTGAGCAGAAGGGTCCAGTACAATGTCCAGACCACACTACATGAGCAGAAGGTAAGGGAGTGGCCCCAAGGAAATGGACAGCCAAGGATCAGGGGTTCCAGGTTCCTCTTTGTACTTTCTCATTGGGTAGGTGGCTTCACACCCCCTAGCTTCTTGCTCCTTATCTGCAAGATGGAAATAAATATCTACCCCTTTTTAGGAGCCAGTGGGAGGAAGCCAGGATCGCAGGGAAGGAGAGCTTTTGGAAAGAGACGCTCCAAACCCTGTAACCAACTGGTCTCTATCCCTCCTAAAGTCACAATGGCAGAAACCTGGGATGTTGACCCTGAGGTTCTGTGCAATTTTCAGATGTCTTCAGAGTCATTTGGGGAGAGGAGAGGGAGAGAGGAGACGGGGGTGGGGGTGGGGGGAGGACGACTATTAACCTCAGTGGGGTTAGGGTAATGGTGTCTGAAGGGTGAGTTCAAGTGAGGACAGAGACAGTGAGAGTCCAGTCCTTATTCTGAGGCACTTCACCTGTGTGTGTCTGGACAGGCCCCCTGACTTTTCTGAACCTTCTTACCACGTGTGACAGGGAGTATTGTGTCTCCCATTCCATGATGTCCTGAGGATGAAGTGAGAGGTATTGATGTTTGGCTCTGGCGGAGTCAGCAGTTCTCCAGGGCCAAGGTTGTTATCATGATGCCAATAGGGGTGGTAAGTCCTCTGCCTGTTTGGTGAGACCCAACATCCAGCTCAACCTCTTTCCCAGGAGGCCAGGGGCCAGGCCACCTTGTCCTCCCTTTCCATTCCTATGCTGTCATCTTCTGGCAAAAGTCAGAATTGCAGCTTCTGGAGAGATTGCAGCAGAAGGGAAAAAACAGATATACATCTGTATGCCACACAGGGCCCAAGTCATACTCTTAGGGTATGCAGCAGGCCAATCAGGAAGCAGATACAAGTCTCAAACCCTGAGGCCACTATTAGAGATTATTGAGTGCAGAGATTCTTGGAGGCTTGTCTATAGCAAGGAGCAAGTCAACCCCAAGTCTATTCCACTTTACCTTCTGAATAGAACACTCACAACCCCCCCCCCCCCCACGATTTAGCCCATCATCTTCCGCCTCTTACTGCTACATAACATTTAGGAGTTTTTATAAAAACTGTAGACCTAACCATTCCATGTCTAGTTTAAACATTCATGTCACCACTGTCCCACATGCAAGCTCTCTACCCGGCACAGAAAACTGTTTGGTGCTCAGCTTACCCATTCAGTTTTCTCCTCATCCTCTAGCCCTCCCAGGCCCTGCTCACAGGTCTTCCCATCCACTCTCACATCTCTGTTCCATTGCTGTCTGACTGACTCTTAGGCAGTCTACAGAGGGGCTCCTCTGGGTGCTACCAATAGCAGCCACCATAGGAGATGTGATCTGGGTGCAGTATTGCTGTTTCCCCCTCCCCTGCTGCCTCTCCAAGCCCCTTCATCTCTGGGAATCTCTTTTCTCAGTTCTGAGCTGGTGACATGTTCTCAATTTCATGTAGTACACTGTGCTGTGTGTATGCTGTCTTCTTTTACACCCAGATGGCCATCCAGGTCCTCTTAAAATAGTGATCCCTGCCAAGAGCTGTCTGCCTGGTCCTGTCTTTGGCCATGAACTCACCTTTTCAAGACATTATTGGCTCGGGAATACACAGGTGTTTATTAAAACTGCCTGCCATGTTCATTCCCACAGCGGGCTTCTGAAGCATTATAGCTGGTGTGGGTACAGGTGTTTATGTAAGGTCTGAAGACATTCTACAGCAGTCTGGAACACAGGGGTTTACTGGGGTAGCTACTCAAAGCTGTCACACTGGAGCTTGTGTCTCATGTCACCATAGCCTTTGGTCCAAGGTTCCCAAACTCCGTCTTCTCTCACTAGGCACTTCACATGTGTGAAGTCCTCCCTTGTGCCCAGGGCATAGAAACTTACCAGTTGAGACTGGGGCTTTTCCCCCAATAAAGCTCAAAGTATCCTGGTACACAACTTATGAGCCCTTACTAGGATTTGATCTAGAGCAATGGTTCTCAACCTTCCTAACACTGCAACTCTTTAATACAGTTCCTCATGTTGTGGTGACCCCTAACCATAAGATAGTTTTGTTGCTACTTCATAACTATAATTTTGCTACTCTTTTGGATCGTAATGTAATGTAAACATATGATACACAGGATATCTGATATGTGACCTCAAAGGGGCTGCAATCCACAGGTTGAACTGGACCCTTTCTCAGAGATCCTGGGCATGTCTTATCACTGTGTTTTTTGATTCTCCCTCCTCTTGTTGCACCCGCTGGCGTACTGGCAGCTGACACTGGCACCTTTTGGCCAGAGACTCACTGTGAAGACACAGATGGCCTCTCGCCTCTACATGGGGTGGACAAGAAGTGCCTGGTGATGCACATCACACCAACAGCAACAGTCCTCCCTCAACAAGCTGGTATTGGTATGTGAACACCCCATCTCTCAAGATCCAAAGGATGCCATCTCTGAGGTGTGTATTCTACAGACTCCTAAAGTTCCTGGTGGGATCTCCTTCTAGACTCCAGTAGTGGGGTTGGCGACACCCTTTATTGGCTGCCCCTTCTCCAAAGACAGTGCCTGTCCTCGAAAGCTTGTCTCAGATTCTGCCTCTGGGGACCCCAAAGCCAGGCAGATGTTTAGACACCTGTTCAGTACTGTAGATATTTCCTTCCTCTTTTTCTCTCACTGTAGGCTACCTCTGGCTTGCCTTAAAAGAGCACATCAAGATGATGGTTTGTGTGTGCCCTGTCTCATAGGCTTTCCTGCTCCTGTCCATTTTGGCAACCAAGTTCTTTCGTGCCTTGGCAAAATCCCAGGAAACCAGGCTCCCTCCCAGCTGCCAGATGAGCTGCCATGACCTGTCCAGACCCAGGCTGACCCGTGCTAACTGAGACTAGTTCAGGACAGTACCAGGAAGAATCACAGCAATGTGAGAGGTTGGAAAGTTCAAAGTCAGCAAAAATAGAATTTAATCCTGCTCAAGTGTAGGCAGCCAGTCCTTCTGGTGACAATTCTGGGCAGTCCTGGAGGGTCTCACTTGTGTTTTCGACAACAGTCGGTTGGTTCCACAGGCCCCATGGCTCCCCATCCCCAAACTGGTCCTTGTGGGGCAGTGGGAGGCTGCTATTTCCTCAGAGAGGAAGTGAGTCACATGGTGCGGTGGCGCTGATCAGCACATCCTTTCTTCTATCTAGTTAGCTCCTATCAGCACAGACCCAGCAATCCTGGGCTCTGTTCTCAAGTCAACTTGGGTGTTTCTTTGGCACCCTGGGCCAGAAGGGCCATGGCCACCCTAAAATACCTTCCGTGGTACACAGCCCTCCAGTTCTAGTAACTCCGGCCATCCTTCGTATTTGTTTGTTTGTGGGCTGTTCTTTAAGAACTAGGGAGAGAAGAGAGATATTTCAGACAGTGGGCAAGGCTGTCTAGTACTCATACAAAAAGCATTTGCATTGTTCCCCCACACTCAGAAGGACACTCGGGAGGGCTCACTTACCTCTGCCACAGCCTCATTTTACAAAAGGGTCCAGAAGCTCAGGAAAGGACCACAAGTTGCTCAAGGTTTCAGAAATGGGATCGGAGCCTGTTACGGCCCACGGGGGCACAAAGGATTGGGAGTGCTTGGGGAGTTGTAGCCTTTCTCCAAAGCCCCCATGGGGCTCCCATAAGGCCCCAAATTATAATAAAAACAGCATGGAAAAGAAGACTCTTAACAGTTATTGAGTGGCTGCTACAAGCCTGGCACTGTCTCATGTTGCTTTAGGTACTTAATCTGCACAACAGCCCTGGGACGTGCATACTGTTAAGGTTCCATTCTGTGGGGGAAACTGAGGCATGGACAGGTAATGTCACTGCATGTGGTTCCCCCCAGCTGGGAAATTCATGTGATTTCTCTAATGTGTTACCGGTATGGGAACATAGGACATCTTTGGGGCCTTGCTTTTGGTGGATCTGGATCCTTCCCTATAAGGAGGAAGAAAACGGACTTGGCTAGCCAGTGCAGCCCCAACTCTGCCACTGTCCTGGCTCCCTTGGGTATGCTGGAGCCCAGTCCTGGCCCTGCATTCTCACCCAGAGGCCATGGATATTCTCCCTTTTTGTCTCCTAGCTTAAGCCATCTTGAACTGGGCCTGATTTCTAAATGTGGGTGATGGTTAGTCTTGATTGCCCATTGGCTGTACTGGGAAGTGGCTAGGTTGTTTGTAAAGTATTCTTTTGGATGTGTCTCTGTGTGTGAATGTTTCCAGAGAGGATTAATGAACAAGGCAGTTATTAACCCAAGCATCCCATTCATAGGCTGGGAGCCTAGATAAAGGGAAAAAGGAGAGAGCCACTAGGCCAGACCTCTGCTCTCTGCTTCCTGGCCTCCATAAGGTGAGCTGCTTTGCTCTGCCATGATAGGTTGAAAGCTCTGAAAGCACAAGCCAAAATAAATTTGTCCTTTGGATTGTTTCTCTCAAATCTTTGTAATGGCAAAGAAGTAAGAACAGTACAAAATTTCTAATGTGGGTATGTCCTTATAGAAGCACATTCATACAAGCCAGCATTGTCCAGTCAAGGAAACAGCCCCAGCAGTCCTCCTCCCAGAGTTGATCCTCACTTCTCCATTCTCCCCTCAGCCCTGCCTGCACCTCAGTCTCTACACATGTGGGTTGCTGTATCTAGTATCATTATCACATGGGCATCCTGTCTGTCTCCTGACTCTACCTTTTCTTCCACGCTGCTCTCTGTGCTTCACCAACGAGGCTGCCTGAGAGACAGGATGTCTTCGTGAAGCTGGGCAAACCTGGGTGAGAAGTGTGCTGCCTCTCACAGTTGTTCTGAGACCTGAGCTCTCCAAGTCTCTGGAATCTCACACACGTGCTAAGATGATAGTCGTTATGTGCTTCACTGTGCATGTTAGATGGGAGACTGCCAGTAACTTGCTTGACATATACCTGAGCAGAGTGAGCACTTATTACTGTGTCTCAGATCCTGCCATTCTCTTGCACATGTCTCTTTTGGGTTCCCACTACTTTCCTTTTGAGTCTACTTTACACAGTCTTTTGTGTAGAAACATTAACCCTTAGCTCTCATTTTGCTCCCTGCCCTTCCCTACTCCAAGATAGCTTCCTGTCTACATTTCTTTCTCTTTTTTCTGGTTCAGTTTAGTGCCTTTCTTCTTTCTCCCTTTTTTTGTCCTCACTTTTTGGGTACTTGTATATACCTATGGGACCCACCTCTTGCAAAATGGGCAAGGTAGCTTCCTGTTGGGATTTGGCTACTTGGACCACCCAAAATTGGGGTGAATGATGGTAGGGCAGTCCTCCATGCTGGTTCTGTTAGGGAGTCTCTGACGGACAATGTGCGTTACTGTCCTTCTACCCCCTGAAGCTCTTTGTTCACCTCAGACAGGGAGGCATCCAGGAACCCACCTGCTCATAGGGGCTTTTATCCTTGAGGTCTTTAGCACCTATGAAGACCCAGCTGTCCCGGAAGCCCAGCTGCTTTGCATAAGAACTCCCCAGGTTGGAGAAGAGCATCCTGAGCTTATCATTCATTCTGCCAGAGAGAACGGTTGGGGTGAGGCTGGAGAACATTGATGGGAGGTGGGAACAGGGTGAGGGTCTCAATGACCTGTCCCACTCTCCACTGCACACATAATATCAGCCTTCTGAGGCTGTAAGAGTTCACTGGGATTGGGCTAGGTTCTGAGACTTTCCAAGAGAGCTTTAGGTAGGGCTGGAGATATGTTTGGACAGTACTGCTGTGTTTGCAGGTACTGCATGTGTTCATCTGGGAAACACAGGTCATTGTGAAGAATTAGCTAAAAGGTGAGGCTTACCCTTCTCCCTTGCAGAAGTCATCGTAAACATTTTAACTTGGTCATGAGTTGGTTAACAATGGGATCCATTCTAAGAAATGTGCTGTTAGGTGATTGAATGTACTAACATCACGAGTGTATTTATTTACACAAGCCAAGCTGGCTATGACATTCACTACACAATCCTGAATTTAATGGGGGCATACAGTCTGCAGTTAGTCATAACAAGCTATCTGGCATAAATGAAATTTTTCTTCTTCTCACATGTGTGTGTACATGCATGTATATGTATGACTGCATGTGTGTGGGCACACATTTGTATATGTGCCTATGCATGTGTATGTGTGGTGGCCCAAGGCTGATGTTGAGAATATTTCTCAGTCACTGTTCCAATTTATTCTTTTGAGTCAGGTTACTCAATCAAATACAGAGCTCACTGATATAGCTAGTTTGTCTAGCTTGATTGCTTTGATAATCCTTTGTCTCAACCTTCAGCGGCTAGAATTACAGACTGTCTACCTATAATTGATGTACGTTCTGGGCATTTGAACCCACTCTCCACTCTTATTTAGCAAGATTATCCATTGAGCCTTTGCACCAGCCTATTGAAGATATATATATATCACTCATCCCTAGAGGGTAAGTGTGGTGGTTTAAATAAGAATGGCCCCCATAGGCTCATATACTTGAATTCTTGGTCACCAGGGAGTGATATTGTTTGAAAGGATTACAAGAATTAGGAGGTTTGACCTTGTTGTAGGAAATGTGTCACTGGGGATAAAGCCCATGCTAGGCTCAGCCTTGTTTTCTCTCTCTCTCTCTCTCTCTCTCTCTCTCTTCCCCATCAGGATGTAGTCCTCAGCTTCTTCTCCAATACTATGCCTGCCTGTCTGCTGTCATGCTCTCTGCCATGATGATAATGAGTCTTTGAAATGACAAGCAATCCACCAATTAAATGCTTACTGTTATCAGAGCTGCTTGGTCATGGTGTTTCTTCACCAGAGTAGATCATCTTGCAAGTCCTTAATATGTTTTATACCATCATATACAATGCAGTGTGTCTTCTTATATGCACATATAGTGACATATGTCATCATGCTATAATTTCAGTAAACAGTCCATCGCTATTGGATGGGGGGAGAGTTTGCCATCATTGCAATGAAGGTCACAGCATACCACCCGAACAATATTTTTCCCACACTTTTCTGATTCTTTTCTCAGGATAATTTGCTGGAAGATGGGGCTTTCAGGAGAGTGGGAAAGTGCAGGCAGGTGTGGAAATACTTGGTTTGTACCATCATATAGCCTAGCAGGTGGAGTTTCCTACTTACTTGGTCCCTGGGTCATCATAGGAGGCCACCAGCACCAGTGTACTATCTGGAATTTGTTCAAGGAATTTCATCAGGAGTTCGGGATCTGGGAGAGGAAGAAGAGAGGCATTGGTCTTTAGGAGAAATGTCTGCTGGCCATCCTCATTCTCTTCTACTACCCTAAGGACTTAAGAGAGGGCCTGGGCCAGGCTGATGGGAGCTCAGAAGCCGATGGAGGCGGTGTGATGGGGGTGGGACTTCCTGTAGCATTTGTCCTAGGGCAGGAAAATGTGAGAACATAACAAGGGGACTTCATTCATGTGACCCAGAGTGGTAACTAGACATTGGCATTTTAAAGTTCCCTGGGGGTGGGACTTGGCATGTAGCTCAGTTGCACTTGCCTAGAGTGCACAAAGGCCTGAGTGGATACCCTGCACCACACAGACAGTGTGGCCACGGTACATGCCTGCAGTGCCAGCACTTGGGAGATAGAGGCAGGAGGATCAGAACTTCTCAGGTTTCTACTGTCCAAGGCCACATGGCATCTTCTAAATTACCACAGACAGTCTAGGCTATTGTTCATCCTTGATTACACAGTGAGTTTAAAGCCTGGACTTCATGTGTTTCTGTCTCAAAACATAACAAAACAACCCTCTGGGGTCTTGGGATGTATCCAAGGTTGCTCATGGCAACCTTGTGACATTTACATGTGATAATTTGGGGCATGCAATGCATACCTCTAAATGGAATTATAAATTGTTAGCAGAACTTGCTACACACTTTGTGGAATCAGGTGCAAAATAAAAATGTAGGGCCACTGATGGAAAACGATTAAGAATGTCAAGACTGTGAGTATAGAGCATTAAACCAGCAGCCAAGCTGTTCTAAGGACTCAGATGCCTGGATTCTAGCCCAAGGAGATCTGTTCTGTCTGTTGTGCTAGAGTAGGAAGAGTGATTCTAAGAGTCAGCCATGTGCACAGAGATTAATAAAAAAATTAACAAAACACATCTATGTGGAGAAGCAACATCTGTAGAGAAATGGTGACTGGCACCAATGCCAACAAGACATTTCTTGGCCTGGAGTTCTAAGAGCCCTCCTGTCCCTGAGGGAAGCCTCAATTGCTAGGAAGTGATGGGGAACCAGGACTTCAAGAGCACCCTTTGGACTCTGTCCAAGATGGGGTGCAACAGTTCTCTAATTCCACAGGTTGGCTTAAGTTTTCTCCTGTCTCACTCCTGACCTACCATGGGCATTTCTTGAAGTCAGCTTCTAAACAAACCATGATGCTCAAGACCTCATCTAAGGCTCTGTGCCTAGGAGTCTGACTCAGACCTCAGGAAGGCATTTAAAACAGTAGAATGACCCTCAATCTTCCCATCCTTGTACCCATAACTTTCCTGCCACAGGAAGGGGCTCAGCCCCCATGACATCAGTGCCAATAGTGGTGCCTACCTCCAGAGTACATGTCAAAACTGGCCTTTCTCAGCACATGTCCTGTAGTTCCTAGTGAAAAGAGAGAGTTATTACTGCCCATAGTATGAGTCACCATGCTTGTCATTTTGCTGAATCTGGCCACTGGGTAGTGTAAAGCCTCCAACCAGAGTGAGAACCGAATGAAACTAGGTCCTATGAAGATCATGCAGGACCACAATAGGGGCCTAATAATTCCTGGGCTGGAGCTTATTTGAGAGATATAACACACTGGCTTAATATCCAGAATGAAACAGAATCTAACCACTCAGGACCTATGTTCTGTCATGACAGCCACTCACACATGATTCTGCAATTTGTCCTCAATTTTTGCACAAATACAATGGGCTGTTGTTTTGAAATGGAATATATCTAAACAGTAAGTATGATAGATGTGTTTTCTGCAAAACTATCATAAGGAAAATTCCCATATAAGCGGGAAATCTGCAAGCCAAGTCTTCCAACTTTTGGAGGCTGTGGAATTCTCAGGGATTATGGTCCTTGGGTTTTCAGGGTCTGAACTGCTTTTGTGGTTTTGGGGCAAAACCCACTAGGTATTCTGGAGGAAAGCCATAGGTCTCAATATTCACCACTAGATGGCAGTATTGCAGAGGCTATGGCAGTCCTGTGGCTGGTGACAATTCTCTTCTGTAAACTGGAGCAGGCTCACCTGGCAAACCCCCCAGAGTCTCAGAGCCATATGGAAGCTTTACCCAGGGTCTTTATAAGAGGGTGTGCATCTCAGTAAGCATGCTCACTTGTGGGTTTTTCTAGAATCAGGGTAGAGGTGAGTAACATAGTCTGAACCGTTTCTCAAGGGAAGCCCTGCACAGCAAGAGGTTAGGAGCCAGCTATGTTTAGCTATTCTTCGCTGCTCTGGCTAATTATTTTCTATGAGGAGCCTTAGGCCCCAATCTATGCCTGGAGACACTGCAGTGCAGGGAGGCTGCCAGCTGGAGCCAGCAAGATCTGGGTTCAAGTTGTACACATTATATGCTTAACATGTTAGCTTTTATTGTCACTGATTATTATTATTACTATTATTATTATTATTATTATTATTATTATTATTTTAAATCTTTTTGGCCTTGTGAGAGGCCAGACAGGAACCCTCAGTCTAGGACCTTCCTTCTCTTTTTCCCTTCCCCACTGCCTGGAAAGCGATATCTCTCCTTTTCTCCTGACCGTTCTTTGTTGTTTTTTAGCTGCAGCTGACCAGTGCCCGTCCTGGAACCTTCTGTGATTACACCTGCCTACCTATTGCATCTCAGCCCCCTTACTGTGATACCCATAGAGATCATGAAGCCAGAACTTGTCCTTATAGCTGTTCTTAGCGTTCTGCCAGGGCCTGGCTCATCTGAGCTGGTGTTCACACTGGTGGAATTAAGAATTAAGAATGATGTGTACTCAGTATGTGATCTCACCCTGCCATTGTCTGCCCACTGTGACTTCACATGTGTGGTCTAAGCTGGAGTGACTTTGAGGCTGGAGACAGGGGTCATAGCAGTGAATTCTTGGGCAGGAGCTTAGGGTGATCAGGCCTGTAAGACCTGCTGCTCCCACAGTCCAGCCTTGTCCTGTCCTGAGTGCTACGGGTGGAAGGTCCCCTTCCTGGGTCCCAGGTGTGACACCGGCCACTCACCATTCACCAGAGCGATGTTCAGGCCTCTGCCTACGTTGTTTCTCACAGGACTCATGATACTAGAGGGGAAGAAGGAAAGTAGGATAGGCCAGTGGTCCCAGGAGCAGAAGGAAAGCTTGCTTTTGTGATGGGGGCCTGAGAGGGCCTACCCCTGGGGCCCAGGGCAGAGAGGCTCTAGGAAACACATGTAGTGGTTTGGGCTGTAGGATTTCTTCTGGAAGCCTGTGGTGGCCTGTGTTCTTTGTGCTGTAGCCCATTAGCCCATGGAACATTTGGGCCAGTCTGCACAGAGAAAGAGTCCCTGCCTGGGATTTTGAGATGTCAGGTTAGGCTGCTCCCTCATCCTAGGATGTGAGGAAGTAGAAAATAGAGTTTTGCCATCCTAGAATGGTTGTTTCCTCTGAGTAGCTCAGCTGGGTTCCCACAAGCCCAGCATCCACATGCTGTGGTCTGACATTCCTCAGGACAGCAATACTTTGCTACCCTCAGGCTGTGGTTTCTGGGGCAGCAGACTGGTCTTCCAGCCTCCTGTGCTGCTTTGGTCATAGTGATCGGGCCAGGACCAACTAGGGTCCAGGGCAGCCAGGAGACCGAGTCTCGGGATCACTCTCGTCCTGGTGTGATGCTTAGGTGCTGTTAATATGTCAGAGTATGTGGTGGCCTCCCTCATCCACAGACAATTCCCATTTTCAGTGGGGAAAGAACAGACGGCAGAAGAAAACAGAGCTAAGGATGGCGTGAGAGGAAGGCTTGATGGTGCCATTTGAGCTGCTGGCTCATTCTGAAGCTTGGAACCTCTGGCATTTGAACCACACAGATCAGAACAGTTCCTGTTTTGTCTAAGCAAGTCGTGTTTCCCAGAAACACTCATCTGTTCTCCATGGCTGGGACCACAGTTTCCCCTAACATGGCATCCATTACATCAGAAGCCCAACTTGTCTGTTGGTAAAACCTGGTTTCCTCTTGGCATGTAACCCTGTCTGAGCCTATTGTGGTTTCTTTTACAACAGGGACAATAACAGCCTAACCACCTGTGCTGGGAAGGGCAGGGCAGCTTACCAAGGCGTGGCTGAGCCGGGAGCTGCTGGTTGATTACCATTGTGGCAACACACTTGGTGTCAAAAGTTGCCTGGGAAAGTCAGGGGGTTCCTCACAGGCTTGTCCTGAGCTTATTAATTTTCAAATGGATGGTTGAATAAGTGAAACAGCCATCCCTGGTACTTACATTTCATTTTCAAAGCACATGGAGGGGCCCACGACGTTGGCAGCCCCACTGTTGATTTTAAATGCGAAGAAGTTGTCTAGGCAGGGCTTGCTGAGCCCACACTTAGTCTTCGGGACCCCTGGGAAGGTAACACAGCATTCTCATAGGGGGAGAATCTGGGGAGAGGACTGGGCCTTAGAGTTTTGTTCCTTTCTGGGCACTGCAGGACCTCTACCAACTGCATGAAAATGTGCAGGACTCTGGCTGAGGGTCCAACCAGCCTAGAATTAATTTGGGGGCTTCCCAAGATAGCTTCTCCTGCAAAGCTTGCCGAGAGACTGGCCTTGCTGAATCATCTTGGTAGACCCTGTGCCTGGACATTGGTGGGTGCTTGGTCCCTCTTTACTGGCTGACCATGGAGCCTCTTGGTTTGGTTTGGCTTTGGGTTAGGAAGGATGATATGCATAGCAATTCAAGGGTCTCCCTGGCTCTCTCTGGTGGAATAGATTCTAAGCCCCCTACCCACCCCCAGGGGACCACCGCTGGAGTTCCCAGAGTTTGCTCGATCAACGGCAGCTAAGTCTGACAAGCTTGGTGTCAACAGGCCAGCTTAAGCAACCTTTTCTGGAATTGATTTTCTGACCATCCAGCCTTCCCCACCAGGCTGTGGGATAAAGGGAGATGATACCCATAGGGAGATCTCAGCTATGGGGACACAGGATCTACTTACTTGGGTTGTGGCCAAAGGGGCTGTCTCCATAGCTGTTCTGATCTCTGGGCCCCACCCCTCCAGGAAGCCTGGTGTCATTGCCCTGAGCCTGAAGCTGGTGTACTCTCTCAAACGTGTGTGTGTGTGTGTGTGTGTGTGTGTGTGTGTGTGTGTGTGTGTGTATGTGTGTGTGTGTTAGGGGGGACATCAGGAACTATGAACTGTTCTACTAATCTGCTTTGTGGTTTTTCTAGAAGCTTCAATTATCTTTGCTGACTGTTAAATCAGGGAGTTGGTTTTGATCAGTGACCTAGTAGGGTTTCTCCTAAATGTCAGTTTGGACCTACTGTGAAGAGTTTAATGAGAAAACTCTTGAAGCCAGCTCTGAGCTTGGAGAGTGAGGATGTGGGAATTTATTCATGATGTCTGCCATGGGATCAGGATATAGTATACTTAAATTTTTGATTCTGTCGCCAGATGTTTTCTGCAAGATGCCATAATTCTGTGGGTCCAATTTATAATTGAACTTCAGAGAGCTTCAGAGGGATGAGGTCAAGGGTATAAATGGTTTATGTTCATTCTTGTAGCTTGCTCTCTGCAATCCTTTGTGCATTCTACTCTCATGCCTTCTTAGTAAAATCCTAACCCTGAAGCTCAGCTCTCTATGGAGTCACCACGTTGGGTTAGGGTTTGAGTGACTGGCAGGGAGGCCTCATGCGAGAAGCTGTTGGGGCAATGGTCTCTAGACTAGCAGGGTGGAGGTGTTTGACTCCCTACTTGCCACTACAATTATTTGGCCTTAGCCAGGAGATCTCACTTCTCCAAGCCTGTTTCCCCACCCACAGGAAGGAAATACTCTTGGAACCTACGTGGGGGTGTGCTAGCTTTACATGAGGTGCGTGTTAAGATGACATGGAGCAGCTGGCTCAATCAGAGTCAACATCAGCCACAGCCACCAAACTTCCTTTCTCTACTTTCTTTGTTCCTTGGGAGCCCTGGTCGGTCCTTGCTGAAGCCCCTTTTCAATTCTAGCTCCTAACAAGGTGAGGCTCTAGAGAGAGGAGGGCAGGATACCTACCATGTAGTCTACACTACCCAGAAGGGAAAGAGTTAAGCCATGTTCCTACCCGTCTGAATGGCTGAGAGGGGCTGCCCAGCTCCTACTTCAGGAGGTACCACTGTCACACCATCTTTGTCACAGAGGGTGGGCTGGGAAGCCTCAGGACATCTGTGTTTCTCTGGGGTCTGGAACACTGGGACTAGAGACCTGGGACATCCTATCCTAGGGCAAGTGAGGGTTGGCGCCAGGTAGATACTCACTGATCTCCTTGGAGGGCATGCCTGTTTGAGAAAATGCATCTGATTAGTGAAAAGGTATTTCATCCTCCTGCAGGATGAGGGGAAGGGGGCTGCGCAGTGGGAACAGGAGACCCTGTGTGATTCCACTGACATGACTTAGCCTCGCCCCCATCACATCTGGGAGCTTTCTCTTACTTGCTGCTGCCACCAATTTATAAATAGGCACACATGCATATACACTCATACATACACACACACGTAGGCACACATGCATATACACTCATACACACACATGTAGGCACACATGCGTATACACTCATACACACACATGTAGGCACACATGCGTATACACTCATATACATACACACACAGGTAGAGACATCATGCACAGGCACCTACATGCATACTCAACACACATAGGCATAAACATATATATGCACAGGCAAAAATTATACTTATGCTTAAAATCAAGCAGTGTTATGCTGTGAGAAACCTGGAGATCGAGTCCTAACCCCTTGTGTTTGGTGGGTATGATAAGCACCATGTGGCTCAGTTTACTTGACAGCACATAGAAGGCATCACAGCCATGCTTGCTGGGCTGTTGAGAGGTTCCAGTGAGACCCCAAGGGCCTCAGTGAAGGAAAGAGTTACGCTGATGGTGGAGCTGTGTGTGGTCCCTGGAACATCTCATGCCTGTCTGTTTTGGGCCTGAGGGACCATGGTAGTGCACTGCCTGGTATCTTGTCTCATTCTGTCCTAGTTGTTTCCAGACTCCCGAGTCCCAGAGAGCAGGTTACTTCAGTGGATGCAAAAATGTCAGGGAAGGAGCAAGCCTTTTCTGGGCCCTTGGCACAACAAATGATCAAGGCTGAGCCGACCACAATGCCACAATCTTCTTCTGGAGACAGAGCACTTTTATGACTTAATATATTCCCTTGGCCCTGGTGTGTGTGTATGTGTGTGTAGTGCCCTTTTCAGTTATAATGTGGACATCTGAACAGTTGGTAGCCATTATGTGTCCTAGAGAGAAGCTGACCATGGGTGTAGCTTCCACCATGTTTAAAGTAAAGTAGCACCTAGGGGGCTGGGGATGCCACTCAATTGGTAGAGTGCTTGCCTACCATGCACAAAGCCCTGGGTTCAACATGTAGCAGCCCATAAGCCAGGCACAGTGGTGCCCAACTGTGGTCCAACACTCAGGAGGCAGAGGCAGAGGAATTAGAAGCTCACTCATTTTCTGCTGCATGGTAAGTTTGAGGGCAATCCAGGCCACACAGGACTGTTTTGAAAACTAAACAAAACAAAAGAGCAGCCACAGAATTCAAGGGAATAGTAAGGAAGGCTGTGAGGGCTTTCCAGTACCCCTGGAACCGGCTACACCTGACTTCTCAGTTATCAAACTCCAGAGATGCTGCCACACTAAAACTAGTTAAGTTGATCTTTTCTCTCCTGCTTGGGTTGTTGGGTAAGCCAGGGGTTCTTAACCTTCTCATTCCTGGGCTGGGGGCCTTGGTGGACTGGAAAAGTCCATGAGATTCTCTCAGAGTAAGTCTGTCTTCACTCCTTTGGGATAGGAGTGAACATAGTAACTGTGTTCTCTAGCAGAGTGCAAGTTATTGAATGCATAAGTAAAGCCAGATTGAATCACGAGGGAAACCAATTATCATCTTTCTATATAATAATGATAAGCAAAAATTTATACTGTATAATAAGTAGGCTTTAGTATCAGCACATGAAATCATAAAATTGGGGTGTGGCCTACAGGACAGAAGCCTGTGAAGTGAGGGACAGTCAGCCCACTGAGTCTGGGCTGATGATGGGTTTTTCTATTTGGCTTTCCCACTGGGCACAAACCTGCATTTCTGGAGACTCTAGGTTAGTGTAAGGCACTGCTGTTGGGGGGCGGGATGTGGAGCATTGTAACTGTTTGTTTCTCTAGACCATAAACGGGGGCCACCTGCTCCTTATTTTTGGGTCCCTGTGACCTCACATAGACCCTGAACCCTGATGCTTGTGGGTTGGAGCTATTGGTCTGTCAGCTCCCAGGTAACTAAGCTTTGAGAGATAATTAGTTACAGGTGAAGTCTCTACAACAGTTGCCCACTACATTCAGATGATGGCTCTGGGCTCTGTCCTATGCAAGACACCTTGAGTCTCCTGTACTGCCCTGGCTCACATCTCCTTGAGGCCACCAGGGAGCAGAATCCATCTCTGGATCAGGGACATGGCAGCCACCAAGTGTCTATATAAATGAAATCCCAACGTGGGCTCTGTGCCTCAGCTGATAACAGGCAGATGGCACAAGGGCTATTAAGCCCTCCACTGTGGAATTGTGTTAAAGATGAGGTTCTTGGTTTCACTCTGTCATGTGAAGTTGGGAGTCATTTTGGTCCTTGCAGATCATGTTGAACTCTGTCAGTGGCGGTAGTTCTCAATCTCCTGGGAAGACAGATCTTGGGATACACAACCTCCTTCCCTTCTCTCTTGAAAGGATTTAAATGTACACACCTAGGCTCTCATCCCTGTCCTGACATCTCTAAGACTAACCTGGGGTAGTTTTGAAACTTACTGTGACTTTCTCAGAACACACTTGATGACACCATGCCACAAATCATCCTTGATTCTACTATGCAGCCACGTCATGCATGGACCACTTCCTGAGGGTGTTTGTGTGTCTTAAATGAGACTGTATAGGTAAGGCGGTAAAAACTTATCCATCTACTTATTTATCCATTCACTTCTTTACCCATCCGCTCACCTCTCCATGCACTTATCTATTCACTAACTTGCCATTCTATCCATTCATCATTCATCTATCCATTTACTTACTGGTTCATCCACCTACCCACCTGTCTGTCTATCCATTCACTTATTGGTCTGCCAACCCTCCTGTCTGTCCATCTGGCTTCTATATATCCATCCACTCATCTATCCATTCATTTATCTATCCATTTATTTACCTACCCACAAATCCATGCAACCATCCATCCATCCATCCATCCATCCATTCACCCATTTTTCTTTCAGTTATTAAATACTTATTGGCACTATCTTATACACAAAATCCTTGCCTCCAGGAAAGTAACATTCTAGGAGGTGGAGTCAGGTAATAACTAGTAACATGTAAGAGGCTAAAGGAGGAGGACAGACAACAGCTGGAGCTGGGGAGGTCAGGGAAGGCCTTAGAGATGGCACTGTTTGAGCAGGGAGCTGATGGTAAAATGGAGCAGACATGCAGGCCCTGTACAGAGAAGGTCTGAAGCAGAGGGAACAACAGGAAGGAAAAGTCACTAGCAACTCAGATAGTGTTACTTCTTCACTCATAACTCAGACAGCATTTTTTCTTCTTCACTTCCTTCTTTCCTTCCCTCTGTCCTTCCTTAGACAAGGGCCTTGGAACACTTCTCTGCTGTCTATAGCTTCAGCCTTCCTGGCAGTCCAGGAATCTTACACCATGCTCCACAATGTCAGTGCACAACTCACCCCATCTGGCTGCCTCCTGGGTTGCCCCAGAAGCCTTTAGCCCCTCAATCCTGGTCTGCAGATTATGGCTATGAACCCCACTCACCCAGCCAGCGTGGCAGGCGAATGGTTTTCCTGCTGAGGCTGATGTAGCTGCGGAGGAAGACCCACATGGCAACCAGGGTGAAGATGAGGGCTATGGCACGAATCAGACCTGCAAGTAGGGAGACTGTCAGATCGCATGCCATACCCCAACAGGTCCATGAGGAAACTCCATGTGTGAGCTCTTGCTAAGTTCCTATGACAAAATCAGTCAGTCCTAAAGAGTAGATATGGTAATGCCTTTAATACTGTGGTCCCTGGCCTTCACAGTTCCGGCTGGAACCCCTCCTCATTTAGCCTTTCTCACATCATCCTATTTCTTCCCAAATACCATCATCATACTACTTGGCTGTTACCTGATTCTGCTTCCTGGAATTTGACTTTCTTGAAGGCAAGGGTTTCATTTTGTATTCAGAGGATATACTAATACATATTCGATCAATGAAATAAAAACAGATGGATGGATGGATGGATGGATGGATGGATGGATGGATGGATGGATGGGTGGGTGGATGGATGGATGGGTGGCTGGCTGGATGGATGGGTAGGTGGGTGGATAGATGGGTAGGTGGTTGGGTGGGTGGATAGATGGTAAGATGGATAGATGGATGGGTGGGTGAATGGACAGATGTATGGCCTTGATTTTTCCAATTACAGTAATAGGTAATATTCTGGTGACTTGGGGAGTTAAGGATGTCCTCCATATTTTTAATCAGCATGATGCCACCACAAATAACCACACAGTGGACTTGTTTAGCAGTTTTAGAACAGGACACAACTCCTCAGCATCCCCTGCCTTACAGCCAGAAGTGACTGTGGCTCCTACACTGGGGATCAATCCCACACATGGGAGGGGCACCAAGAGCCTATCTACTTCCTTGTCTTGCAAGGACCAGAAAGCGTAACCACGTGATCTCACATGGTTTGAGGGAAACTCATTGTCTTCTGGTGCAAAGTGGAATTCCCCTCAGGAACCATTCCACACTTGGCAGCATCCATTCTGTGCCAGGTGCTATCCTACATACTAACAGCTTTAAAATAAATGATCTCAGGCTAGAGAGGTGGCTCAGAGGTTAAGAGGACTGGCTGTTCTTCCAAAGGTCCTGAGTTCAATTCCCAGCAACCACATGGTGGCTCACAGCCATCTACATTGAGATCTGCTGCCCGGGCATATATGTAGAGCAAATACTATATACATAATAAACAAATAAATAAATGTTAAAAAAAAGATTTAAAAAAATAAAAATAAATGATCTCAGTTCATCTACTAAATATTTGTGCTTCATAAGGTATTGTTTCACAGATGAGGAAAGTGAGGCTTGAAGAGGTAGCTGCTTTTCTATTACCACTTGGTAGTAAGGATGGAACCCAGGAAAGTAAACCAACTCCAAATCAGGTGCCATGCCTTCTCATAGTTGCCTGGGAGTATAAAGGGGTGTGTGTGTATTGCACACACTCCCCATTTCAAAACCTATATAAAGGGGTCCACTCTGAGCGTGTGCCCCAAAGACCTCTGCTTTACTGTGCTCACTGATATGTGAGGACCCTGAACAGTTCTCCTTGAGGTTGGTATGTGGCCCCTGACTTCTGGCCAGAGTCTGGTGTTTCTAAGCTGGGGCCATTGAGCAGCAGCTGTTTTGTTTCCTTCCCTAGTCTAATAGGTGTGTCCAAACTACTACCTACAGGACACAGGTAGTCTAGGAAAGCTACAAATGTGACCCAACACCAAAATCACAATCTTAAAAACATTCACAGATTTTTTTTATATGAACAGAGAGATGGCTCAGTGGATAAAGAACTGGCTACAGAAGCATAAAGACCTAAGATCAGATCCCTACCATACATGTCAGAGCCAGTGCAGCAGTGCCAGAAGGGGGCGGTAGAGACAAGCATGTCCCAGGGCTTCCATGTCTGGGGAATTCCAAATTCAGTGAGAGACCTAGTCTCAAAAAATATAGTGGAGATTGAGAAAAAAGCATCTGACATCAACCTCTCACCTCTATGCACATCTGTGCACACACATGCACACATACAAAGAGATGCTTAATTTATTGTAACTTATTAGTGGTTATAAAGTGTGAAGTCTGTAGATGACAGTGTTCTATCACAAAGTCCAAAGGTTGGGCACACTGATAAGGATGGAGTCATGCGCTCCCTTCTCCCAGATTCCCTACATGATGTCCTCCTGGAATTGGTGGGAATTTTGACAAGAGGTACTGAACTACCCCTGCGGCTGGGATGGGTGGACATTGATGGTAGAAAAGTGACCCCAAAGCAAATTTTAGAGCCCCTCCATCCCAAGAAGCTGCAGAACCCTGTCCTACCTGACTGCCTCATCCTGTCCAGATGAAGAATGGCTTGGGGTCAGCGTTAACCTGTGGAAAGAAAATCCAATTACACACTGACCTCTGGGGTCTGAAGATCAGGAAGGGCTCCGGAACTGAGACTGGCATTGTAGTCCCACTGTAGCAGCTATTGATCAAAGCAGCTGCCGCCCCCCAATCCTACGCCCCCCCAGAAGCATCAGTGCAGTTCCTGAGCAGAACTCTGAAGATGCTTCTTTAAACAGTGTGCCTCCAGAGCTGTCAGCGCCCCTTTCCCGTCCAGCCTGTGTGGGCGGAGCTGTCCTACTGGCGGGCTGCAGACTGGGGAGCTGTCCTGCCTCAACCTGCTGGAGACTAGGGAGCTGTCTGTGGTGATGAGGTCGTTCCTGCCTCAGCCCTCCACCTCGGGAGCTGTCCACTGAGAGGACATCTTTCCTGCCTCAGCCTAGGGCCGTCAAGGGAGCTGTCTGCAGAGGCAGCACCTTTTCTACAGTCTCTGTCAGCTATCCCTGCTGAGGGGAAAGACTTTCCTGCCATGGACTCCCATTGTAGTCTTGGCAACTTTGTAAAACCCCAAGGCCTGGAAAGTGGCCAGACACCTGCCCGTGGAGCTCCAGTAGCCCAGCCCCTACCCACACCTCTCTGTAATAACATTTCCAGCTTCTGTAATTGTCACAAAGCTTATCTCCAGACTCTCAATAGGACTCACCCCAGATTATGCTAATTTAAGGTGAAAAATCTGAACAAGAGACCCACCAATCCTAGCACAGGAAAGCCCTCCAATCCCTGAGCTCTCCAAGCTCAGGACTTGAAATTCCACCAATCTTCACTCTGGAAATCCCTGCCCTAGAAAGCTCCACCCCTAAGAAACACTTTACTAAGCCCTGCACATTGTTCAATTCCCTGCTCTCCTCTCCTGGGAGCAGGGGCAGCAGTCACACCCTAGATTTGTCCCTCCTTACCCTGGACCCTCCAATAAATCTCTCTTATGAGATTTGCTGCCTGCTGATGAGACTCTTTCATCAGAAGAAGCAAGCCAAGAAGCAATGAAGAAGTGAAGAAGCAGGGCTCAGCCCCCAATGCTCTACAGCTCAGCTGGGGAAACATCCCTGTGAGCTCCAACAGCTGGAGAAGGAGCAGGGCTCAGGCTCAGGCTCCTCAGCTCAGCTGGAGTTGAGGAAACTCCCCTGTGAACTGCAACATCTCTGCGAGGAAGCCTCCTCTCAGAGTTGTGTGGTTCCTGGACTCCCATGTCTCAGGATGCCCTTCCACTGGAACATTGTCCCACCTAAGAGAATTGTGTGATTCTTGGGCTCACGAGTCCCGAGTCCCGGGATACTTTCCTCAGAGCTGTAACACTTTCACTGGGGATACCTTCTCCCCTGAGAGCTATGTGGTTCCTGGGCTCACAAGTCTCAGGATACTTTTTCCCTTTCATGCAAGCCAAATGCTAACACCCTTTCCCCCAACCCCTTTCTGACTTCCTCCCTTTCTCCATCTCTTTCCCACTCTTCCCTGACTGTCCACCTGCCCAGGGTCGTGGATCCAGTAAACAGTATCAGTAAAAGCAAGTGACTTTTGGTGATGTTTGGAGACATAAGTAGGTAGGACTGGCATCCTGTGGGCAAGCTCCTGCCAGGGGCTGGTCGAACATCTCTTTTAGGGATTAGTAAGGACAACTCATCATGGTTAAGCCCAAGGTCACTCAGCAGGTGAACGTGAAAAGATGGATTTGGACACATGTATGCCGCTACAGGGTCCCTTGCTTTCCCTTCAGGGTTCCACTTCTAGCACTTTTTGTTTCAGAGGAGAGCTTAAGCCAGAGTTTTCTCTTTTCTTGTGTCCTGGGCAGTGTCCAGGTCATCTTTCCTGTACCCCCTGTGTTGTCCTCAGGCGCTTCTGGGCAGTTGCCTGTAATGTAGCAGCTCTGAAAGACTCCTGGAGGTTGGTGGTGATTAGGAAAGTGGTGGGCTGGACGGTGCTGAGTTGGAGCCTGGGGCAGTGGGCTTTTTGGCTTGTGATTTGCTTCCTCTTCTCCCTTCCCCCCTAGAATTTTCTTTCTCCCAAGAATCTATCTTAACAGACATCCGCTCAACAGTTTCCAATGTCCAGCTGCCAAGGACTTGGGCAAGACTGGAGACAGGACTATACACCACAAAGGCCCTACCGCCCTTTTGAATCAGGTCAAGTACCACTGGCCTCCCTCTGTCTACATGGGAGGTACTGAGGCAGGACTTGCTTCACAGTTAAACAATGCTATCAGCTACTGAAACCTCCAGTGGGAAGATCTACTGTCCTAACCTGGGTCTCCAGGACCTTCAGAGTCAGGAATCTGAGCTGCTATCTTGCTATGCCTGTCAGCCCTGCTTCCACCCATACCTCCTCAAGAAAGCTTTTGTAGACCCTTTAACTTCCCTGAGATTCAAATGACAACTTTTTTTTCAGATATGAAAATGTATCGTAATGGCAAAGGGGTCCTTAGAACATGACTTGTAGCCTAGGGGTTCCCAGATGAGAACTGAAGGACACTCTGTGCCTCTCACCATGTTACATGTGGGGGCAGACAGGGTAGAAGGGCAGGGCTGGGACAGGATAAGCATGGATAGTAAACAGAGCTCGCTCAGTCAGGGGCAGGGTGGAGTGGGCCAAGGAAGGAAAAATTAAAAAGAATGAAGCAGAAGCAGAGGTGAAAAGTGGTGAGGGGCAGAGGATATGAAAGAGGCAGAGATGAAGAGCAAGGAGTCTTGGGGGATACTCAGAGATACCAAAGAATCAGGCAACATTTTTTAGAGGAGAGAGGGCCATGGCATATAGAACACTGTGACTGGGTAGCCAAACTTGGCAGGATCTGGCTTCAGGGTTGGTGTGGGGGAGCAGCATGATGTCCTGCCTTGGCCATGGGTTCTTCAGCCTGAAAGTTTTTCCTGTTTTAGTCCCTGGCTGCTCACCTGACATCTGAGGAGATCCCTGTGCTCCAGAGTCCCCAATGTGCTCACTGTGACAGCTAGCCGAGTGAGTTTTGTGTGCCTGGAGCTTAAGGCTGGTGTGCTGGTGAGGAAGAGGGGTTGTGGGGAAGGAAAAGACACCAAGAACAGGTAACACAGGGTGAGGGAGACTTCTCTCTGCAGCCATCAATACCTGAGAAAAGTTTCTTTGTCACAACCAGTCATTCCAGTTACAGAGTTTCAGGAGGGAGGTCTCCTTGTTCTAGACGCAGCCTGGCCTGGTGGCCTAGGTCACGGATACAACTTCAGACTGATGCTCACCCAACAGGTAGGAAGGGTGTCAGGGAAGGAAGAAAAGAAGGGCTGTGAGGAGGGGTCCTCAGTTGCTGTAGGCTGTGCTTTCCCTCCCTGACCCGAGAGCCACCCAACACTTTCCTGTCCTTGGCCTGTCCCTCTGTCTTGCCCTGCCCCATAGTCTCTGCTGATTTGTCTCTATATGGTTTAGAAGCCTCCAATACTTTATTCTCCTCAGCAGGCCTTGTGTCCTGCAGGTCCAGGGCTACACGAACACTGAAAAGTGCCATGGGAGGGACTGAATTGTGTGCAGTCCTGGCAGGGTAGGACATCACCACATGGAGAAGCAGATGGAAGTTCAGAGAGGCTGAGGAATTTGAGGCTGCACAGCAAAACTGTGGATTTTATTCCTGATGCATTTGTTGAGCATGAGTGTGAAGCCAGGTTGGGCACCCGGCACAGGGCAACTGTGACAAGTCACTCTCTGGAACACTCCTGGAACTTTGCCCTTGCTAGTCCTTTGTCTGAACACTGTTACCAAGACTCTATATCTAGAACAATCTTACTCAGTTTATAGGACTCCTGGCCCTGGAAGTCTAGATTAAACATGTTCATGTGGTCCTGGATAGAGGCACATCCATCATGTTACCCTACCCTGATATGTGGGGCTGATAAATCAGAGTCCTTTTATGTCTTTTGTGATTGCTTTTGAAGTTAGCATGTGACTTAAACAAGACCAATCAGCTACTTTACTGATGGGTATATGGAGGCTGAGAGAGAGGTGCTATCTAATATCTCTCCCTGGAAATGCTTCTGTAAGTCTGGGTTAGTGAGGCCATATATCCTTTCCCATGGGGACATAACCTGCCAGAGGGGGCTGAGCGACTGGGCAGTGTGGGGAAGGCCTGCTCATAGAAGAATTAAACCGTGAAAAGTTTGAGATGTTGGGAAAGAACTTGTATGTGTGTGTGTGTGTGGGGGGGAGTGAGTAGTCAGGCAGAACTGGGCTTTCTGCTTGTGAAGTGTGGCTCCTATTTGGTATAACTCTCAGAGTCTTAATTCTCCCTTTGAAAAAGAGGTTATGCTATCTACCTGTTGTGGAAGGGGGCAGGTCACCCTGTCTAGAAGGGCTGTGGGGCCTGAGGGCATCATGCCATCTTGATTACAGGGCTCACTCCTCCTGCTCTGTGTTTATGTTCCTTCTTGGCACCATTCCCATAGGGATGTTTATTCTTTCTGTGGAACCAATGTATTACCACAACATCTCTGCCTGTGACATTTCCTTGTCCCCTTTACCCCCACAGTGCTAGGCATTAAACCTAGGACACTGAGAATGCCAAACATGCTTTGATACTGAGCACTACCCCTACCCCCTCCAATCTCCACTGCAACATTTTTTAAAGGCCCGGCAGGATCCAGGATGTCAGTTTCTTCCTGTTTCCTGGAGTCTGCTATATATAGGTGCCTTTCAGACCAACCACGACCTGCCCAGAGGCAAGGCAGCCAGAGAAAGAGTGACTTTCCTAGGCTGGGGATGGACTGTCAGGGAGGGAGGGTCAGAGCGTCTCACCAGCACTGCTCATGAACCCAGAAGTTCATCTGATAAATTCCGACTCGTGGATCTTCCCTGCCAGTACAAGGACTCCTCCATCAAAGTATTTGAACTGCTTTGTGGTTGACCCTGAGCTTTTGGCCGTCTCCTTGCTGCCTTCAGCCATTCTAGATGGACAGCCTTTACTCCTGTCCCAGTGTGGACACCAGGCATGTGGAGGGTTTGTTGAGAATGAAGGAAAGGGCTTTCTGTAAACTGACCTCCCTGCACTGAATGGTTTCTTCCTTTTTCATTTTATATCATTTTCCCCTCAAGCTAGATATACCTAGAGGACACATCTAGATTTTAGAATCACCTGTTTGCTCAAATTTTAAGTCCTGATTATTTCCACATTGTCCTTGGACATGTCACAGACTAAGCACATCACTGTTCTTCTGGAGCGTCTACCTCTTCCCCCATAGCTGCCAGCTTCATTGCTAAGGATAAATACTTTGGGAGATGGAAGTGCCACCAGGGCAGCAATGGGGTCTGAGGGATACAGTTCAGAGGGAAGAAGACAAGACCAAAATAGAGAGATATGCCTAAGAGTGAGAACTAAGACTTCAGGGGACTGTGGCACACGTGTTGGCGGTCTTGCTATGGATCAGCTTGCTACCAGGGGCTGTGAGAGGACCAGCACAGGCCTGATTGTCCAGTCCCTTATTCATCCTGTCCTAATCTCCTCTGTTCACCCTGAATACCTGGCCTGTGTGAGGGCACCATTCATTCCTGGATAGCTATTCTCCTAAAGCCCTGATATTTACAGGAAATTATTGATGATGTCACCAATACAGAGGGAGATACACCATGAATAAATCCATAAACAATAAGGCTGCTAGTGGGAACAATTTGTTTTAGTGACATCTATTTAGGAAGGAAATAGCTTATTGTTTCCACAATACTCTGTCTTCACTATAGTAAAAGTTTGTTTTTTTTAAAAAAATATGTAGGGACTGTTTGGTTTTTATCAACTTGACACAAACCTAGACATATCTGAGATGAGGGAACTATGATTTAGAAAATGCCTCCATAAGGTTGGCCTGCAGGCAAGCCTATGGACCTTTTTATTAATTAGAGATTGATATGGGAGGGCCCAGGCCATTGGGGTGATGCCACCCTTGGGCAGGTGGTCCTGGGATATATAACAAAGCAGGCTGAGAAAGTCAGGAGCAAGCAAGCCAGTAAGCAGCACTTCTCTATGGCCTGTCCTTCAGTTTCCAGCCCTGTTTGAGTTCTTGCCCTAGCTTCCCTCAGGGATGGGATGTGATCTGAGTTTTGAGATAAATACCTGCTCCCCACCCCCCAAGTTGCTTTGGGCTGTGGTGCTTTATCACAGCCATACAAACTATAACTAAGGCATTACATATCTCTGCGTTTATGTCCTTGTGTGTGAGAATGCCCGGGGAGGCCAGAACAGGGTGTCAGATCCTCTGGAGCAGTAGTTACAACTGCCTGATGTGTCATGAGCCATGCCTCCAGCCCCCTATTTATTGAAGAGAGATTTTACTCTCCTAGTGCCTGGGGAATTTCCCAGGATAAGATGACAAATACTCGCCGGGCGGTGGTGGCGCACGCCTTTAATCCCAGCACTTGGGAGGCAGAGGTAGGCGGATCTTTGTGAGTTCGAGGCCAGCCTGGTCTACAAAGTGAGTCCAGGACAGCCAAGGATACACAGAGAAACCCTGTCTCGAAAAACCAAAAAAAAAAAAAAAAAAAAGATGACAAATACTCTGTACTAGGCACTGTGTAATGATGATTTATTTTAACAGATTTAATCCTATAGCAGATCAGTGAAGAATCTGGGGAAACCGAGTCACAGAGAATTCAGGTCATATAGTTAAGAATCAGAGGAAGAAAAGATGAGGCAGTGTGTCTCATCAGCCCACTTTTTCTTTTTTAAACTTAAGACAGGGTCTCAGACTGGCCTCAAACTCTTTACAGAGTCTAGGCTGGTCTTACAGTCCTCCTGCCTTAACCTCTGGAGGGCTGGGATTACAGGCCTGAGTCTCTATGCCCTCTAGAAGTCCCATGTTTAATCAACTCTTATAGGCTGGACCAGGTAGGCAGGCCATTTATCCCCAGAGATGATGGATCAGCCTCGTTACTAGCTGCTTATTGTCTATCCTTGCGCAGCTTTTAGCAGGCAGCTCCTCTCTGTATATCTGACTGAGATCATGGCTTGATGAGCTTTCCCCAGTATCTCCTCCCCACCCCCCCATGGCACAAGAAGACCTGCAGCTTGAGTCCCATTCACTCCTGAAAAGCTTCAAGCGCCCCAGAAGCTGGAAGTCTGTAATGCAGGGTGGTTAATAATGGGACATGGTACAGCCGGCTGTGGGCTTTGCCATGGCAGTCATAGTCCTTTCTCAAGGACTTCTGTTTTCTCGTCTGTCGGTCATCATGCCTAACTTAATGGGAATTAAGTACAAGGATGCACCCAGACATTGGAGTCAGTACAAAGGATGTGCTCCTTAAGGGACAAGCGCAGGTAATAAAACATACCCCCCCCCATCTCTCGGAATGCTGCATGTACTCACAACTTTCTCAGGACCCTGTAATCCCAGAACAAGATACTTTTTGAAAGATGAATGGGCGATGGAGTTGCCGAGATCCAAACAGAGCAGCTAGAGAAGAGTGGAAGATGTCTTCTCACACTGCCCTTCATTTTCCCTCAGTTGGCTCTGAGAGAGTAGGGTCGACTTCAAGGGCTGTGCATCTTCAGGCAAACAGTTGGAGTCACCAGAATTCTCTTTGCTGAAAGTCTAGCTGGGGTCACCAGAATACTGAGTCAGGGTGGGAGCACCTAGACTGTTGTTGTTCATTTCCTGATCATAGCAGGCCTGCTGATAATGAGTCACTTTGGTTGGGTCAAGCATGAAGAAATGTACTCATTCATAGGCAATTTGGTTTCTATCAGAGGCAGATTATTCAAGATGTCTGCTCCTTGGGAATATGCTTGGATATGTTTCACTTAGAAAGGTATAAGGCCCATATATCTGACCAAATAATCACAATGTAGATTCTAGTAAGCACAACTTCTCTGCCAGTTTTGAACCCCATGTCACCACTTAACTTCCCAACAATCTTGTCAGAATTCTTTTTTATGAAGTACATTTTTACCAGTTAGGAAATGTGACCTAGAAAGGTCAAGCAACTTGCCCAGTGACAGTTAAGTAGAGTGGGTTAGGCAGCACTGCTGTCTGTTACTGTTGTAATTAAGTAAGGGAAGAATGGTGGAAGTGAGGTGTGTTGGGCATCTGTTGCCATGGCCACCTAACACCCAGATTCCATTCTTGTCTTACTGGTGAGGATTCTGATTATCATTTGGGAAAAGTCCTGTGCCTTCTATTCATTTGGAAGGTTGACC
This sequence comes from Lophiomys imhausi, assembly GCA_907164525.1. Lineage (NCBI taxonomy): Eukaryota > Metazoa > Chordata > Mammalia > Rodentia > Muridae > Lophiomys > Lophiomys imhausi. Next base: position 565,219 of record CAJQZJ010033256.1, on the reverse strand, counting down.
CTTAATCTATGATGATGAGCACTTAAATACAACTTTGCATGGTGGGTCATAGCCCCACTTTACAGGTGAACTACTGAAGTCTAAAGAGAAAAGGCAACCTGCCAAAGGTGGAAATGCTGGGAACAGTAGTGACAGATGTCACAAAGGAGGAAGACTTTCAAAGACTTCCCAGAAGTGGAAGACTTCACAGAGGTGGCTACATTCCACAAAGCGTAGGATCCCAAGTAAACAGAAGTAAAGGCAGCTATGGTGGACAAATTTGCCGTAACTCCATCAATCTCCAGGATGGCCATATGGCTCAGGTCTTGATGAAGAGAGTATGTGACATCCTTTGGTCACAGCGATGAGATCATTCATGGGCAGGTTGGAGCTCTCCTAAGATGTTTCAGCAAAGAAAAGCTGCCTTTCTTTCTGTTGGTCTCGAGTCCAGATGACTCAGAACTAGGACAGGAGGAGTTTCATTTTTTAGAGACAGGGTTTCTCTGTGTAACAGCTTTGGCTGTCCTACACCAAGCTGGTCTTGAACTCACAGAGATCCACCTGCCTCTGCCTCCCAAATGTTGTGTTTAAAAGTGTGTGGCACCACACCCAGCATGGAACTAGAGGTTTTGAGGACATCTCTGCTACATCCCTACACAGGACCTCTCCCGTGTGGGCGGCTTGATGGAGGATAAAGCAACTTAGAGACAGAACCCTAGGAGTATCCCAGCCATCCCCAGACTTCTCTATTCTACATGCCAATGTATATCTTTTATTTTTTCTTCATTGGCACCCGAGTCCTACTGGAAATACAAGGATTTTCCAATTTACATAGGTGAGAAAGTTTCAAGGTAAACTCCCACTCTGTCTCTTCCCCCCCCAAGGTTTGATAACTGTAATCCCCAAAAGTGCTAAAAGAATCAAGCCAACTCACTGTGTCTTCAGTAACAGCTTCTTCTCTGATGCTGTCTCTAATAAAGCCACCTCAAAGCCACTACTTTCACTGGAGGAATACTTATGGGAAGATTTAAGTCGTTGGCATGGTGCCCATGGCAGACTGACTGTGTTGACTCTATCTCTTCCCACTACACTTTGCTGTGCCGTGTTGCCTGCCATAGCTGCTTTCACTTCTGTTTACTTGGGACCCTAGTAGCTTGGTAGAATGTATCTGCCTCTGTGAAATCTGCCATTTCTGGGAAGTCTTTGAAAGTCCTCCTTTGCGCCATCTGTCACTACTGTTCCCAACATTTCCACCTTTGGCAGGTTACCTTTTCTCTTTAGGCTTCAGTAGTTCACCTGTAAAGTGGGGCTATGACCCACCATGCAAAGTTGTATTTAAGTGCTCAATGGTATGCTGGATGCAGAGTCAACCCTCCATATACATCACCTGTCATTTTGCAATTGTTGCATGTATTGATCACACAGAATCTGCACCTATCTGTTCTGGTTTGCCTGTGAGATGTCCTCTGAAAGCTCATGTGTTGAAGGCTTGGTTCCCAATGCAGCAGTGTTCAGAGTTAGGTTGTATGGGAGTGATTGGATCATGAGGATTCTAACCTAAAGACTGGATTAATCTATTGAGTTCATAGCTTAATGGGCTGTTAGGAAGGGGTAGATGCTTTAGGAGCTGGAGCCTCTTTGAAAGTAGTTCATGGAGGTATGACCTCGAAGGGTACATTTTTGTCTCCACCCCCTACTTCATGCTCGCTCTCTTTGCTTTGTAGTTATCACAAAGTCAGCAGCTTTGCTTCACTACATACTCCATACCACAATGCCCTGCTGCACCATAGGTCCTAATCCAGCAGAATCAAATAACAACAGAATGAAAACATGAGCCCAGATAAACCTTTCTTCTTTTAAGTTGATTGTCTCAGGCATTTTGTCACAGTGATGGAAAGCTGACTGACATAGCACATCTCCCGTTTACTTCTAGTCTTCAGTGTGACTATTCTGATAGACTGTGAACTTTCTGAGATAGCATCTTGTTTCTAAAAGCCTGAAACCTTGCATAGTGTCTAGGTACAGTAGGCACTGAGCAATGACATGAATATCAGCCTATGTGTTCACCTGCTCCATGCCAGCCTTGTGGCAGGTGTTTTACACTATTGACTTTTGGTAATTTACATCAGTCAAGCCTCCAGAAATTTGTTAATGTCCCCATTATTTTCTTTTTAAAGAAATAAACCAAAATACTAATTCAAATAAATAAATGGATTAAATTGATGACCCATTGTTTGGAGAGAGAAAGAGAAAAGCTTAGGCAAATACATAAAATGCAGCAACTGACCCAAGGGGACACAGCTGAACAAAAGGCACTCTTGTCTCCTCCCTGGGGAGGAGACTTCGGAGTTCCCATCTGCCTTGTAGAGCCTCTAAAAGCAAAGGGTTGGTACCAGCCATTGGAGTTTCAACACCCCTTCCAAGAAGCAGCCCTCCTATAGCTAGAAGCCACATTGGTCCAGCCCCTCCATTAGACAGACTGCTTTCATCCTAGGGGGAGCAGCTGCTTCAGACTAAGGAAATATTGCCACTTATGACTTCGGATATCCTCTACCACAGAAAAAAGACAAAGTGCCAGTGAGCAGGTTAGGCTGCTCACCTCTGAAGATCCCCAAATTCCCACTGGAATAGAGCAAGCAGTTAGGGTCACTTGGTGACAAGGTGTAAGCTAAGCTCAGAAAGAGTTGTGTAAATGACAACCACTAGAGCGAAGACTCTGAGCCTCTAAGTGTACATCAGCGGACACACGGATGGATCAACTGGGAAAAATCAACCCTCCCCCCATACAGCCATGCTTACCCTGGGTACGACACCCTCTGATCTCACCTTTGACCAGCAGTTCTACCCTACTCTGGTCTGCACTCCCCCTATTGCTTCCCCTCTCACTGCTCATATCCTTGTCTTCCCACTTTCTAAGTCCACACTGCCTTAGCCAATCTAACCTCCCTGGAGAAGTCTGTCCCACTGCACTGAGTACTAACTCAGCCTTCCACTCAGCCTATTGTCAGTTGGTCATAACCCCCTCAGATGAAGTCTCCTTGCTCTCCTCATTGTAGTCTCAGAAACCTCTTCAGTTATGTAGTTTCCTTTTTCTTTTCCTGTCTTCTTTCTCAGGCATGTTTATTCATTTCCCACCCTCTCTGCCTCTATCATTCAAAAATATGGAGCAAGAGGCAAAGCCCTCTCTAGTCTGACTCACTCTTCCCTACCTTGGTGGAGAAAGGATGATGAATCAGCTGTTGATGCCTTGAGTCCTGACCCAGCCAACTGCCTCCCTGGCCTGGTTTCTGAAAGAGCAGCCTCCTGGTTCTTGGAGGGGTTGTGGCCTTCCTTAGTCAGCTGCTGTCCTCTGGATACAGCTGCCGGAGGAAGTGACAGGACAGGTCAGAGGCTCTTTGGGAGGGTAGCTGCTGCAAGCCCTGCCCATGCTCTTCTCTGCTTGGAAGAGATTTGCCATAAACCCTCCCTGGCTTATTAAACAACCTTATCAGGAAGGAGGAAGTTTAATCTAGAACTCTCTGGGGAGGAAATGAGGCTAAAGTTTGGTAGGGTCATGGGCAGGGCTGTGCTTGTTTTCTTCTGAACATGCCAGGTGACACTTGAGTATGAATTCCCCCCACCCCAACAATCAAATAATAAATCAGAAAACACTCAACTAGTGCTAAATCTTCCAGGGTCTGAGTGAGGTTGGGGCAGGCACAGTGAGTCAGTGAATGGGCCCAGGAGGTCAGTGAGCCCACGTGGGGAAAGGGGACCTCTTGGATTAAAAATGAGGGTTAAGGGGGAGAGAAGATGGGATGGGAGAAAGACTCTGGGTTTGGGTTGGGGCGCAATGAATTAAAGATTAAAGCTGGGGGTGGAGGAAAGAATCAGGAAAAAGCATATGCCACCTTTCTCTCCCTAGGACCCAGGTACATTTGGAGGGAGTCATCCCTAGGCTTTGTCACCAATGGAGACTTACCTTCTTTAGATCTCCCTTTAGGTTGAACTGTTGTCCAGAAGGACCTTTGGTCCTCACACATTTGGGCTGGGTTGGGGCTGAGGATTCCCCATCTGTTAGCCCCAAAAGGCTGTGAGACCCTTTGGGGTGGGTATATTGCAACATAAGGTACAGCAGCTGGTCAGGAAATAAAGACAAGTGCCAGGAGCTAGTGGCAGGGAAGAGCAGGGAGAAGTAGTAAGTCATCCCCCCCCCGGGGGGGGGGGGACAGGTGGCTGGTCAGGGCAGTAGAGTAGGGTGTTCTTGCTTCAGCTGCCACCCCCTCCTAGGTGGGTGGCCCTTGGTTCCTCCCCTCATCCTCTCTGCTACTCTGCTGGCCTGGTCTGAGGAGGGCTTGTCTGTGTCATTCACACATGCCCTTCAGTGTCACTGCAGGTGTGTGAGGAGGGACACACAGCCCCCTTTCCTGAAGCAAATAAGTCATTTAAAACGATGGCAAGTTGTAAACTTGTTCAGCAGGCAGAAAGCCTGCCGTGATCTTGGGAACAACCTCTAGCAAGAGGCAAAGGCGTGAGGCAGTTCCTCTGAGGACAGAGCCTTGCAGGTGTGTGACAAGTGATACAAAAGTCTAGTGGCTTCCAACATCTATCTAGTACTCACCTAAGATCAAGGTGCCACCAGGGGGCTTACAGCTTCGGAGACTTCATTCCTTCATTCCTTCTCCACAGCCAGCACCTTTGCCATTCACTAACCAGTCTTTATTCCTTCGGTACATGCAGTCACCCTCCCCTCCCTTTTCCATCTTGAGGACCACCCCTGGGGTTGCACTAGGCCTGCATGGGTAGTCTGAATAATCCTGGCTGTCTTCAAACCAGTGGACAAATAAGTAAATTTAACCTTTGACTTTATCTCCCCTTTTCTTGGAAACAGTACATATATACAGGTGACAGAATTAAGACTCGGGCATCTATGGCGTCACCCTACATAAGCATGGTCCCGATTTATTTTGTGCATTGCGTTTGCAACACCCTGAAAAAACATTACTATTGTAGGGGCAGAAAAGGGGGGTGATCTCTTTCCTGCCTATCGTAAAAAGTCATGGCAGGCATCCTTATAGCAAAACATTAACATACACGCACATACTGGGGCTATCTATAATTTGAAAATTCACAGAGTCAGATTCTAACATTCTGTTCTCATCGGGAAGAGGAAAATGGGTGTGGGGTAGATGGGACAGGCGAAGAGACACCTCACTGCAGACACAGGCTCTTCTGCAGATAGTCTGCCAGGCAACCTCCCAGGGTACTCTGCCCTGTGAAGGGACTATGAAAAGCCTGTCTAGGTTGGGTGATGACTTTTGGCCTCCCTCCCAGGGTTCAATATTCTGCTTATGAGATAGAGTCCCAGGGAGTGTCAGGTAACTGCATTTCCTTTAGGAGAATCTGTTTCAGAAGAGAAATGCCAGTGAGGTGCCGTACTCAGCACTTCAAGGAAGAAAGAAGGTCAAAGGAAACCAGTGTCCAAGGCTGTTCTGCAGCTCAGCCTAGCAGAGCACCATACTTTGGGATATGGTTTTCTGAGCCCCAACACTAGTTTCCACTTGTCTGTCCTGGGAAGTGAATTTCACGAAGTCAGGGAACATTGGCCATGTTCACCAGGATGATGTCTGGGCCTCAGACAGTGGCTGGGGAAGATTGGCAAGCAACAAATGAAGTGTGAGTTCTGATCACACAGTTGGCATTGGCAAGAACCAGTTTGTGACCTTGTGGAGTTGCATGGTTTTGGGGCACATCCTAAGCATTTTCATGGTGACATTGTTTTCTATGAGTAGGTAATCCCTTTGTTACAAGGTGGGAATGAGCATAGAGTCGGGGAACAGGTTACATAGCCCTCCAGGCACGTTCAACTTGTAGCTCATGGGCTGCATGCAGCCCTAGATGACTATGAACACAGCCCAATGCAAAGTCCCAAGCTTAAACGTGGAGGGTTTTTTCCCTGACCTTTTTTTTTTTTCTAATAGTTTGATTGATTGGTTCTGGAGCATGAACTTTGAAGATGACAAAGTTGTATTGCAATGCCAAAAGGTTAGCCACACCTGCAACCTGAACTGAAATGCTTAGTCAACCCTGAATTGGGATCATATCATAATATCAACTGTGGCTTTTCCAGAGACAGAAGACAGCTGTTTTTTCTTCTCTCTCAGATGACAACACCGAGTAAACCCAGTCTGTGTCACATCTGAATATGAGATTTTCCAGAACAGGAAGTATTGAAAATGTAACAACTGTCTTTTGACTGTTGACTCCTTATTTCCTGCTGTGTTCATTTTTTTTCCAAAATGTTGTAAATGGTGTGAAGAAGGTGGCAATAGTCACCATCCCCTAGTGTTGCCAAAGGACTCAGGACACTGGCTTTGTCCACAGCAATCCATGACTTAGGGAAGCCATTTTAGGGGAAAATGTCCTTGTTTTTATTTAGTTATAAAATCAACATAGTCCCATCACAAGAAGTTTGAATTTCCCTCCCCAGTCTGAAGGAAAAGTAACCAGGCAATGCCCCCTGGAACTGTTACTGTCTTGTCTTGTTTCCTGTCCCAGCTGTGGTGTGGGCTTTATATTCTCACTTGTGCCTGAGGCCCTCCCCTCTATTCATAGAAATCTGTAGATATTTCTCAGTGTGCACACTTGCACAATATAGAGTGCTGTGCTTCGTTTATTCTCTCCAAAGTTGAGTATTTAGAGCTCTCCTGTGTGTGAGTGTGTGGGCTGTGTGCTTCTAGATAGACCACTGTGCAAACAGACAACTGTGAATTGTTTTCCTTCATGTGTGTGGTGTGTGAGTATGCATGGTGGTGTGTGTGTGTGTGTGTGTGTGTGTGTGTGTGTGTGTGTGTGTGTGGTGTATAACAGATGAATGTGTAACTAGGAATTGAGTAGTATGTAACTAGAGTCGAGTGTAGTGGCCCATGTCTAAAACCCAAGCCCTTGTGGGGGTAGGCAGGATAATGAAGAGTTCAAAGTCATCCCCAACTACATATTGAGTTTAAGGCCAGCTTGGGCTACAGTGACACCCTGTCCCAAGAAAATAACAAAAACTTATAAAGGGAATTATTAAATGAGACATACACATGTTTGTAGTTCATCTTAACAACCTCCAATAAAACTGCTGTTACCCACAACTTGCAAATGGGAAAACTGAGGCACAAAGTAGATAAAAACAATCTGCCCATGTTGACACAGATCAGAAGTGGGAACAATGAACAATTACACACACACCTTTCTCTGGAACCACAGACACCAGCAGTCAGGGCTCCTTTAGTGCATTGCTTCCTTGGACACTCAGAACTCACAAGACATTTTCTGAATTGAGGTTTTTTTGTTTGTTTTTAACTGTGTACAGTCCTGTGTTCCTGACAGGCAGAGAAACTCAGTTTATTTCCCCAGAGTTGGTGTGTTTTCCAAATTAGAACTCTTCATTCAATAGAAAAAGCAGAGAGGAACAAACCTCCCCTGGCTAGTCAGAGAGCAAATAGCAAAGCAGAGTCACTCTGAGCATATCTGCATGTGGACTGCACAGTGTGCACATGTGTCTGTGCATGAGTGTGCATGCAAGGAGGAGCACATGTGTGGGTGTGTACAGGTCATATCTGACCTGCTACGTGCACAGGCAAGGAGAGTTGGCTCACGAGTGAAATAAATGTCCATTGTACCAAATGCTTTTCTAATCTCTGAGAAGATTCTAGACCGGGATCTGTGCCAGGGTTTCTTTGTGATCGCTTCAGCACCAAACTGGCATTGTTTTTCACAGTACCCATAGGCCTTGGTAACGAAGGGCCTTGGTAACAAATGTGTCCTCTTTGGTTCACACTGGATGTCAAACACTGTCAATACAAAAACAACACAACTTGACCCTTTTCATCAAAGGCAAAAAGCGACTTTACACTGGAGGAAAGTATGAATGATCATATCCAGAACACAGATTTGGGTTCCCCAAAGTACCCTGCTCCAATGTGGTAGCAGTTTTATGAAGCTTTTATAGGAATAGAAGAAAGTCGTGGTTCCAGCAAAGTGGCAAGTCCCTGCTACAGGCTTCAGATGTTTTCCAAAGACCTCGTTAGACTGGTTAGTAGGAGGTAGGGGTCTGTTTGTTCACTCCAAAATAGATTTTTGCCTGTCGGTCACAAGGCTCTCAGGTCACACACAGATGTGGGTACTCAGTGGACACTCAGGGGCTGAGATGCCACAAGACAATCTGTCTCTGCACCTGTAACCTCCCAGATCTGAGGATGTCACGATGATTGTCTCTTGGAGGTGGAGTTGTGGTGATTTTGTTTCATTTTTCTTTTCTATGTAGCCAGCTTCTCTCTCTCTCTTTCTCTCTCTCTCCCTCCCTCTTTCCCTCTCCTTTCTCTTCTCTATCTCACTTACTCCCATGCCTGCCTTCCCTTTCATGCTGGGGATGGAACCCAGCTGTGTGGATAGTATACCAGTGTCCTACTGGACCTACACCTTCTGGCAGAAATGTTAATTTTCTTTTTTATTTTTTTACTTCTCTCCCTTCTGCTACAGCTAACAGAGATCACTTTATAATCAGATTTCTGTCAACACTATGCTCCTTTGCTATCCTCCTTTCTCTCTCAGTCTCCCCATTTGCTAAGCCCTCCTGGGTGTGAATGTAGGTTTAACATGCAGAAATGTTCTCTGAGTGTGGACTGAACCAAACCTTCCCACTCCTGCCTTTCGAGGCTTTGGAGGAATCTGGGTAGGACAGGCATCCTGAAGCCCTGAACAGGAAGCAGCTAATCTTTAGACTCGACTTATAGCTTTTTAAAATTGGAGTTTATGGCTAATGCCATTTTATTGCACCAGGAAGTGTTTGCCCTTCCTAGCTTCTAGGTCACTGGACTGGCTGGTTTCTTTCTTTCTTTTTTTTTAATACTTTATTATTTTATTTCTTCAAGTTACATCTCAGTCACAATCCCTTCCCTACTCCCCCTTCCTGTCCCACCCTTCCACCCTCTTCCCCCCAACAGCTTCCCCTTGCAGTCCAACAAATGGTTCCTTCTCTTATAACAGTAAATACTATACAAAACAACAGAAATAAATATGCCACATTTATGAGAGTTAAATGGCCCAGTATACATTCCCAATGTCCAGTTCATACATATTTGGCCTCTGACTTTAACATTCTACCATCTAACCATCTCCATGAGTTTAAAGTTCTATATCTGACTCAGCTTTCATACTAACTTGCATCACTATTAAAAACATCTTCTTAGGTCCAGAACACCCTCTTGATTCCTAAACAACTCAAAATTTAACTATGAGACTCTAGCTGTCTATTCTTCAACCACCTGAGAGACCTGAGAGGGATAAATATATCTGATTATATAGGAAGTGCAGGGCCTGCCTGGCTGGTTTCTTAACCTCTTGCAATGGAGTCTAACTTCTAGAGGTACAGTATGGGTAAACTAGAATTTTCCGTTCAGAAGCTGGGTCTTGAGGAGGGGGCCCCTACAGGGATGTGACAGGCAGGTGTTCTTCCAGGGCAGCTCAGAGAAGGTACATGTGGCACAATTTGGGGGTTTGTTTTTCTGGTTCTCTCTAGGCACTCCTAGTAATCAGAAAAGGAGGATGGCACTTGGGTTTGACCAATCCCTACAGTATTCAGCTCTCAATAAAACATATTTAATGGACACTTTTCTTGGGCTAAAAACCTGGCAGGCCTACAAAAGAACAAAGGAAGGAAAAATATACCTATCTGTTTCCTAATACAGCTCAGGGTTGACACCACCAGATGGCTCTGCCATTTGTTTCTTTGCTCCCTCTCCCTCCTTCCCTCCCTCCCTCCATCTTTTCCCTCTCTCCCTCCCATCCTCCATCCCTCCCTCTTCGGTCTCCTATCCTTAGACTGATAGTATCTCCCCTGAATTAGTGGTTTCTATTTCTGAGATTTCAGTCACCCACTGTCAACCTTGGACTTAAAAAATTACATGGAAACATATTAAGAGAAAAAACAAGGGCAGAGTGATAGAGAAACCACATTTAAATAGTATTTTATTATAGTGTATTGCTATAGCTGCTCCTTGTTCTTAGTAATTGTGCCTGGAGAGGAAGCAGCTCTTCTTCCTCATACATGTGTGGGACAGAAACATCCAACAGATAGAGTGATGCTGTCCACGATTTAAGTGTCTCTGGTGGTCTGAGGGGACTTCTATAACAGGCACTCAAACATTTCTGAAAACACAATTTTCCTGATAGTTGAAGGACATGATTTATCTCCTAGGAAATATAAAGATAAAGAAGAATTTTGTTTCCTGTTCTTCAATGCATTGTCATCACTGTTGCCATGGCGGGCACTGGGAGAGGAGGGAGAGGAGGCACTCCCCATGCTCACATTCCATCCTCCCCAAGATGCCAGGGAAGCCCCAGCCTCACTTCCACTCTGTGAGCCTCTGTCTTCTATACACAATGAAGATGATGGGAAAGAATCTCCTGGGATGTCCTGATTGGCAGGGCAGCCTGAATCCTCAGATGACCCGATGGTAAAGCACACAGCTCAGTGCTCTTCACTGGAAACCCCACACGGCCAATGGACTCACAATTGACCCTTTCCTGTTTCTCACTTTCACCAACTCATTTAAGCCAACCTATTGTGATTTGAGGGAATTAAACCATGAATATGTACTTGCTTATCTCTGACTCAGCAGAGAAGTCTGTCAAGCCACCAAAGACTGAGTCTTATGCTGTCACACTGCTATTTTTATGTTAACAAGCCAGGTGACAGTAAAGCAAGAGAGATATATGCCAAAACTTCATCCTCAAGGACACTAGTGACTTTGTTGAATCAGGTTAATGGTTTTGGAATGTTCCTGCCATTATTTTTTGGAGACAGGATCTCACTGTATATTCCACATTGGCCTCAAAATCACCACTCTCCTGTTTCAGCCTCCTAGGTGCTGGGATAACTGGTGTGTGCCACTACACCAAGCTCCCTCAAATTTTGATTGTTTCCAACACAATGGTTTTAATCATAGCAAATATTCAGATTTAATCTGTATTGTTAACACTTCTCTATCACTTTCATTTTTAAGGCTTAGACAACCAGGCAGCAGTGGACCAAGCTCTGAGTTGCGGCGTCTCAGTTCTCACAGTAGACAAATACAGTGTGTGTGGTGTCAAGCCGCCATCATCAACTTTCTAAACATGCAGTTGGGAGGAGACGGGAGGCACCATCCCACAGACACATATACTCATGGGAAGTTGGGAAGAGATGGGAGGCACCATCCCACAGACACATATACTCATGGGAAGTTGGGAGGAGATGGGAGGTACCATTCTACACACACATATACTCATGGGAAGTTGGGAGGAGAC
>CAJQZJ010033256.1:526135-553914 GCA_907164525.1 Lophiomys imhausi | reverse complement strand
TGGGAGGAGACGGGAGGTACCATCCCACAGACACATATACTCATGGGGAGTTGGGAGGAGATGGGAGGTACCATCCTACAGACACATATACTCATACTAAGTTTAGGGGTCATGGAAGAGCCAATTGTAAACAAATAATTAAGATCTGATATAGATTGAGTACTCATTGCCTTTGTTTTTAATATAATTTCTACACCTAAATAATTCAACTATGTTGGGCATGGTGGCACAGACCTTTAATCCCAGCACTTGTGAGATAGAGGCAGGTGGATCTCTGTGGGTTCAAGGCCAGCCTGGTCTACACAGTGAGTCCAGGACAGCCAGGGCTACACAGAGAAACCCTGTCTCGAAAAAAAATTCAACTCATAATAATGGTATGCTTTCTAACTGGATCTAGAGATTTCAGGAAATTTAGCAGTTACCTCTTGTGACCCAGGAATACTATAAGCACACTCTCAGACTCTTTCGTATCTGATTGGCACCAAGCTGAGCAGGCTTTTATCCTTCTCAGTTCATGGTCTTTTCATAGTGTCCACTCTGTCACCCTTATTAGGCATGTGTACTGAAGAGTCATTTGTTACTGTGTGCTTTCTGCCTCCTTGTTTGTAACTTCTTAAAGGAAGACTTTGTTGCAGTCATCTGTGAGTTCTTAGTCTTCAGTGTAGGGCATGACTCATAGAAGATTCTTCATATACTGATGAATGGCTCAGTTTTTGGAGGGGGTAACCAAAATTCTCTGTACGGCAGCAGACATGGCCTCTCACCATCACAAATAAGATGTTACAAAGCGAGGATATTATGGTATTACTTACTATTTCTTTCTATTCTTCCCCTGGAAGAGATTTCATAGTCTATATTAGTTATCCATCACTCCATGACATTACTGAATTCTTTAAAAAATACTTTTATTAAAAAAGATACACCTTAAATAATAAAAAAAGGAGGATAGGAGGGGGAGGGGGAAGGGGGTAGATGGTGGGACAGGGAGGAGAGGTCAGAGAGGGCTATGATTGATATGTAACTTGAAGAAATAAATAAATGTTGAAAAAATACTTTTATTGTGTATATGTGATGTATAGTGTGTGTGCCGTGTGCCTGGATGTACGTGTGGAGGTCAGAGGGCAAATTTGAGGAGTTGGTTCTCTCCTTCTGCCTTGCCATGGGTTCTGAGGGTAGAACGCAGGTCTTCTTTCAAGCTTTCACAGTGTGCTCTTGCACCCACTGGCCTCACACATTGTCATTCTAAATGGTTTAAAGGATCCCCCATTTATTACCTCATGGTTTCTTCAGTCAGGGATATTCTTCTTGGATCTCCTACTTAGTGTTCCTTTAAGGCTGCATTCAGGGCATTAGTTAGGTTGAGCTCTCCCTGGAGGCTCACCTCGGGAGGGAGGGTTTATTTCCAAATTCATTCATGTTGTGTGACAGGTTAACATATATCTTGCAATGTGACTGAAGGTCCCAGATGTACTGGCTGTTGGCTGGAAATAACGCTCAGGCTGGAGAGACTGGGACTATAACTCTTTTCCAGGTAGACTCCGAAGCATGGCTGTTCACTTCATCCAACAGCAAGAAATGTCTCTCAACGTAGGAGGGTGCAATCCCTCATTTAAGGGTAATTCAACCAGTTAATCCAGGCCACTGAACATGTTCTCTTTTCTAGTTAAATCCAAATAAACTGATACAAGGCATGAAATAAGAAAAACCCTTCAACTTTGCCCTATACCAGAAGCCAAAGTTCCTACCTGCACTCAGTGGAGAGGATTGCATTTGGTAGGTGACAGAAGTCATTGAAAGTCACCTTGAGGTCTCCCATGTCACTAGGTATCAATAGCTTTAGCTCTTGGCAGAGCCACCTAGGCATCCCCATATGTTCTTAGAACATTTTGTTTTTCCTTGTTACATGATTGATCTCTCTGTTAGTATTTAACTGATGCTGATGCTAGATGCCAAGTGGCCTCACTGGTACCTGGAATGTCTGTAGAGCCAAAATCCTTTTTTGTTTTTTGGGCAGGTCAAAAGTGAGTGCCCTATGGCATCTTGAAGCCATAGGAAAAGAAGAGATTATACAAGATAAATGCCTCAGGGTAAGCATGAAGACCAGATGGGAGCTGACTCCTCTTGACCTTATCTGGGGGTAAGATGGGGTTGTGGGAGGATGGAAGACCTGAGCTTAGGAACTTATCTAGATCTTCTCTGGCACCAATCGCAGTACTAGGCAGGCAGGAGACCCCTCATCTACTTTTATAGATATCTCTCACACATGAGAGATACTACGGTTTAGGGAAGACCTCTGAATGGAGCAGGGAGAGAACATTCTAGAAGCAAAGATAGAGTATGCCAAGTTCCAGACTGGGAAAATTCTTGGTCAATGCACAGCAAGTGAGAAAAGACTTCTGGTGAGGAGCCCAGGGGCACTGCCTGGACCTATTTGGATACTAGAGCTCGGTTCTGGTTGACAGATCCTGGAGGATGAGGGGAAGGAAGGCAGTTATCACATCAAAACAGACTCAGATTATCACCTGAGACCTGACTAGAGCCTCCAGGTACTGAGGTGGCCTGCAAACCCTTATGTCCCCAGCACCTTCCTTTGCTAAGTGGCATGCTGACATAGACTCCCATTCTTCTCTCCCAAAGCCCCCAATGGTAGTGTTTATTGGTTCCTGTGTTGTAATTACTATCACTGTGGCCAATACCAAGCTACCAGTCATCTCTCAATAACACTGAAGAATCAGTCATTGAGAGTCGGTAGATGATCTATCTCTCTCCAGTACAGAAATCCATTGCACGGTCTCATCACACATCCTGTCTTTCAAACACTCGCCAGAAGGTGGCATTGACAGTTGAGCATTCCTTCTCTACCCCATACCTTCTCTCCCTTGTGTCATTGTATTTTCCCACAGCTACCTCAGGTGGAAACCACAAGGAAAAACACAGCCTCCCATTGCTGACTGCTCTCAGGCTTCATGACAGTTGTCTAATTATGTTTTAGGAGCTCACTCCATGCTGATAGATACATTAATAAAATTAATTGGTCTTTCTAAAGCATTTTGGAAAACCAGCCTCTCGTACGAAACCTTAGCCTAGAGAGCATGTCTAGCAGAGCCTGAAGCAGAAAGGGAGCTGATACATCCCAAGAGTAAGCAAGAGAGTAGCTTGTGCATCATCTCTGTCCAGTCTACTCTCTTGATTCTCTTGGATGATGCCATTTTGAAACCTCCGTTTCAAAGCATTCTAAGTCAGAACCATCAGCATGCCCTGCAAATCAGTATTTTTGGATTACCCTATTCAGGTAAAGATACTCTTGATTATTTAGTGTGTGTATGTATGTGTGTAGATATACATGCATGAGTGCATGTGTGTGAAGGCCTGAAATTCACATCGGGTATTTTCCTGGATCACTTTCCATTTTATTTATTGAGGCTGAATCCAGAGCTGAATTCTAGCTGGTCTAGGTAACTGGTGTTTCCCATGGATCTTTGGTCTTTGCCTTCTGAGGGCCGGAAATTACAGGTAATTGCTACACCTGGCCAGTTTTTATGTGGGATCTAGAGACCTGAACTTGGGTTCTCACACCTTCACAAGCAAACACTTATCCACTGAGGCATCTTCTCAGTCCAAAGGCAGTATTTCTATGGTGAGGAGAATGAGGTATTTAGAGGACCGATAACAAACAAAAAGACAGATTGTGAATGGAGGGGATGAGTTCTGCTTCCTGGGAGATTTCACTAAATATACTCCCATCTGTCCTTTTAGGTTGTTGTGTACATTTCCCAGGGGCCCACACACAGTGGGTGCTTACACTAACTTCCCTGCTGTGGATATGGAAAACCACCTTGCTAGGCAGTTGACTGGCGCTGGCAAGGGAAGTCTTCACTTTCATTCTCATATCAAGGACCATATTAAATCTGCCTGACCTTTGTTCAGAAAGATAGAAATGGTTTAATCACAGTACTTGCCTTTCTCCTTCCCAGGGCTGTCCTGCTCTAACCTTCTCATTGGTAGTCTCTGAATAAATTCCACCTGCAGCTCATGTATAAACACAACATAGCTCAGCTGGATCCATTCTGAGAAGCCCATTAGGCTGTTTCAGAAGCAGCTTGGTGAGGCAGCTGGTTCCCTTGGCTGGGTGCCCAACAGCACAGTGAAGGGAGGACACACTTGAGTTTCCAAGCTCTGCCTCAGCGTTTGACCAGTGGCAGCCCACTTCCTTGGGGCTATTGAGCAGGTAGAATTTTCTGTCACTGTCTAACAGACCAATATGGATGTGCAAATTTTGCGCTTGGCTCTGAGCAGGAAGAGGGTGATTACAGATCTGAGGCCACACTGTTTCACGAAGTGGCAAGGGGTTGATGTGTTGCTAGACTTACTAAAGTATGGCCTTGAAGGTCAGGTCAAATAGGGGTTCCTGTATGCTCTAAGTGAAGCCCACTCAGCTGTGAGAGGCTGTGGCTGAGCACAGATGAGGTCTTAGGGGAGAGATCTTTGTCTTAAATGGTGCCAGCAAAATTGCCAAAAGAACCAAAGGCTCGGGCCAGGTGTGGTGGTGCACGCCTTTAATCCCAGCACTTAGGAGGCAGAGGCAGGTGGATCTCTGTGAGTTCAAGGCCAGACTCGTCTACAAAGTGAGTCTCACACAGCCAGGACTACACAGAGAAAGCCTGTCTCGAAAAACCAAAAAAAAAAAAAAAAAAAAAAAAACAAAAACAAAAACAAAAACCAAAAAAACCTAAAGGCTCAGGTCTCAGGGTTGCAGGTCATGCTAGGTCATGTGTTATGGTATAATTAGAGTTAAGTCTCTTGTGCTAGGGACTGATGGACTGAATGTGAGCAAAAACCAGATCCTTGTGGACTTCAATGAGGCTATGGTTCTCAGATTAATGTTTTAGCATTCTGCTGGGATGAATTCTTCACCTTGTGAAATTCTCTGTGTTGAGTAGACTGGCAAGTTCATTTCCAGTTCCTGAATGAAGGGCATGATTTTTGGGAAAGGGTCTCCTCTTCTTCTTTGTCTTTGGAAGAGTTTGGGAACTGAGTGGGTCCTCAGACTAAAGCCAAGTGCTTTGGGAGAGTCAGATTATGCTCTGAGGATGTACCTGCTGGAGGGAAGCTCAGTGTGGTACACCCATCATGCTGGTTCCAAATGGTCTTTGTCCAGTTTCCCTACCCTGCAGACACAGTGGGTCACCAAAATGGTGCTTAAAATGGTTGCATAAGCTCACCTTGACCTACACACATAAAAGAGTATGTTGGTGCCTTAACTAGGCTTAATGCATAGAGTATATATACTAAAGGACAATGACGTGTTAGCGTAACTTAGCCCTGTTCTTGACTAAGAAATGTTACTCAGAGAAACTGTCAAATGCAGTTTTATCTTTGTGTGTGTGTGCGTGTGGTGTGTGGTGTATTTGCAGAGCCTATGTAGCCCGGGTTGGCCTCAACTATATGCCTGAGGGTGATGTTGAACTTCTAATCTTCCTGCTCCTGTCTCCATAGTGCTGGGATTACATGCATATATGTAATTCATAGCTGGCTTATGTGGTTTGGAGACATTGTGCCTGTTAGGCCATCACTAGCTCTGTCTCCACAGAAGGCTTGTAACTCACCCCCTCTTACCTGTGTATGTATCTATTTCATAGATCAGCAAAGATGACAAGCTCTCAGCAGATGGAGAGTCAGGGACTAACTGAATAGACAGTGTCCTGGCTAGTTTTTTGTCAATTTGACACAAGCTAGAGTCATCTGAGAGGAGGGAGCCTCAATTGAGAAAGATCGGGCTGTAGAGCATGGTGGCACACCACTTTAACCCCAGCACTCAGGAAGCACAGGCAGGCAGATCTCTATGAGTTTGGGGACAGCCTGGTCTATAAAATGAGTCCAGGACAACCAGGGCTCTGATACACGGAGAAACCCTGTCTTGAAAAACAAAACAACAACAACAAACAACAAAACAGATCAGATTGTAGGCAAAGCTGTAGGGCATTTTCTTAACTAGTCATTGATGGGGGAGTGCCCAGCCCATTGTGGGTGGTGCTGTCCCTGGGCTGGTGGCCCTAGGTTCCATAAGAAGGCAGGCTGGGGGATCCAAGATGGCGGCGGCTGGCACGGATGTATTTTGATTTCGGGGTCAACAATCACAAGGTGGCAAGTGTTCCAGGACACTGTACAAAGGGCACGACCCCCTCTAAATCTCACCCAGCTACACAGGGACCACGGACGATGCCTGGGTCCCCTTCCAAATCTCAGAAACACTAGAAAGCCTCTGGACCCGGGAATCGGGATAACACATACCCCCAAAAGGAGAGACCCTCGGTAAGTTCCAACCTAATACCCAGCCGGGAGATTCAGAACCCACGCAGAGATAATCCCCACCCTGCTGGGCACTCCCAGGTCTCACACAGACGATCCAATTATCTAGTGAAACATTGCGACCCTTGGAAGTGAGCGGGAGATCACCTGCAAAGTGCCTTCAGACCACAGATCACAGTCTGTGACGTCACTGGCCAGTTTCCAAGCTGCGGGAGCAGCAAGGCTACTGCAGCTGAACTGCAGACTTACCCACTACAGGAACCAACCCTGGGCAAACTGTGAGATATTTGAAATGGTCATATATCAGTCTTATGTACTAGTACAGGCCCTTCTGGTGGGGAATCAGAGCTTACTTGTAAACAGCTTTGCCACCTGAATTAATTAGGTCCCCACCTGGGAGGCGGGACTGAATGACTCACCTTATAGGGGTGGAGTAAGGCAACTCGAATCCTACACCACAGTGCCCCCTTTGGACCCAAGTTCAGAAAACAGCAAAAAAAAAAAAAAAAATCCCACATGGCCAGAGGCCCCAGACCCAAAAAACAAACAAACAAACAAACAAACAAACAAAAAAAAAACAGAGCGAAATGTCTCCAACAAAAGAAAGCAACGCTATTCCGTCCAGCCTGAACCACCTCACCACAACTGAAACACATGAAAACGAGGACAATTCTACAGTATGGAAAGTGATAAAGTCCCTTCAAGAAGAACTTAAAACTATGAAGGAATTCAAAGAAGCCACAATCTTACAAGTCAAAACAACGAATAACATCATTAAAGAGCTCCAAGCCAAGGTGACCCAGCTTGAACAGGAAAAGGATAAAACAATGAAAGATCTCCAGACAAAAACAAGCAAACTGGAGAAGGAAATGTACAAAACGAACACTACCATTCAAGACATGAAAATAGAAATGGAAACAATAAAGAAAACACAGTCAGAGTTAAAAGAGGAAATGGAGAATCAAGAGAAGAGAACAGGAACTATGGATGTGAGTATGAAAAATAGAATGCAAGAGATGGAAGACAGGATCTCAGGCATGGAAGATTCGATGGAAGAAATCAGTACAACATCCAAAGAAAAAGAGAAAGCTAAAAAATCTCTCACCCACAACATCCAAGAAATCAAGGACTCAATGAAAAGATGGAACCTAAGAATTATAGGCATAGAGGAAAGAGAAGACTCCCGACTCCATGGTCCAGGAAATATCTTCAACAAAATCATAGAAGAAAACTTCCCAAACCTAAAGAAAGAGATGCCAGTAAAAATCCAAGAGGCTTACAGAACACCAAACAGATTAGATCAGAAAAGAATCTCCTCTCACCACATAATAATAGAAACTCCAAATGTAGAGAACAAAGAAAGGATATTAAAAGCTGTAAGAGAAAAAGGCCAAGTCACATACAATGGCAGACCCATCAGAATCACACCTGACTTCTCCTCAGAAACTTTAAAAGCTAGAAGGGCCTGGACAGATGTCCTACAAGCCCTGAGAGAACATAGGTGCCCAGCCAGACTACTATATCCAGCAAAACTATCTTATCAACATAGATGGAGAAAACAAGATATTCCATGACAAAATCAAATTCAAACAATATCTCCTCACAAACCCAGCCCTACAGAAGATCTTAGAAGGAAAATTCCAACACAGAGAAGATAACTACACCCAAGAAAACAGAGGAAATAGAAACCTCCACAGCAACTAAACAAAAGAGAAACACAAGACAGCCAGCTATACCAAAATAATGGGAAATAACAACCCCTGGTCACTAATATCCATCAACATCAATGGACTCAACTCGCCAATAAAAAGACACAGACTTACAGACTGGATCCGTAAACAAGACCCATCTTTTTGCTGTATACAAGAAACACACCTCACCATTGAAGATAAACACTACCTCAGAGTAAAGGGATGGGAAAAGGTTTTCCAAGCAAATGGACCCAGGAAACAAGCTCGAGTAGCCACCCTAATATCAAACAAAATAGACTTCCAATTGAAGTTAATAAAAAAAGACAGAGAAGGGCATTACATACTCATTAAAGGAAATATACACCAAGAGGTCATCTCAATATTGAACATCTATGCCCCAAATACAAAGGCACCTACATTTATAAAAGAAACGCTTCTAATACTTAAATCGAACATTGACCCAAACACTTTAATAGTGGGAGACTTCAACACCCCACTCACAACTATGGACAGATCATCAAGACAGAAGCCAAACAGAGAAATAATGAGTCTAACAGAGATCATGAACCAAATGGACCTAACAGATCTCTACAGAACGTTTCACCCAAACACAAAAGAATACACCTTCTTCTCAGCACCTCACGGAACCTTCTCCAAAATCGACCACATAGTTGGACACAAAGATAGCCTCAACAGATACAAGAAAATTGAAATAACCCCCTGTATCTTATCAGACCACCATGGAATAAAGCTGGACTTCAATAGCAAAAGAATCAAGAGAAAGTCTACACTCACATGGAAATTGAACAACTCTTTACTAGAGGACCACTGGGTCAGGGAAGAAATAAAGAAGGAAATCAAATACTTCTTAAAATCCAATGAAAATGAAGACACAACATACCCAAACCTATGGGACACAATGAAAGCTGTGCTACGAGGAAAGTTCATAGCACTAAGTGCCTTCAAAAAGAAAATTGTGACAGCTCATATTAGCGAATTAACAGCTAAACTGGGTGAATTGGAAAAAAAAAGAAGCGAACACTCCCAAGAGGAGCAGAAGGCAGGAGATCATCAAACTTAGGGCTGAAATCAACAACTTAGAAACAAAAAGAACTATACAAAGAATCAATGAAACCAAGAGTTGGTTCTTTGAGAAAATAAACAAAATAGACAGACCCTTAGCTAAATTAACTAAAAGACAGAGGGAGAAAACCCAAATCAACAAAATCAAAAATGAAAAGGGAGAAATAACAACAGACATTGAGGAAATCCAGAGAATATTTGGATCCTACTTTCAAAATCTATACTCCACCAAATTTGAAAACTTAAGTGAAATGGACAATTTTCTTGTTAGATTCCACCTACCGAAGCTAAATCAAGATCAGATAAACAGATTAAACAGCCCTATAACCCATAAGGAAATAGAAATAGTCATTAAAAATCTCCCAACCAAAAAAGCCCAGGGCCAGATGGCTTTAGCATGGAATTCTACCGGACCTTCAAAGAGGAGCTAACACCAATACTTTTCAAACTCTTTCACAAAATAGAATCTGAAAGAACATTGCCAAAATCATTCTACGAGGCCACAATCACCCCGATTCCTAAACCACACAAAGACCCAACAAAGAAAGAGAACTTCAGACCAATCTCCCTCATGAACATAGATGCAAAAATACTTAATAAAATACTAGCAAACCGAATTCAAGAACACATCAAATGTATCATACACCATGATCAAGTAGGCTTCATCCCAGGGATGCAGGGATGGTTCAACATACGAAAGTCTATCAACGTCATTCACCATATAAACAAGATGAAAGAAAAAAACCACATGATAATCTCGCTAGATGCAGAAAAAGCATTTGACAAAATCCAACACTCCTTCATGCTAAAATTTCTGGAGAGAACGGGCATACAAGGGCCGTACCTAGAAATAATAAAGGCAATATACAGCAGGCCAGTGGCCAACATCAAAATAAATGGAGAGAAACTTGAAGCATTTCCTCTAAACTCAGGGACAAGACAAGGATGTCCACTTTCACCATATCTCTTCAATGTAGTACTTGAAGTTCTTGCTAGAGCAATAAGACAACTAAAGGACATCAAGGGGATAATCATCGGAAACGAAGAAGTCAAATTATCCCTATTTGCAGATGATATGATAGGATACATAAGCGACCCCAAAAATTCCACCAGAGAACTCTTACAGCTGATAAACACCTTCAGCAAAGTGGCTGGATACAAAATTAATTCAAAAAAATCAGAAGCCCTTCTTTATACAACAAACAAATGGGCTGAGGAAGAAATAAGGGAAACAACCCCCTTCACAATAGCCACAAACAACATAAAATACCTGGGGGTAACTCTAACCAAGCAAATAAAGGACCTGTACAACAAGAACTTCAAGCCCTTGAAGAAAGAAATGGAAGAGGCCTTTAGAAGATGGAAAGATCTCCCATGCTCATGGATAGGTAGGATCAACATAATAAAAATGGCCATCCTACCAAAAGCAATATATAGATTCAATGCAATTCCTATCAAAATACCAACACAATTTTTTATAGACTTGGAAAGAGCTAGCCTCAATTTTATATGGAACAACAAAAAGCCCAGAATAGCTAAATCAATCCTGTACAATAAAAAAAAAAAATATCTGGAGGTATTACCATCCCAGATTTCAAGCTGTACTACAGAGCAATGGTTGTAAAAACAGCATAGTATTGGTAGAGAAACAGACCAGTAGATCAATGGAATCGAATTGAAGATCCAGAAATAGACCCACACACTTATGGCCACCTAATTTTTGACAAAGAAGCCAAAACGGCACAATGGAAGAAGGACAGCATCTTCAACAAATGGTGCTGGTCCAACTGGATGTCCATTTGTAAAAGAATGAAGTTAGACCCATACTTATCACCTTGTACAAAACTGAAGTCCAAATGGATCAAAGACCTTAACATAAGGCCGGTCACACTAAATCTACTCGAAGAAAAAGTGGGAGAAACCCTCGAACTAACTGGCACACGGCGACAATTTACTGAACAGAACACCAACAGCTCAGGACTTGAGATCAACAATCAATAAATGGGACCTCATGAAACTGAAAAGCTTCTGTAAGGCAAAGGACACTGTCATTCGAACAAAACGGCGGCCTACAGACTGGGAGAAAATCTTCACCAACCCCACATCTGACAGAGGGCTAATAGCCAAAATCTACAAAGAACTCAAGAAATTAAATGGCAAGAAACCAAATAATCCAATCACAAAATGGGGGACAGAGCTAAATAGAGAATTCACAAAGGAGGAATCCCTAATGGCTGAGAGGTACTTGAAGAAATGCTCAACATCCTTAATCATCAGAGAAATGCAACTCAAGACGACTCTGAGATTCCATCTCACACCTGTCAGAGTGGCTAAGATCAAAAACTCAAATGACAACACATGCTGGCGAGGGTGTAGAGAAAGGGGTACCCTACTCCATTGCTGGTGGGAATGCAGGCTTGTGCAACCACTATGGAGGTCAGTCTGGCGATATCTTAAAAAACTTGGAAAAGCTCTGCCTCAGGACCCAGCCATACCACTTCTGGGTATACACCCAAATGCCTCTTCACGGAATCATAAGGAAATTTCCTCATCTATGTTTATAGCAGCCTTAGTTGTAATAGCTAGAAACTGGAAACAACCCAGGTGTCCCTCAACCGAAAAATGGGTCAAAAAACTGTGGTACATCTCTACAATGGAATATTATTCAGCTATCAGAAAAAATGAAATTATGCAATTTGCAGCCAAATGGATGGAACTAGAAAAGCGCATCGTCAGTGAACTAACCCAGACTCAGAAGGACACATATGGCATCTATTCACTTATAGTAGGATTTTAGCTATATAGTAGAAGGTATCAATACTACAACTAACACACCAAAGGGAACTTGGACATAGACTTCTTATTTTTAATTTTTATTCTTTATTTATTTTTATATATTAGTTATTTTTTTTCTATTTTTTAGTCTTTTTTATCTATTGTATGCTTATTGGTTTGTTTGTTTGGTAGTTCTCTCTCCCGGGCAATGAGACACTTTTCACTGATGGTATTGCTTCATAGATCCTCAATGAATGAAGAGGCTCTTGGCCCTCATACGACCTCTCAACTGAGATGAGAGACTGTTATATAAGGACATCCCACCCCAGAGAAATGGGATGGAAGGGTTAGGAGGTAAAGAAAAAAAATGAAATGTGATGTTTCGGCCTTTTACTACTAATTGTCATAAACTCTTTAGGATAATTAACAAATGCAAACTAATGGGTATGCAAGCTGGTCATTCTGTTAGGTACTATGACAGCCTATTATAGTTACTTGCTAAGCTAATCAGAAATAAACCTGCTAAGAGACAAGCAACATCTGCTTACCCTAATATAAGAGATAGATAGGGCCTCTTCAAAAACCTCAAGCGATCTGCAGAATATGGCATTCAAAGATGTTTTCATAACTTTAGATTTTTTTTATATCAAGACATATCAACTCCTGACAGCACCCCCTATTTTCCTCCAAGTAGAAGATGAGCATCAAAGAATCTCCAGTGGGAGATGATTGAATTAGTCGCAAGCCTATCTCTTGGTAGGAAAAGCCCCTTTCTCCAACTGTAGACAGAATGCTGTCCAAAAAGGACAAAACCTGGAAGCAGGTAAGTCGACAGCCTAGCTCTGCCAAGATAGGGTAGGTAAGTCCTTCATAACCCCTGCTCTACAATAAATGTCTGTCAGAGAAACGGAGCCAAATGACTGAAGATCAATGCTGTAATGTATAGAGAGAAAATGGGAACTGTCCAGGCAGCCACAGGTATGTCATTTCTTAGTTTGGGAAGCTTCAGGCCCTGCACTTCCTATAAAATCAGATATATTTATCCCTCTCAGGTCTCTGAGGTGGTTGAAGAACAGATAGCTAGAGTCTCATAATTAAATTTTGAGTGGTTTAGGAGTCAAGAGAGTGTTATAGATCTAAGAAGATACTTTTAAAATTGTGTTGCAAGTTAGTATGAATGATGAGTCAGATATAGAACTTTAAATTCATGGAGATGTTTAGATAGTAGAATGTTAAAGTCAGGTACCAAATACATATGGACTGGATGTTGGAAATGTATGTTAAGCCATATAACCCTCATAACTGTGGCCTAATTACCTCTGTTGTACTTTATTGTATTTGTTATTATAAGAGAAAGAGCCATTTGTTGGACTGAAAGGGGAAACTGTAGGCAGAAATAAGATATACCTTAAATTTAAAAGAAAAAAAAAAAGGGAAGAGGATGGGGGGTTGAGGGTGGGAGGGTGGGACCGGAGGGGGAATAGGGAGGGGACTGCGATTGAGATGTAACTTGAAGAAATAAAAAACAAAGGAAAAAAAAGTAAAAAAAAAAAAAAAAAAAGAAAGCAGGCTGAACAAGCCATGAGGAGCAAGCCAGTAAGTAGCACCCCTCCATGGCCTTTGTATCAGATGCTCCTGCCTCCAGGTTCCTGGCCTGTTTGAGTTACAGTCCTGACTTCCTTTGATGATGGACTGTGATGTGGAACTGTAAGCTGAATAAACCCTTTCCTCCTCAAGATGCTTTGGTCATGGTGTTTCATCACAGCAACAGTCACCCTATGTCAGATAGACAGTGATCTCTCTTTGTTTAATATTAATTAGTCCCTTTTGTTTATCTTTAGTTTTCACACATCTGTTAATATTTTGGTTATATTTTCTTCTCTTGTGTATATATTATACATATGTGCATACTACTCTGGAGTTCTCTGGATTGCTATCTGCTGGAAGGTATGACTCTATTTGTTTTCATCCTTTTAAATGTTCTAGCAGCGATTTAGGAATGTAAGTTTTGGGACCAGGGACCTGGGAGCAAATACCAGCTTTGTTGTTTACCTTTTATTTTTTAGACATAAACTCACTATGTAGCCCAGGATGGTTTCAAACTCATGACCTGCTTGCTTAGCTATCCTGACTGCTGGAATTCATGTGTCTGTCATTTTGTCCCAACATTTAGCTTGGTTTTTGAATAGCCTTGGGATACAGTTATTTAACATTAATTATTTCAGCTCTCAAGGTCATGGGAAAACTATGTTTGTGAGCTTGCTGCCAAATACAGGGCCAAGTATCAGTAAACAGAACCTAATATATGCTGTAGTATGGTCACTGTTTCTGTCTTATGGAAAGTACAGAGAAGTGAGTGAAGTTGCTTGAGGTAATAATCTTCTATCCCTGCACTTCCCACAACACAAGGCTGTCTGGCATTCCTCCAAGAAGACATGTACCAATGTACCCCTGTCCATGAACAACATCACAATGTACTGGTATAATGGGGATCCTCCTTTCATGCTTCCCAATGAATGAAATACAGAGTGGCATGTTGGATCCAGTTTGCCTCTCCCTGCCTCCATCAGTGGTTAGAGGTTGTTACTCTTTTCTATCCAGCTGACCAGTCAGTGCTTTGTGGGGATTGATTTCTTGGTTGGAAGTAAATACTCTTGCCTCCTCTTTTTATTCCTGCCTCTGCTCACACCCACAAAAAGTACACATTGAAAGCAAATGTTGGCCAAGTTGATTGTTCAAAGAGTTGATAGTTTCACAGTGAAGGGAGTGATCTTTGCCAAACACATTTGCGTCTTGCCAAACACATGCTTTACTGCTGGGTGTGTTCTCTTCCCACACATAACCCACCTTTATCAGGACTAGGGGTTTTCACAGACTTAGCCTCCATTCTGGGTGCTGGTGTGTACGTACCTTTGTTCATTAGATTGGGGCAGAATCAAGCAGGAGAGAATCAAGTGTGTTTGGATAATTGAAGGACTTCATTTTTACAGAAGAACTTTTCCAGATGGGAAACTTTAAAAGCTAGCTGTTCTTGTTGAAAGAACTGTTTTCTTGTTGTTTGGCAAGAAGATTGCCAATGCCCTTTAACTACTCCTGCCACTTCCTTCCAGTTCTGTGGCTTTCATCCTGTCAGGAAACCCACACTGGGCTCCAAGTACCTGATGGATACACATTTACTGAAGGCAATGTGCCCTGCCTTCTCATAAATCTACTTGTAGGAAATAGTTCAGCAGTGAGGGTTGCCCATGCCCTGCAACCTGTCTGCCATTGTTGTCTGACTGTTGATGGGTCCATTCCTATGCAGACCCAGTGTAGACATCTACTGCGTTGAGAGTTTGGGATTGCAATATTTCTGTATTGCTGGGAAGTTTTACTAATGGGCCATTTGGTAATTCTATGTTGCTGAACAGTTACCTATTATTATGGAAAAATTACCCTAAACCCCAGAAGGTTCAAAGGGCTAAATATGAATTTATTACCTCCCACAATGCTTGTGGGTCAGGAATTCAGAAGAAGTTTAGCTCTGTGAATCAGGCTCAGAGCCATACAATCAGAAATGAAATTGTAATTAAAATGTTGGCTGGCTATAATCATCTAAAGTTTCCATTGAGGTTGGATGATTCTATCTAAGAGAGCTTATTCACATGAGTGTCCAGTTTGGGTTTGCCATTATTGGGAACCCTCTGTTCTTCACCTGTGCAGTTTCTCTAGAGGACTGCTCAGATGTCCTCTTTAAGCATGGTAACTGGCTACTCTCTGTAGGTGATCCAAGAGTGTCCCTTTGGAAGACACAGTGTCTTTAATGACCTAGTGCTGGAAGTTACGAATTGTGACACCAGGTAACCAGTTAAGTATGTGAAGAGATCTCACTCTGGTGAGTGACTATCAGGGAATGATTGATTAGGGGCACCTTGATGGTTCACCATTATGCCTTGCTTTCGTTAACACATTGTAAATGGGCTTTTCTTCTCCACTATCTAGTCATTTCGCTGAGGAGAACAAGATTCAGTCTTGATTATACTTGTCTAGAAACCTTCCAACATGAACTCCACCTAGCTAGAGCATTGGGTGACAAAGGACTCTTAGCAGCATGGGATATTGCAGAAGTAAAACCACTCCTGGCAACTTCTGTTTATATGTCTGAAAGATTTATTTATGGGCCGGGTATGTTAGCCCATAATCTTTATCTCAGCACTGGGGAAGCAGAGCCAGGTGGATCTCTGTGAGTTCAAAGCTAGCCTAGTCTACAGAGTGAGTCCAGGACAGCCAATGATACAAGGATACACAGAGAAACCATGTCTTGAAAAACCAAAAAAAAAATATTTATGGGATATGAATACATAAGAGTATGTACCTAAAGAATATAATACTTTTTTATTTGTGTGAGTGTGTAGAATCCTTTGTTTGTCTCCTCTGTGTATACCAAAATATTTTAGTATATGTGCCTGAGGAAAACTGAGATAATCATTCATCAAAGAGAAAAGTGAGGAGCTATTTAGTCATTTTCACTTTGGAACCAGGTGTTTGTTTTCGGGTCTGGGATTGGCCCAGCCTTTTGTAGTGTGCCTGGTATTAATGGCTTACAGAGGACTGGTTAGACAGGAAGTGGGCCAAACCTCATTGTATGAGAGAGATCAGATTCTTAGGTTTTCAGTTTTTTGTTCTGAGCACAGATTCAACATAAAGTTTTCTCCTTTCTCCTCTATGCTTAGGGATATAGTTTCTTTTGGAAGATTGGTTCTGGGCTCTGATTGCTCATGAAACTGCAGACTTCTGAAGGTTTGCTTGGAACTGGTAGAGTCCAAAATGGTACATCTACTTGTTTGATATGTTCATGCTGGCTCGTGGCAAAATGAACAACAAACCTTAGTTCTTCACTATGTGGACTTTGTGGAAAGCTTCTAGAATGTTCTTATGTGACTATTTGGCTCTTCTTCAGCTCTCCAGGAGAGTAAGGTGGCAGCCATAGTATCTTCTATGATGTAGGCTTAGACATTTTCCTTCATCATTTCTGAATTATTACTGGTTACACTGGACAGACTATTCATTCCTCTTCAGGAAAAGAAAGGGTAATATGGTGGCATACATTCCAGAATTGAAGAATCACTGGTACCCATCTTGAAGGTTGGCTTTTATGATCAAATTTATAAATATATGAAATGCTTGAATGAACATCCTTAATTGGGTGATATACTCAAGTGGCTAAGAGCATGGCCATTTCTAGAGACTATACTACTTTTCTTTTCTACAATAAGAAGTATAGAACGGGGGGGGGGATTTATCCATTTCTTCCAACAAATGTTTATCAAGTACCTGAATGTGTACTGCCGGTTGATCCAGGGCCTCTTCATTGGGAGGCCTACTGAGGACGCTTCCCTGATAGCATAAGGATACAGGCAGACAATACAGGAAGTAAAGCTGCCCTGATTCACAACAAGCCTTGGATATTTGTCATACATTCTAATAATTCTTTTAAGTAGAGGCCTCAAGTCATGATAGCAGATTGAACAATGTTTCTGCCCTTTGTTTGTTTGTTGGCTAATGACTTCATTTCATGAGTTCTGGTAAATGGATCGACTGTACTCTCCCACCTCTCTCTCTGGTCATAATTCTTTCTGTTCCCATTTTAGTTGGAGACAGGTGCCCTCCAAACCATGCTGTCTGCATTTATCAAAGCTAAATGGCTTGTGGCTGCCACCCTCATATTTCTAAAAGCAAGCTGCTCTTGCCTTACACAGAGAACCTAACCTGAGTGGGAGACTTGATTAATATACAGCTTCTCTCTTCCTTCCAGTTATTTATGTCTTGGTCAAAATTCTTAGTTGCTCGCACGATGAGATGGCTGACCATCCTAAGTGGAAGGGAATATATTGGCCGAACATAAGAGTTCTCAGAGTTAATGAGCGGTTTGAAAAGAGGTGAAAACCTACAGCTTTCTCTTTGGTGAGATGGTCATGATCTTGGGACCATCCGATAAGGCATCTTCAACTGCCCTTCCTGTCCCTGGCTCAGATGGTTAAAATTCAAATGGCGTGGCTAACTAAGGTCAACACAGATTCAGACCCCATGAGAGGGAAGCAGCAGAATCTGCTCTATTTTATTCCAGGCAAATATTTCTCACATTTTCGAATTCCCTAAATGCCTCTTGGTGGTTTGTTACTACACTGTGGGGACTAAACCTTTGGAGTTCTCAGTGAGGAATCAGCTCTATCCCAGCGCTCAGGATCCACCCCCTTCTTGTATTTTTCATAAATAAGCCCCCTAAATAGTCAAACACCCACGGGAAGTTCTTCAGTTGGATATTGTGTTAATTTACCAATAATTATCTTCAAATGCCATTTATTGCAGAAAATTAGATTAAGCACAAGCAGAAAAATACTGATAGCTGTCCTCTGTTTTTTTTATATGAGCATTTGATTTATAAATGCATCTTTCATTCGTTATTTTGAGTGCTGTGTAGTCTTTGAACAAGCCAACCTGTGGTGCTGAGGATCTTTGTGACTTCCTCATTAGCTAGTCCTAGAAGAACTCACTGTTATAACTTTCTTCTTAAGTCCAGTGTTATTTCTTACTGCAGCAGGCACATGGGTAATTCTGGCTTTTGGGGTACCTTTTATGCTCATTGCTCTGTCCTTCATTCTCAGTTTCCTTACCCATTTGGTTGGCCTTATTCCCTAGTAGTATCCACAGGGAGCCATCCTGGCTCACCTCTACCTCACCCCAGGATCCTGTAGTTTGTTTCAGAAGAGTACTGGGTTCTCATTGGCTTAAGGAACTTTTGGGGGTCCAAAAGCCTGTTCCTCTCAAACCTAGTCCCTGCCAAGTAAGTATCCAGGTCACAATAATTATTCTTCAAATGACTGAAAGAATAAAAGAACAAATGAATGCTGTCTCAGTTTGTTTCAGCTGTTTTAACAAAATGCCAGAAACTTTTTGGGGCTTATAAGCAGCAGAAAGATCATCTTTAATTTCTGGAGGGCCTACATTAGTGATCCCTGCCTCCTTCAATTGTATATATATTTCAAAATTTTAAGTTACTCGTGTATATTATTCTACACAAAGTAGCAACTTTCTGCATGATGTTTTCACACACGTGTTGGATGTAAAATGTCTCCACATGCTTATATATTTGAGCAGTTGGTCCCCAAATGGTGGTACTATTTTGGGAGACTGTAGAGCCTTTAGGAGGTGGAAAGTGGGCCACTGAGGGGTTGGTCTTAAATGTTAAGAGTCCAGTCCCCTTGGGACTCCAGTCTGTCTCCTTCCTAGTCAATGCCATGTGGGTTTCTGTGATGGAACATCCTGCCACCATGCCTATCCCCTCAAACCATGAGCCCAAATAAGTCCTCTGTTCCAGAAGTTGCTTTTTTTAGATGCTATTACAGGGAAAAGTAATTAACACACATGATGTGTCCCATGTTGACAACATTCATCCCTCTTTTACTTGGTTTGCACCCTCCTCCTATTGGCCCCCTTTATTTTCATGTTCTTTTTATTTTTGAGATGGAGTCTAATGTAGCCCAGGTTGGCCTTGAACTTACTATTTGACCTTGAGGTCCCGATCTTTTGCCACCCCCCCCACCAAGTAACAGGATTACAGGTGTATACCAACAACCCTAGCTTTAAAAAACATCTAGAATCTACATAAAAATAAATGTGTGTGATGTTCGTCTTTCAGAGCTGGCTCAGTTTGCTTACTAAAATCATCTCCAGTTGTATCTGTTTTTCTGAAAATGATATATACTTTTCCTTCTTTATAGCCAAATAACAGTGTAGATAAGTGGTCCTTAATGGGTGTGGGTGGGGGGTTTGTACACTCTTCCTCAAGGCAAGGGAGTGCTTGGCAATGTCTACAGGCATTTTAGATTACCATGACTGGGAAGTGGGTGATGGTAATTGGCATCTGCATACGCATGAGGGTGTGAGGGTGTGTATGACACGGTTCCTGTGTGGAAGTCAGAAGACAACTTCCGGTGTTGGTTTTTTACCTTCTACCTTGTTTGAGACAGGGTCTTTTGCTGCTTGCTGCTGCATGTGCCAGGTTAGCTGGCCTGGAAGCTTCTGGGGTTCTTGTGTCTACCTCCCATTTCACTGTAAGATTGCTGGGATTGTGTGCTACTGTGCACAATTTATGTGGGTTCTTCAGTCCTCACTCAGGTCCTCACATTTGCACACTAAGCATTTTACCAGCGGACTCAGCTCCTTAGAGTTAGGGGCCATGTGGGAGGAACAACAGACGGCTCTAGAACTCATGGAGCACAACCCACCAGTTAGCATAGCCATGATGGGTGTGCCTCAGAGAGGCAGAGACCCGAGGACTATGTGTCCTGAGGACTTGATGCTGTTGTGGAGCTTTGCTCTGCTTGCTGCCCTCACATCACAACCCTTACAATCTATGAGTTGAGTGAAAACTCTCAGGGGGCTTCCAGCCCCTCGATGGACAGTGTCACTGGCATTTACAATAACAATGCTTGATCCTTTTCAGGCACTGTTGCTGCAGCAGATTGATGACTCAACTGCCACCCTTAGACAGAACTTAGAGATGTAGATTGTTAGCAATGGCCACTACTTTTAGAAAGAATTTGGAAAAATAGATTGTTTGGTAAGGCAAGTTAAAATTTTTTTTTTCTTGTGGCTTTAATGTAGAAAAACATAAACAATTCTTGAGTTCAGAAAGGTACATTCCTGGCTGGGTGTGAAGGTGCATGCCTTTAATCCTAGCACTCTGGAGGCAGAAGCAGGTGGATCTCAAGGCCAGCTTCATCTACAAAATGAGTCCAGGACAGTCAAAGATACACAGAGAAATCCTGGCTCAAAAAAAACCTAAAATAAATAAACAAATAAACAAATAAATAGAAAGGAAGGAAAAACACACACACAATAATTGAGCTAGGGACTTTTCAAGGTTATCAAGCAAAAACAATACATAATATCCAAAATATATAAAGAATTCAAGAAATTAAACACAAAGAAACCAAGTAATTTGATAAAAAATGGGGTACAGAGCTAAACCGAGAATTCACAAAAGAGGAATCTCTAATGGCCAAGGGACACTTGAAGAAATGCTCAGCATCCTTAATCATCAGAGAAATGCAACTCACAACGACTCTGAGATTCCACCTCACACCTGTCAGATGACTAAGATCAAAAACTCACATGACAGCACATGCTGGCAAGATTGTGGAGAAAGGGGAACACTCCTCCATTGCTGGTGGGAGTGGAAACTTATACAACTACTTTGGAAATCAGTCTGGTGATATCTTAGAAAACTTGGAATAGCTCTGCCTCAGGACCCAGCCATACCACTCGTAAGCATATACCCAAAAGATTCTTTATCAAACCACAAGGACATTCCCTCAACTATGTTCATGGAAGCTTTATTTGTAATAGCTAGAAACTGTAAACAACCCAGATGTCCTTCAACTGAATAATGGATTAAAAAAAACAAAACAAAACCAAAACCAAAAAATAAACCTGTGATACAAATGGAATACTATTCAGCTTTCAGAAACCAGGAAATCATGCAATTTGCAACTAAATGGATGGAACTAGAAAAGCTCATCCTGAGTGAGCTAACCCAGACCCAGAAAGATACACATGGCATGTATTCACTTATAACTGGATGTTGACCATATAGTACAGGATAACACAGACCCAAAGGAACAAGAACCTAGCATAATTATTCTTTGAGAATTTTCACCCACCAGAGGATCAAAACAGATGCTGAGACACACAGTTAAACATTAGGTGGAGCTCTGGGAGTCCTCCTATATAAGAGATGGAGGAGGAGTAGAGAGACCCAGTGGGGACAAGAACACATGAAGATCAATAGAACCAACCAATCTAGATCCCTAGAGGCTTACAGAGGCCGAAACACTAACAGAAAAAAGAAAAAAAAAGCATACATAGACCAGACCTAGGCCCCCCTATACATGCATAGTTGATAAGCATCTTGGCCTTCATACAGATCCATTAGTAAGTGTGGAGGGGGGAGCTGTCTGTCACAACTATGGTGCCTATTAGTGGAACACCTTACTCTAACTGGGTTGCCATGTAGGGCACCAGTGCAAAAGGAAGCTCTTAGTCCTCATGTGACTGATGAACTGAGGAGGCTCCATAGGGGTGGACCCCCTCACCCAAGGAGAAGGAGAGGAGGAACAGGGTGGAATAGTGGGTCTGGAATTGCGAGGAAGGAGGAGGCTGTGATAGAGATGTAACCTGAATAAATAAATAAACGTTAAAAAAACAACCACAAAGCAATAGGCCAATACTGGCTGATAATGACCCTCTCAGGCTAAGCTGATGGTCAGAGTGGTGATTAATCTCTTGTACCCATTTTTGTCCTCAGCTTCCTGATATGATTTAATAAAATCATTAATGAATAGAAATGAATCTTAAATATTTAAAGTAGAAATAACTGATTGTATATAACTGTTTGTATATAAAAGTTTAAACTTGTGATTCTTTTAAGATCTTTATAAGACTGCATTTAAAATAATTGATTTTCTTTTTTTTTTTTTTTAATTTTTTAGACAGGTTTTTCTGTGTAGCCCTGGCTGTCGTGGACTCAGTTTGTAGACCAGGCTAGCCTTGAACTCATAGAGATCCATCTGCCTCTGTCTCCCAAGTGCTGGAATTAAAGGCATGTGCCACCATGGCCTGCCTTTGTTTTGATTCTTTCTTTGGAACCACAAACTACAGCCTCCCAGTAAAGAAAGAACTGGCTGAAAAAAGTTACCTTGCTTGCTCACACTTTGTTAACCTGTAACTAGTTGCTTACAAATGTATGTGGGTTCTTGGGAATTTGTTTTCACATTTGTTTTTCACCCTAATACATAAAACTTTTGGGGAACACGTGCTTTTTCACGTATACTCATTGTAATCATGGACCTAAAGAAAAATAGAATGTAATCACATTGTGATTTTGTACTGCTGTACTATATAAACTGAAAGAGAGAAGAAATAAAACATGGAATGGTATGGGAAGTAGAACTCTCCATCCACCAAACATGTATATATGTGTGTGTTTGTATATGTTTGGTATGGTATGAGAAGTAAAACTCTCCTCCATCCACCAAACTATGTATGTATGTATGTATATAGGCATATATGTATATATGCATATATATGTATGTATGTATGTGGTGTGGCATGATATGAAATTGGAACTTTCCACCATCCATCAAATATATGTCTGTCTGTCTGATTGCTTGTCCATGTGTTTATGCGTATGCATGTGTATGTATGATGGGAGCTCCCTTGAATGTGTATATGAATGTGTACAGGTCTGCATGTCTGATTGTTTGCCTGTATGTGGTATACATCGATACTATGAAATGCATGGGAATGCATACTTTCTCTCTCTCTCTTTCTTCCTCTCTCTGGCTCATAAGGAGTTAATGAGCCTTGGAGACTCTTCTGGGGCTGCCACCCTTTGTCCCTTGGTAGGAAAAGCCCCTTGCTCCAACTGTAGACAGAATGCTGTCCAAAAAGGACAAAACCTGGAAGCAGGTAAGTCGACAGCCTAGCTCTGCCAAGACAGGGTAGGTAAGTCCTTCATAACCCCTGCTCTACAATCAATGTCTGTCAGAGAAACGGGGCCAAATGACTGAAGATCAATGCTGTAATGTATGGAGAGAAAATGGGAACTGTCCAGGCAGCCACTGGTATGTCATTTCTTATTTTGGGAAGCTGCAGCCCCTGTACTTCCTATAAAATCAGATATATTTATTCCTCTCAGGTCTCTGAGGTGGTTGAAGAACAGATAGCTAGAGTCTCATAATTAAATTTTGAGTGGTTTAGGAGTCAAGAGAGTGTTATAGATCTAAGAAGATACTTTTAAAATTGTGTTGCAAGTTAGTATGAATGATGAGTCAGATATAGAACTTTAAACTCATGGAGATGTTTAGATAGTAGAATGTTAAAGTCAGGTACCAAATACATATGGACTGGACATTGGGAATGTACGCTAAGCCATATAACCCTCATAACTGTGGCCTAATTACCTCTGTTGTTTTGTATTGTATTTATTATTATAAGAGAAAGAACCATTTGTTGGACTGAAAGGGGAAACTGTAGGGGGAAATAAGATATACATTAAATTTAAAAGAAAAAAAAGGGAAGAGGATGGGGGGTTGAGGGTGGGAGGGTGGGACTGGAGGGGGAATAGGGAGGGGACTGCGATTGAGATGTAACTTGAAGAAATAAAAAATAAAGGAAAAAAAAGTGCCTGAAGTTTTTCACTAGTGTAAATTTTTCTCTTTATAATCACTAGCCTGGGACATTTAGAGTCAGAATATATAGCAAGGCTACCAGCCCAAAAGATCAAGAGTATATATAGAGAAACGTCAGATACTGATGGGGTGGTGTTAAGCATTCTAAATGTTGATTAGTCATGTTTGCTGTCTGTTACTTAATTGAGTCTGATTGGTTAAATAAATGCTGAGGCCTGGAGATTGGGCAAAGACGGAGGTAGGCAGGACTAGGGTGTGTGGGCTTTTGGAGAGAGACAGAGAGCATCTGGGGAAGAAGATGGTTGTCAGAGAGAAGCCAGGAGCAAACAAGGAGGACATGCCATGGGGTAGATTAAAGAAGATCCTTCCAAGTGGCCTGGAACATCACCTTAGTGTAGAGAATAATAGTCCAAAGGGACATTTGTATATATGGGGTTATATTTGAGCTAGCTTAGATGGGCTAGGATTGCACAACTCAGGCCTAGGCTTGTTAAAATCCACCTGGTGTCAGTGTGTATTCATTTATAATGGCGGGTTAAGGATTAACGCTGCCGAACCAATTAAATCAATATAAATATTGGGTAAATAGTTTAATTAGATTTTTTTCTACAAGATACTATAACTGACTGTCAACATACTACCTCCAAAGTTGTGCCCCATCTCAAGATGTGCGTCAAGGAGGCAGTTAGCCCTCGACACCCTGGCCCAAGGTGCACATACATATTCTCCCTCTCCTGTGCTTTCTTTTTTCCTAGTATCACTTTGTAGACTGAGAGGGTTATGATACGTCTCTATGGCTATAGAGACAGTGTTTTATTTCACGGTTTCTATGCTTTCTAACCTCAGAACTCACAGCCCCAGGCCTCTCATGCTCCAGCATAAAATCCATGAGATTTAAACGTGTGCTATGACATGCCTTGTAAAACACACAGAATATGATCTGACAAGGTCTGTTCTCAGTGTCCTCTTTTGCACCAAATTTTCAGACAGTAATTCAATTTTGAGGCTGTTTTCCTGTGAAAAATGTGTGTGTGATGACACATGGGCCTTTACTGCAGTGGAAGCTCCTTAGCACTGGGCATTTTTTCTTTGGGTAATGGGCTTTATTACACACACACACACACACACACACACACACACACACGTACACACACATACACACACATACACACACATATACACACACACACATACACACACATACACACACATACACACACATATACACACACACACACACATACACACACATACACACACACATACACACATACACACACACGCGATAGCATCGAAGAGCATCTAAGGAGATACTGTTGCACTTGGTGCTTTTGTTTGTCTTGGAAAATGTCAGATGTTGCTGCAAAATGGTAATAATGATTTCATCGACTTTATTCTGGGGTTAATGGATTGTTATAGAGCTACAGAAAGTTATTTTACAATAAATGTTGAGTTTCATTTTTTTCTGAACACTTTATCTGATACATTTACTTTCAAATGGTATGCAGATCTTAGAAAACAGGCCAACAAACACTGCCTCATTTTCTTTACCACTTGTAACTCTATAGAAACCTCTTAAGTTGGTTATGAAGTTGCACTGGCTGAAGGAATGGCATGTTGGAGCTCCCCTTTCCCTAAACAGGGGAGGAGAGAGATCTTTGTGAAATATGTTTCCCTGGACCCCACAGACTATCACAATGGGTTTTTTCCAACACAGTTCTCAAGTTGTGTTTGGTCAGTTGTAATAGCTTCAGTCAATAACATCAGTCATTTTGATTAATAAATTATTGATGATGGTGGCAAGGAATACACCCGCTAAGGGGATGGAAATGTTTTCAGGGAGCATTCCATGTCAATTCCCCATACACAGCATCATCTGAGTAGGGGCTTAGGAGCTTCAAAATGGGTCTGAGAAATACACATGTCCTCTGGTAGGACTCCATTCCTCAGAGTCTCCCTATCCTCCTACCTGAAGTAAGTTTTGGATGCTTTTGGAAGAGTCAGGTGCCAGGAAGTAAACTCTCAGGATGTGACAGACAACATGGAATCCAGGAGTGTTTTCCAGTGTCTGCCATGAGTCAGGTCAGCGTGAGGACCTGGGGGAGTAGCAAATGTGTGTGCACTTTGCCTTGAGGTCATTGCTACCCTATCTCAGAGTCTCTAACTGCAGCATGGTGTTGTCTGTGGCTGGATTGGAAAATGAGACTTGCAAGAACCAGAGATCCTACCTTTGATGATTTTAAGTGTACCATCATGGTTAAGCAAAAGTGAGCAGGAGCAGCCAGGGACTACCATGCAGGTCTTCAGGTCTTTTCTTGCCACTACAGGGGGCATCAGTCACCATTTACAAGTGACATCTTTGTATGAGGCCAGTGGGGATGACTGTGCAACAAAAAGCTGTTGCCATTGCAAGAAGTCTCTGTGTTCCGTGCTGGTGATCACAAAGGTTGTATGATGGCTTTACTGGGAGGCACGCTCCAGAGACCCATAAATCCTAGCTCCCCCCCCACTGTGTGTTTGTGTAGCCAGACTGAAACTTGATCCAGAAAGTGATGACTGTTGGTATTAGGGTTATTTAGAGACATAGACAACCTATTGTGTGTGTGTGTGCACTAGTGATAGACACTAGGGCCTTGTACATAAAATACAATTACTCTACCCCACTGAGCTACATCTCTAACCTTCTTTGTTTTCATTTCCAAGGTGATATATATATATATATATCTCATTACCAATACAATGATATATAAATATCATTACATATTATGATATATATACATATCATATACTATAATATATTATATTATTAATCAATATTACAATATGTATATCATTTTATATGTAATGTATATTTATAATTCCACATTCATTTCATATATACATTCTACATATATTTCATATACATTTTCCATATACCTTTCACGTATGTATTTTATAAGTGTTTTCTTCTGTGTGTGTGTGTGTGTGTGTGTGTGTGTGTGTGTGTGTGTGTGAGAGAGAGAGAGAGAGAGAGAGAGAGAAAAGGACAGAGAGAAAAAGAAAGAGAATATGAAATATGAATGGATTGCTGGCTGGCTTGGTCTATCCTTTCCAGGAATTGACTGCAAGAGTTTGCCACAGGTAACTATGGAGCAAGTTAGAGCATGAGGTTAAGACAGCAAGTGTTGCCTCTAGACATCTGTGTGCAAGCCTGAGCTGCTATTTGGAGTCTTGACAGGGAAGAGAGAAATGACTTGCTAAAGGCTGTGACTATATGTAGTCAGAGCAAAGACTCATTCATAGGCCTCTGAACTCCAGGGTTTTAAACCAATGTTCTTATATATCACAATAAAATGAAAAAACTCTGGAGTGAAAAGAAATACACCTTGTTCTTATTATTTTAATTGATTTATTCATTCTGCTCTCTTATACATTATATCCCGAACCCATTATCTCCCTCCTCTCAGTCCCTCTCACCCCCACCTTCCCTCTCCCTTAGATCCACTCCTCCTTCATTTCCCTTCTGAAAAGAACAGGCCTCTCAGGGATATCAACCAAACATGGCACAACAAATTACAGTAAGTCTAAGCACATAGCCCATATTAAGGCTGGACTAGGCAACCCAATAGACAGAAAAGGATCCCAAAAGCAGGCAACAGTATCAGAGACAGTGCCCACTCCCCTATTAGGAGTCCCACAGAGACAGTGC
>CAJQZJ010033256.1:487453-526125 GCA_907164525.1 Lophiomys imhausi | reverse complement strand
CCCACAGAGACAGTGCCCACTCCCCTATTAGGAGTCCCACAGAGACAAAAGGTACACAAGCATAACATATATGCTGAGAGTCTATGCAGGCTCCATGATTGCGGCTTCAGTCTCGTTGAGACCTCATGAGACCTGCTTAGTTGCTTCTGTGGGCTGTGTTCTTGTGTCCCTGACCCCTCTGGCTCCAACAATCCTTACCTCCCCTCTTCCACAGAATCCCCAAGCTCCACCTAATGTCTGGCAGCGCATCCCTGCATTTTTTCCATCAGTTGCTGCCTGAAGCCTCGCTGATGATGGTTAAGCTAGGCTCTGGTCTATGAAATTAGCAGAATATCATTAGGAATCATTTCATTGACTTAGTTTTCTTCTTTTGCCTGTGTGTTTGGTTCTATCCTAGGTCATTTTTCTTTTTGAGACAAGGTCAGGCTAAGGAGTTTGTGGTATCCTGGGACTTGCAACCCTCCTGCCTCAGTTTCCTAAGTGCTGGGAGTAGAGGCATGTGCCACCACACCCAGCTTCATGTATTTTTTACTTGTCACCAGCTGGGATCTTTCTCAAGCTCCTAGTCTTTGGAGATTCTGAAGGGCAAGGAGGTTGATCATCTGGGCCCAAGCTTGGATAAGTGTTTTATCTCAAGAATCTGACCTAATAATCCCTAAAGCCCATGCAGAGAGTCCTCACATTACTCTTATTTTATTGAAGTCAAAGACCAGAGAGGTTAATTTCCTTGAAGGGTAGCAAGTGCAGGGGATATAACCACCAGGCATGGAGAGAGATGCCTCAATGGCTAAGAACACTGGCTACTCAGGTAGACTACTCAGGTTCGAGTCCCAGCACCTACATAGCAAGTTACAATTGTTTGTAACTCCAGTTCCTTGAATGTACAAAGCACACATGTGGTACACATACATACATGTAGGCAAAACACTCATACACATAAAAAGTAAAACAAAGCAAAACAAAAAACCAGCCGGGTGTGTAAAAAAAATGTAGCTAATTAAACTATTTAACCAGTATTTAGATTATATTTAATTGGTTTGGGGGTTGTTAATCTTTAATTTGCCATTATAAAAGAGCACACAGACACCACATGGATTTTAACAAGCCTTGGCCTGAGTTGTGCAATCCTAGCCCATCTAAACTAGCTCTTAATTCTATTGCCCAAATATGACCCATGTATACATACATCCCCTTGGACTGCCATTCTCCACGATAATGCCAATGTTCTTGGCCATGTGGAACAAGGTTCTTTTTTCTAACCCATGGCGTGCATTCTCCTTCCTGCTGCTCCTGGCTGGAATTCCTTCTTCTTCCTGCTGCTGGCTGGAATGCTTTCTTCTTCCCGAAGCTAGCTGGAATCTTTTAATCCTCTGTCTAAAGCACAGGCTTCCTGCTCTAATTTCCGGAAGTCCCACCTTTCTCTGTCTTTGGCCAATGTCAGGCCTCGGCATTTTATTTAACCAATCAGAGTTAATGTAAGTAACAGACAGCAAACAGGACCAATTAACATTTAGAATGCTTAATAGTACCCCAACATGGGTGTGGTGATGCATGCCTTTAATCCCACCACAAAGGAGGTAGAGGCAGGAGGATCTCTGTGAGTTTAAGGCCAGCCTGGTCTACAAAGTAGGTCCCGGACAGTTAGGGCTATTATGCAGAGAAACCCTGACCTGAAAAAGAAAACAAAACAAAAACAAACAACAACAACAATAACAACAACAAAACAGGCATACCCCTTGTTGGGGCATGGCATTGCAGCCTTACACTTGGTTCAACAGCAGGGAGAGGGGGCTTCTCTTACAAAAGGAGCTTCTTTGAGGGGGCTAGCCACCACCTCTAGCTCATCCTCTTTTCTACACTTGATCTTAGTTAGCTACATTGTTGAGAAGCAGTCTTAGCCTCAACATCTTTTTCCTCAGGATACAGAATAAATTATGTTTTTTTTTTTTTTTGGTTTTTCAAGGTAGGGTTTCTCTGTGTAGCCCTGGCTGTTCTGGACTCACTCTGTAGACCAGGCTGGCATTGAACTCAGACAGATCTGCCTGCCTCTGCCTCCCAAGTTCTGGGATTAAAGGCGTGCGCCACCACGTCCTGCACAGAATGAATTCTGAAGAGCCTACTTATTCACCATTTGTCACCTGATCAAAGTTCATCACAAGGTCTTTCAAATCAGTTGACAGAAAAAAAAACCTAAACTAAACAAAAACAAAACACATAAACAAACAAAAACCTACAGATAAAAGAAAGGAGTTGAGAATGGCATTTACCGTCAGGGCACTGTAGTGAAACCATATTTGTACATTTGCTGAGAAAGAGTCATGTTTTCAGAGTGGCCATTGAAAGACGTCATACTGCTCTCCACACTGGTCCCCATAGCAACCTTAGTTACAATGATGAAAACAGAACAAGCTGGACCTTCAAACCTGGAAACACAACTAGCCCCACCTGCAAACCTGAAAACGGAGCAAGCCCTGCCTCCAAATCCTTCAGGACCCCCGGGCCCCTGGGCCTATCACACCACCTTCTCAGTTCGTCTAGTCAGACCTCTGCTTACCTCTCTGATGGACAGGATAGATTTGGAACAGGCCAGCACAGACCTGCCAGCATCCACCTGCTACCCACCTGACTATTTCCTCTATTGTTCCTGAGATACCATCTAGAACATCTGGGAGTGGTTCTCTATCTTTCTGGAGTATTGGGATAATTTGGAAATCCACTGGAAACTAGATCCTCCCAGCAGTGTCCATGATGTCCAGCCTTTGCCCAAGTCCCAAGAGCCCCCAGGAGCTCCCAGGTTACAATCCCTAGGCTTGGTGGGCAACATACATTTGTTCCTTGATGTTCTTCATCAAGACACTTTGTGGATACTCAAATCTGTGGTTGTTCAAATATGCAGACTAATGGAGTGTCCCCTGGAATGCTTGGTAAGCATCTCAAGATTACTTACCATAACTAAAGTGAAGTAGGTGGAGCTGAAATGGCTGTGCTGTGCTGGCTAGGGAAGCAGTGACAAGACACACGATGTGGAGTGGCCTGGACCCGTGAGTGTGAAACTGCTGAGAGTTGAGCAGTTTCACTTAACTACACACTGCGGTGGGCGGCTTCTACGTGGTTCCTAATAAGCCTTGCCTCCTTGTGAGCATGCTCTTGTGTAACCTGTTTCTTGAGCACATGCAGGGCTCATGACTTGTCTCTACTGTGCAGACTTGCAACAGTGAAAGGGTATCTATCACTTTCACAGTTAAGATATAAGAAGACTGTTTTTTCTCCTGGTTTCTCTCTCTTGCTTTCCCTCTCGCTCTGTCCAGTGGAGGCCAGCTGCCATACTGTGTAGTGCAAAACTGAGGGAGGCCTCTGAAACTGTCAGTGAGGGACTCTGTAATGGTGTGAATATGCTTAATAGCAGGTGTCCCCTCAGATGACCCTTCAGGTGAGCCCATGATTAATCCCAGCACTTTGCTGCAGTCTGCGGGAGACCTTGAGGCAGAGACCCTTAGCTTAAGCAGTGACTTCATTCTGGGTCACAGGAATGCTGCTGTTGCCAAATTGCAGGATAATTTGTTTGACAGCATTAAATTAATATAGTCAGGCCCCAGGTGC
Source organism: Lophiomys imhausi (assembly GCA_907164525.1). Classification (NCBI taxonomy): domain Eukaryota; kingdom Metazoa; phylum Chordata; class Mammalia; order Rodentia; family Muridae; genus Lophiomys; species Lophiomys imhausi. The sequence goes on along the minus strand of CAJQZJ010033256.1, from coordinate 522,525 downwards.
AACATGCCATACAAAAGCCGGGAAAGTATCATCACAGGCTGATGATCCCTCCTCCCCCTCCCCCTCCTCCTCCCCCTCCTTCTCCTCCTCCCCCTCCTCCCCCTCCTTCTCCTCCCCCCTCCCCCTCCCCCTCCCCCTCCTCCTCCCCCTCCCCCTCCCCCTCCTCCCCCTCCTCCTCCTCTTTTGGTTCTTAAGGAGTTGGAAAATGGCACATGTCCCCACTCCAGTCTACGTAGCAGATAATCTTGTGTCTACAGAGGCGTCAATGTAACCCAGCCACTGCCAACATTTTATGCCTCCAAGGAAAGTTTGAGAATCTTCTGCCTTTTCCTTCTGAGGCCTTGGCTGTGTTCTGAAGCCAGAAACAGTTGGAGAAGAAAGTTGAATGGCTTTCATCGCTAAGGAATACCGATGTGGTCGTCTCCCTGGAGCACATATTCTGGGGCCACACAGGAAGACTGACCTTTGCTCACCTCCTGGATATGACATTATTTCTTTTGGCTCCCCACAGGGCTTATAGGGGTCATGCCACAGGGAGCTGAGAGACTGCAGTGTGAACAAATGGCTCTGGGCAAACTCACAGCTATGATAAAGGGCAGGTTGAGCAAAGGTTGCACATGTCAAACTCGATAACCAGATAGCAGTCAGAGTGCAAATCATCCTAGCAGGAAGACATCATGTCAGCCTCCATAAAGCATCCCACACAGAATCCACCAGTGTGGCTCCACCTGGAGAGCCTTGTGCAGGATGATAGTGTAGGGGAAAATGGGGATAAATGGGGAAAATGGGGAAAAAAATCTTCCATTAAAAATATCTTTCAGGTCTTAAAAGGTCACATACTCACAAGAGTGTTGCAGGACATTTGATCACACTGTGAACCCCAAGACTGTGTTATTTGCTGGAAAAATCTATTTCTCATTGTGGGTGTAGCTCATCCCTAGCACACACCTTTAATCCAAGAGCTTTCTGCTTATTGTAAACAGAATTAAATAAAGTCAACTATAGGTTAAGAGGCAGAGCACATGACCAGTTGACAGGGATTGTACATGCAAAAAACCACAGCCTAAGAGGAAGTCAGGAGGACAGATACAGAGATGCACATGAAGTAGAAGGGAGGGACATTTCAGTTTGAGGGTTTTTGAGACACTGTGGAGGAGAACTTCCTTTTCCTTCTGAGACACCAGCTGAGGAGGAAGGTCAGCTGGGTGCTTCCTCTGCCTCTCTGAGCTAGCAGGCTTTCACCATAGCATCTGGCTCCCGAGTCTTTATTGGTAAAATTGAACATTTGAGATTTTGTTTAAAAACAACACAAGAGGTCAGCCATTTTCCACTTTATCATCTAGACTTGTCCTGTGAGAATCAGGAAGGTCCAGCCTGAGGAAGGATTGTGAAGAGGTACCTGGATGCTGGGAATTGAACCCATGTCCTTTGGAAGAGCAGTCATTGTTCTGAATAGGTATCAGTACTTGAACAGAAGTTTCAAAGGTCTAAGTAAAAAGAGTCAGGGCTGAAGGGATGTCCCAATGGCTCGAGTCATCAGTATCTCTACTCTTGGTTCCAGAAAAAAAAAATTTTTTTTTACATCCCCTTGGTGTTACCCATTCATGGGACAGGCACCCAGGAAAGTTCAAAATTCTGTTAGCCACATAACTTAACATAATGGAACACATATTCTGAATTTTCACTTGTGTGGTGAAACCTCCCTTGATAATTGGAGATGCTTGATGATTTCTTCTCAGAAGAAACTTTTCTTTAAAAAAAAACATTGACTGTGCATGTGTATAACTGAATATATATGGATTAGATGATGCTCACATTCAGGCTGGATAAGTCTAGCAATCATATTTTTTTGTCTTTTTGGGTGTCTGATAACCTAAGCACATTGCTATCTAAAATGAATCATTGCAATATCACCCTTTGTCAACTTGGTGTATCTTCCAATTAATTGGAGTTAATTTCTAGTGAAGATCCATATTAGGTCATAAAACATAATCCACTATCTTCATAAAATGTTCTGTTATTTTCCTCAGAAGAGGAAGGAAGTGAAATATTTGAGTCTGTTTACTCCTTTCACAAATCCCTACAATGTAAATACTATGACATATTCTTAATAATACAGAACATGGATATAAAATTGATACATCGTATGTTATATGGAATGGAATAAAAGAGACTGGGGAGGTGGATCAGAGTAAAATGCTCACTGTCAGACTATGAAGACTTGGGTCTCCATGACCCACAAAGAAGCTGGGCAGCTTCAGTTCTGTGGAGGGAGAGACTGGGAATCCATGAGCTGTGCTGGCCAGCTACACTAGACAGAATTTGTGAGAGGTCTTGTCTCACTGAATAGAGGGTGATGGAGGGGGACACTGATGTCAGCTCCAGGCCTTCATATACAGGAACATGTGCACCTGCATATATACATATATACGTGAACACGTATACACACATGCAGGCATAACACACACCCACACAAGAAAGAGAAAACGAGATGAAAGAACACAAATATAGTTGTTTAATATGCACATATATGAAGATATATTCATAACAAAATAAGAAAGACATATTCCTAGCAACTGCAGTCCTTGTATCTTGGACTAGTTGTATGATCAACTGTAGCTAGTGTTTATAAATACCTTTTCCCACTTATTTTGTGTTCCTTTTGCCTTCAGCATATACCTCAGCTGGTTATAATTTGTTCTGTAGCAAGGTGATGGAAAACCTTCATGGTAGAATGGACCAGGGCACTCATAGTACTATGTGGATTAGACTTGTTGTCATTATCCCATTGACCTTATTCAAAGGGCATGGTAATTAAAAAAACTTTTTTGTTGTTTTCAATACATCCAAACTGAAGCCTCCCCTCCCCACACTTCTTCAAGTCTCCACCCTTTCAGTATATCCCAACTGAAACCTCCCCTCCCTACACTCCCTCAAGTCTCCACCCCCACCTCCCTGCCACCCCTCTTTCCCACATCTACCCCTCCTCCATAAATCTTCAGAAAAGGGCAGAACTCCCAGGGATATCAACTGAAAACAACATAACAAGATACAGTAAAACTGGGCACAAATCCTCCTGTCAAGGCTGGATGAGGCAACTCAGTGGGAGGAAAAGGGTCCCAAGAACAAGCAAAAGAATCAGAGACACCCCCACTTCCACTGTTAGGAGTCCCACAAAACCACCAAACTAACAACCATAACATATATGCAAAAGGGCCTAGCACAGACCCGGGCAGGTGTCATGATGCTGCTACAGCCTCTTTGAACCACTATGAGACATGCTTAGTTGGTGTCTGGGGGCCATGTTCTCCTGCTGTCCACCATCTCTCAGACTCCCACAATTCCTTTTCTTCCTCTTCCACAGGGTTCCCTGGGTTCCAAGGGGGAGGGGCCCAATGAAGATCTCCAATTTGGGCTCTCTTTCTGCTTGATGCTTGGCTATGTATCTGCTCCCCCCAACTGCCGGTGGAAGCTTTTCTGATGACAGTTGGGCTAGGCAGAACAATGAAATTTAAGAGATGTTCTAAGAGCTCTTCTGTAGCTCAGACACAGTCTCATCTTTTGGTCCTACTTTCTGATGATAATATGAAGTGGTCACCATGTCCTAAGCCCTAACTTCCTTCTTTGGCTTACTAATTCACAGACATGAAGAACCCAAATACTCAGGGAGGAAGTCTCAAGTTCCAGTTTAGTGGGGCCATTGCTGAATCCTGGTACCTTTTTAGTTCCTAGTTTCTATAGAACTTGGGCTTCTGGACCGTAAGAGCATCAGCAGTGGGGAAAGGACGTCTAAATGGTTAATAATCAGTGGTGCATTTTCATGTCCATAGTTTGGTTTCTGTATCCATGAATCCTGGCTGATGAAGAAAGAATAGCCTGTATGAGATGCTAACTCGTGGCACACATGTCCTTCTGTGAACCCTGCAAGTCTCACAAAGAACTGAACTAGAACTAAGTCTTTAACTCTTTCAAGCAAGCTTCTGCAAGATAGTGGGGAACAGGGTAAGACCAATGAATTCGAGGAGCATAAGCCTAAAAGGCTGTACTGTTTTGGATGGGAGTGAACATCTGGGTCAAAACCAATATGGTGGAATATCACGATAGAGACAAGCCATCCTGTAGTATCATATGATGTATGTTGATTTTCTGCCAGAAAACCAGGAAACTGAGTCTGCATCTAGAGCATGTGTCTGTTTTAGTTAAGAACAAAATTCTTCCTCTTCCATGATTGAAGTGAGCTAATGATTTTGATATCTGGCTGATTTTGGAGGAAAATAGTACGTATCAGAGTCTCAGTGCTTGTCTCTGCTTACAGATGACTGGGAAGTCAGTGACAGTCATAATAGATCAGACTTAGTGAATGAGAGTCAATCCCTGGCCGTGTGGGGACTTGTTCTTTCCATTTATTTATTATTGGTCTGGGAGGCTCATGTGTGAGGCACAATGGACTTCTAGAATATGAGATTCAAATTCATTTTAGCTTTTTTCAGTAAAAACATGAATCTCTCAAAAAGTTGTTTTTGTGTGTGTTTTTCTTATCCTTCCTTGATAAAAGTTTATTCTGGCCTGTGACCTTCATCCTGAGTTAGGCATACACAACTATTTTCTGAGTGAGACCTCTCAGTTAATCTAGATTAAGCATAATGTTTCCACTGCCTGCATTTGGGACAGATGTGCATTATGCACATAGAACAGGCTTTATCAGATTATTTAAGTGAATGGATTCAGTAGATGAGTGCCTAGCAGAGGCAGATAGAAGATCTTGCAATTCTTCAGCTCCAGCCATCAAGTCTTCTTTTACTCTGTCTGCTAAAAAGGAACATCACCTGGTTGACATAGGGCTTGAAGGACCACACAGCTCTCTACATGATTTCATGACATTCTTTAATTGTTATGTTTCCCAATAAGAGGGAAATCTGCTGGGCTTCTTTGTCCCTCACAGACCCAGTTCTGGCTTCCTTGCTCTGTGTCTTCTGAATATGGGGCTGTAAATTTAGCACAGTAATTCATATTGTGGGCTAGCTCTGGAGCTAGGCAGAGTTGGCTAGAGTCCATGTCTCAGGAGAGACCTAGCACTGTCCCCATGAGAATTGCTCTTGTCTTCCCCCTGATATTGAACATGCCAAGCACATTCTGCCTTGTGTTCCCCTTGTGCAACATTGTTTAATTACCTTTGTGTGGACTTTATCCCATTGCATGATGGCTTTTTACTGACTCTGTCCCATTTTTCTCCCTCTGAGAACTATATATAAGATGTACTTCCTTTTTTAAAAAAGATTTATTTATTTAATATGTTTACAATGTTCTGAATTGAAGTATGAAGATCTCATTATAGATGCTTATGAGCCACCATGTGGTTGTTGGGAATTGAATTCATGACCTCTGGAAGAGCAGCCAGTGCTCTTAAACTTTGAGCCATCTCTCCAGCCCTAAGATGTACTTCTTAATAAACTTGCTTGACATAAGCCATCAGCGTGTCCAAGACCTCATGAAACCATCCTTCCTATCTTCTTCATCTGTGATCTCCTGGTCCTTTCTCCTGAAGACTGTCACTGAAGAACGACCTGCTGGTCCAGGTCAGCAGCCAGTTGCATTGCATTACTGCATCTGTGGTTAGGAAGTGGAGGGAGATGAATGCTGTTTGGCTCACTTTTCTTTTCCCTTTTTATTCAGTCCAGGATCTCAGTCCATGATGTGGTTTCATTCATACTTAACATGGGTCTTTCTGTCTCAATTAAACTAACCTAGGAACTTTCTCATGGATATGTCCAGAAGTTTGTCCCCTAGGGGATTCCAGATCCTGTCAAGCTGGTAATATTAACCATCACAGTAACCAATAGAATGCTGTGCTGAGATGCCATGTGACTTCTGATGTTGGTTCTGGAAAGGTATACAGACTTCGTCTGGTTCTATTGAATTTTCTAGACATTCCATCTTGGGACCTAGTTTGTCATGTTGGCAGTAGCTGAGTGGAGAGGCCATAAGTAGGTCTTCCAGTCAGTAGTCCCAAGTAAAGTCTAGTCTTCATGTGTCCTCTACTAGACACTAGAAATATGTGAGAAGTTTCCAGATCATTCTAATTGCCAGACATTTAGTCATCCCCTATTCACGTGAGTCTTCCCAGCTGAAGGCACAGATGTCATGGAGCTTAGTTAAGTCATTGGGGGAGGGTAATGCTTAGTTAAGCCATTGGGGGGGGCAATGCTTAGTTAAGCCATTGGGGAGAGTCAATGCTGTGGTTCTGCTCTTATACCTCTTGAATTCAGAGTGTTTTGCTGTGTAGCATTGGTAATAAGAACACATGTTAAAGAAGACATGATAGGCAATTTGGTTATGGGGTGAAGACCTGGGAGATAATAATTTCCAAATCCAAAGCCAACTTTCAAGGGGGATCAAGGCAGGAGAGGGGACAGGTTATTCTGTTGTTGATAGATCTTTTCTACCCTTTCTAGGTGTGAATGTCATACTCTGGCTGTGATTTTCTGCTGGGGTCTTTGTTATTTAGGGATTGGTTGGTTTTGAAAGATCCCCTGACTGATAAGCACTGCTGGTGTTTTGCCAAGAGAGAGAAACAATCACAGCTTGCAGGAGGATTCAATTCAGTGTTAGAGAACTATAGCAGCTGTCTCCCATCAGTGCTGCCTGCCCTGGAAATTTCTGGGTGGTGTGATTCAAATTCACCTTTCTTGTCTCTTCTGTATCCTCTCTGTAATGTGCAGCTGCCACACCTGTGACCATGCAGTCACATTTCTATTACCTTAGTGTGTTGAAACACCCTCCCCCCAATCATACTGGGAGTTCTCTAATCTCAAATTTCCCAAGTACCAATGAATATCCTTTTCAACCAAGAGATGGAAATGGAACCTGAAGCAGAGCAAATGTTCACTTTTGTGGGCTTTAAAGAATACCACGAATTCAGCTGAAAATTGAAATTGCTCAGCACAATAATAAATGCTTGCTACATGTTGTTATTTTGCACATCAGGTGTTAAGACTGTAACTGTGAAGAAATTACTTATAGTAAAATCCCCCCACCCCATAACGCTGGAGCAGCAGATGAGCTAATAAATATGTAACACTTGGTAATGACATTTGCAGTCTTGGAGAGTAAGCCTCCCCCACCTTCACATAAACAAAATGCACAATCATCCAACATTACACATTTTAATGGAAAAATTTCAGTCGTGTAATGTCCTTGGCATTTCACATTCAGAGATTTTCCTAGCTGAGCCACGATGTGAAAGAACCTGTACCATGGTATTTGTGGTTTCTCTTTGCCAGCACGTTCTCGATCTCTGAAATACTTCTGACTGAAAATACAGAGTAATTTTTTTCTTTGAGCCAAACTCTTTACATGCAGCCCAGCCATGCCATCCCCCTGCTTCAGCATCCAGAGTGCTGGGACTATAGGAGTGCTGCCATGCCTGGAGAACAGAGCATATCCTTGCACCTTTATCGTTTATTAGGACACACCATAATGAGAACTTTATTCTATGATCCCATGGCTGCAGGCAGCAGGCCATGGTGGTAGGCAAACCTTAGTATCTTGGTGACCTCTGCCAGGTCCAGTCTACGGCTCTGTTTTTGCATTCTCTAGGTGAAGGATAGGTAGTACTTCATGAGGGTTAGCATTAGGATTAGATAGTCTGAATAATGCCAAGCACATTGACTTTTCATGGACCTTTTGTTAAGTGTGTGTGTGTGTGTGTGTGTGTGTTTAGTAAGGACAATAGTTATATGTATGTTAGTGACTTCTAACAGAAGAGACACGTGCTCCAGAAGCACACACATTTGATTTTTATCCTAAGATGGATATGGGGTAGAAGTTCACTAGCTGGTCTTGAAATCAGTAGCCACCCAGGGAGCCTTGTGGAGGATGATAGTGTAGGTGAGTGGGTGGCGGGAGAATCCTCCATTAATTAAAAAATCTTTCAGGCCTTAAAAGTCCACATACTCACAAGAGTGTTGCAGGATATTTGATCACATTGTGAACCCTGAGATTGTGTTACTTACTGGAAAAACCTATTTCTCATTGTGGTGTGGCTCAGCCCTAACACACACCTTTAATCCAGGAGCTTTCTACTTATTGTAAGTAGGATTAAATAAAGTCAAGCGTAGGTCAAGAGGTGGAGGAAGCAACAGTTGACAGGGAGTGAGCATAGGAAAAAACTATACAGAGTAAGAGGAAGTCAGGAGGACGGATAGAGAGATGCACAGGGAGTAGAAGGGAGGGACTTCAGTCCGGGAAGCTTGGGTTTATTCCCTTGGATAGAAAAAGGTCCATGCTGTAGAGAGGACGAGGATGCTCAGTGGTTTCTCAGGCCGACACAGGCTCTTCTTCCCCCTGCATGGGATCTACTCAGAGCTGAGGTGTTCCTGTCAGTATAGGAAGATGGGTGCTTGGGTGTCTGAGAGCTTGGGAGTAGCAGTGGTGAGGGGGCAGTCTGCCCTGCAAGTAAGCCACTTCTATTCTTGGTTTGTAGGAGTATTTACCAGGAACAGGTGGTGAATTTTGTAAGATCCTGTTAAAAGAAATCTGGCTTCATAATTCAAATTGTTCAAAAGCATTCATTCTGTTTTCTTTTCTGGATGAATATGTGTGGGATTAGTCTTACCTCTTCTTTTTAAATATCTACAAGAAATCACTGGTGAGCATTTTGGCCTGGAGTTTTCTCTCTTCTTTTGACAGGGAAAAAGGCTATTATGGCTCAGGGATTTGAAGAGTTTTAGTTCTTGATGGCACAGCAGAGACGATCAGTTCATGGTGGAAGGACTGTGTGTGGAGGCTGATCACAGTGGGGACAGGAAGCAGAATGAGGAGAGATCTGGCACTTGCCACTCGCCTCCCAAGGGATCTTGATATGTAGCCCGGACTCCTCAAACTCTTGCTGCTTCTCGAGTGCTGGGATTACAGGCACACTTCCTCATGCCAGGATGTCCTGGAGTTTTCCTCATGAGAAGCAGTTCAACTCCTGTCTTTATATTAGCGTATGAAACAATGGACTTCAATAAAGCATCTTCATATATTGTTCCATTGATCTCCCAGCCTCCTCTCTTGTCTCCCCCCTGCCTCTCCTGCTGTCCTCTTAGCTAGTGCTCCCTCTACTTTCCTGTCACATATATTGTTACTCTCTTTTCTACTTCCCCCTGATGATCTTGCTCTCATCTCTAAGGGTCCCCTTACTAGTTTCTTGACCTATACCCTCTCTCCACACACATTTATCCATGACTGCAAAAATTAAAATCTAGGATCCACATACGAAAGAAAGAGTGCATTATTATCTTTCTGAGACTGGGGTACTTTGCTTAGTATAGTTTTTAGCTCTGTGCATTTTCCTATAAATGTCATGATTCAATTTTTTTATGGCTGAATACAATTTTGTATTTTTATGTATTGCCATCAGTTGATAGAGAGTTGGAAAGAGATTATGAATGGCGCAGATATAGTACATTTTAAATGTATGGATTTGGAAAATTCATCTACCTAAGTGAGAGTACAATGTCATTGGTCTCTTCATAAGGTAATTATAGATTTTTAAAAAAGTAGTTTATGGGTCGGGAGATGGCAGTAAAGTGCCCACCTTGAAAACATGGCAATCTGTGTTTGAGCCTCAGAACCCGAGCAAATAAAGGTCATGTGGTACATTTATTGTGGCACACACTTCTAATCTCAGGAGACAGAGACAGGTGGGTTTGTGAGGATTGCGGGTCAGCAAGCCTTAGCCTAACTGGTGAGCCCCAGGGTTCAGTGAGACATCAAACTTCAAAAACCAAAATGGATAGCACCTCAGCAACAACTCCTGAAGCTGTCCTCTGACCTCCACCTGGGCAAGCAGCCGCACATGCATGTGCTCATGCACCCCCCAAAGCAATTTATAGTACAATGGCAAGCAACATGGTTTCACAGTGAGGCTTTCAGTATGAGGTGAATGGCAGCCACTCAAGTGCCACTGTGAGCATTCAAAGGTACGTCTCACCCCACAGGAACGCTTCCCTGGATACCCAGCTTGAATGGCTCCTGTGGTTGTGCCATGACAGGCCCAGATTACAGATTACGATTATCTGATATGAGGAGCAGCCTGCTCATATCCTGCTCTGTTTGAAGGAGCCAGAGGTGCTGGTGGGGGCGAGGGCGGGGGCAGTGGTGGTGACACTGACCTCAGGAAAGAAGCTTCTGGAACTTTCCTTTGCTGGTTGTGGCTGTGCCTGGCTGGGTGTCCTCATCCTGTGAGCAGTAGACACGGTAGCAGAGGTAAGAGGCACAGCTTGATTGCCAGGACCCCACACACCAGCGAGCTTCTTTTTATTAGCTGTGAAGCTAAAAGCTGAGTCCCACAACACCACCATTCTTGATTCTTTCACTCATGTGAAAATGTGAGTTTAACTCCAGGTAAGAAATGCTCCAGGTCCTGCTAAGCTTTCACACGATCTGTTGTGTTATGCATCGGAGGCTGCATTTAAGAACAAGTCGGAGGTGATTATAAATGATCCTTTGGTGCCAATAAAAGGTGGCAGCTGAGGATGTGGGGTTACTATAGAAACACCAGGAGAATATAAAGGCAAGATGGATGCCATACTGAGAATAAATAGATTTTTGAAATGACACCTACATGCCACATGAAACATTTTCCTCTTATTAAGTTCATAGACAATAGGAAGAAAGTTCCCTAAGTATCAATAACCTTGAAATGTGGTTAGGTATTTATGAAGGTAAAATTCCTTATGAACATTCTTTTCAAAAATGTAGAGAGGTTTTAAGGTGCAGGAGATAAACAGGAAGTGCTGTTCATGCTGTAACTACAATGCTAATGTCTAAGCAGGAAGCAAGATGCTGTGACGATCACTTGGTTTACTAATATACAATGAGAATGTTAGCCTTATGAAAATAGTTGCTGGCCAGTAGTGCCCCTGGTGGCTAAGTCATGAAGTTTGATGTCACCTTCCTCTCAGAAAGATACTGAATTTGTTGAGGCTTCAGCTAGTTTATGTAGTGGATTGATACTTATTCCTGAGCTGTTATAAGGGTTGATTGAGAGGATATATCCACATGTGTGATGGTTAATCACAGTTATCTACCTAGAATTACCTGGAAGAAAGGCTTTTAGGAATGCGTGTGGGGGATTATCTTGATTAGGATAATTGAGGTAAGAGAACCACCCAACATAGGTGGCACAATTTTTTTTAATTTATTTTTTATTTCTTCAAGTTACATCTCCATCACAATCCCCTCCCTACTCCCCCCCAGTCCAACCTCCCCTTTTCCCCCTCAACTCACCCATCCCCTTCCTTTTTTTTTTAAAGTTTAAGGTATATCTTTCCCCCCCAAACAGCTCCCCCTTTCAGTCAAGCAAATGGCTGTTTCTCTTATAATAATAAATACAATACAAAACAACAGAAATAATTAGGCCACAATTATGAGAGTTATATGGCTTAACATACATTCCAAATGTCTAGTTCATACATATTTGGTACCTGACTTTAACATTCTACTATCTAACCATCTCCATGAGTTTAAAGTTCTATATCCAACTCAGATTTCATTCTAACTTGCATCACAATTTTAAAAACATCTTCTTAGATCAGGAACACCCTCTTGATTCCCAAACAACTCAAAATTTAACTATGAGACTGTAGGGGTTAGATAAATTAGATTTAGAAAATATATAGGAGTTTCTGATACTGTCTCTTAATTCGGGGCCTGAAGAGCATTATCAGCATGAAGTCAGGAAAAACACGAAAGACTTAATAGACTGAAAAACAAGGTTGAAGTCAGGAAAAACAGGAAAGACTCAATAGACTGAAAAACAAGGTTGAAGTCAGGAAAAACAGGAAAGACTTAATGGACTTGAAGAAACAAAGTATCTGGCCTGACATTGTTTTCAGCTGCTAAGTGGGCGGAGCCCAAATTAAGCTGAAACAGAGTTCCTCCTATTTAAGGACAGTGCATGGAGCCCAGAAGAAGAAGAGGCCCCTGATGCTAGAGAGCTCCAAGAGTCCTGCTGAAAAAAGGGCTGGCCATTGATGGCCAGCTCTCTCCCTGAAGCAGAAAGAAGCCGGTGAGCAAAGAAAGCCTGAGCAAGACACCAAAAGGCCAAGGACTGGACCCTGTGGCTCAGCTTTTGCCTGGAGGGGTTTGATCTGTACGATCAGTGGCCTAGGGGAAACTGTGCCTGGCTTTAAGGACTGAGGCAGAGCAGCTGAGTTCCTGATTCCAAAAAAGTAAGTTGGCCTGCAGACGGCTGGGGTCTCCTACAGAGAAGAAAGCATGAAGCCTTATTTAAGGTGAGACTGCAATAACCAACTTACCCTGACGAACCTGCATCTGAGAGATCCAGAAAAAGGACTGCTAAGTGCGTTAAAGAATCTACAACAAAGACTGTGTTCCTGACGACTGAGGACCTGCCCCAGAGACTGTATCATTCTAAAAGGTTATGAAAGTAGTTGTTATAATTATCAATAGGTTTAGTGGATAGGTTAAAGGGGTTGTAGGAATTTATAGGATTAATAGTTAAGAAATTGTTGGTATTTGTTATAAGTGAATTTAGTAATAAATAAATAAGTGTTAAATAATAATTTAAAAGATCGGTTACATGAGACTGTAGTTATCTAGTCTTCAACCACTTCAGAGACCTGAGAGGGATAAATATATCTGGTTATACAGGAAGTGCAGGGCCAGCAGCTTCCAAAACTAAGAAATGACATACCAGTGGCTGCCTTGACAGTTCCCAATTTCTCTCCATACATTACAGCATCAATCTGCATCCATTTGGGCCCTTTTTTCAGACACTGATTGTAAAGCAGGAATTATGAAGGACTTACCTACCCTGTCTTGGCAGAGCTAGGCTGTCGACTTACCTGCTTCCAGGTTTTGTCCTTTTTGGACAGTATTCTGCCTACAGTTGAAGCAAGGGATTTTTCTTGCCAAGAGATAGGCTTGCCACTAATTCAACCATCTCCAAATGGAGATTCTTCAATGCTTATCTTCTACTTGCAGTAGAATGGGGGGGGGGCACAATTTTTAACAAGGGATCCTGGACTGGAAAAAAAAGGCCTGAACAGTAGCATTCATTGTTCTGCGCTTCTGACTGTGGATGTAACGTGGCAAGTTGCCCCAGATTCTAGCAACCTCCAACTGTGAGACAAGCCCTCTGTCTCTTGAGTTGCTTTTGTCAGGGTATATAGTAGATATATTATTGAATATGTTACGTTTTATTATATGTATTATATATTATATGATGACAATGGGAAAAGAAGCCAAGATAGCATGGTTCAGTGCAGTGCTTAGGAGCAGAGTGAGAACTCAATAAATGGTTGTGTTGGCAATAAAGAAACTCGAAGACAATCACTGATTTCTGGGACAGGGTAAAGTGTTGAACAGAGTAATAGCCTCATGTCTATGCTAATGGTTTCTGAGGCAAAAGTGGGGAGACAGTTTCTCTTTAACATATTAACTAGTGGTATTTGTCGAAGTCAGCTCAGTACAAATGCCGCAAAAACAGTGGCAGTGCATTTGAAGTGAGCTTTGTGCATGATCCTCAAGTGGTAGTTGTTACAATGATGCTTGTGTTGCTTATGGCCTGTGACTGTGTGGTGAGCAGTGCCACAACAGATGGCCCAGGATCAATCAAGAGATGCTTCAAATGCCCTTTGTCAATTAGGTGGGTGAAACCTCAAGTTCTTGAAATCACTGGGAGAGATTTATAGGAGGTACTATTTTAGAGGCAGGCACACCCAGTATAGCCTGGTGTTGAGGTGGAATCTTAACCTGATAGTGTGGAATTAGTAGAAAAGTTGCTTCTCACCTTCACTGGTTCCTAACATCCACTCTGGCATAAAAGCAGTGGCAGAAACAACGCCCCCCCCCCCCAAGGTGAATCTTCAGTCCTCCTTAGGAGTCTGTATCACAAACCCTTTGAGAAGGATGGATGGGAAACTGTGTCTGTAAAGGCACTGGTGTGTGCTTGGTGAGGCTTTCTCTAAGCTGTGATTAAATTCTGAATGAAAAGTTGGGGAGATGTTGGTAAATGTTTTTGCAAAAAAAAAAGTATTTATGAGGGGTGATTGAGCTTCTGAATAGGAAATACAAAACTGAAAAGGATGATTTCTTAAATTGAAAATACTCTCTTATGGCTTTTAATGTTCTTTCTTTGTTCTGTACATTTGGAGTTTTAATTATTATGTGGCGAGAGGAGTTTCTTTTCTGATCTAATCTGTTTGGTGTTCTGTAAGCCTCTTGGAATTTTATTGGCATCTCTTTCTTTAAGTTTGGGAAGTTTTCTTCTATGATTTTGTTGAAGATGTTTCCTGGGCCTTGGAGTTGGGAGTCTTCTCTTTCCTCTATGCCTATAATTCTTAGGTTCCATCTTTTCATTGAATCCTTGATTTCTTGGATGTTATGGGTGAGGACTTTTTTAGGTTTCTCATTTTCTTTGGATGTTGTACTGATTTCTTCCATCGAATCTTCCATGCCTGAGATTCTGTCTTCCATCTCTTGTATCCTATTTTTGATACTCATGTCTGTAGTTCCTGTTCTCTTCCCTTGATTCTACATTTCCACTCTTAACTCTGACTGTGTTTTCTTTATTGCTTCCATTTCCAGTTTCCTGTCTTGAAAGATTTTATTCATTTTGTATATTTCCTGCTCCAATTAGCTAGTCTTTGCCTAGAAATCTTTCATCTCTTTTAGATCTTTCATTGCCTTGTTTCTTTCCTGTTCAAGTTGAGCCACTTTGGCTTGGAGCTCTCTAATGGTATTATCCATTGCTTTCGCTTGTAAAATTGTGGACTCTTTGAATTCCTTCATAGATTGAAATTCTTCTTGAAAGGACTATATCACTTTCCAGACTGTAGAATTGTCATCATTTTCATGTGTTTGAGCTGTGGTGAAGTGGTCAGGGCTTGCTGTACTAGCATCGTTGCATTTTGTTGGGGTCATAATTCCCTGGCTTTTGTTGATTCTGCTTTTTCTCTGTCCTTTTGCCATTTGTTTTTTCTTAGCTGTTTGTTCCTTTGCCTTCTGGGCTTGGAGCCAAAGGGGGCGCTTTGGTGTAGCAGTTGTATTGCTTGGTGATCTGTTGCTTTTCACTGGCTGGATGGGGCCTTGTGTGGAGGTTCTCAGTGTGTCTCCCAGAGCTCACCCCTTCCTGTTTTGTCCCAGTTGGGGATTCAGGTGAGGGGATCACCATCCCAGATTTCAAGATGTACTACAGAGCAATAGTAATAAAAAAAGCATGGTATTGGTATAGAAACAGACTAGTGGATCAATGGAATTGAATTGAAGACCCAGAAATGAACCCATATACCTATGGTCACCTAATTTTTGACAAAGAAGCCAAAACTGCACAATGGAAAAAGGATAACATCTTCAACAAATGGTGCTGGTCCAACTGGATGTCCACTTGTAAAAGAATGAAATTAGACCCATATTTATCACCTTGTACAAAACTTAAGTCCAAGTGGATCAAAGACCTTAACATAGGCTGGTCACACTAAATCTACTAGAAGAGAAAGTGGGAAAATCCCTCGAACTCATTGGCACAGGTGACAACTTCCTGAAAAGAATACCAACAGCTCAGGACCTGAGACCAACAATCAATAAATGGGACCTCATGAAACTGAAAAGCTTCTGTAAGGCAAAAGGCACTGTCATTTGAACAAAACAGCAGCCTACAGATTGGGAAAAAATCGTCACCAATCCCACATCTGACAGAGGGCTAATATCCAAAATTTACAAAGAACTCAAGAAATTAAATGCCAAGAAACCAAGTAATCCAATTAAAAAATGGTGAAAAGAGCTAAACAGAGCATTCACAAAGGAGGAATTCCTAAAGGCCAAGAGACACTTGAAGAAATGCTCAGAATCCTTAATCATCAGAGAAATGCAACTCAAGATGACTTTAAGATTCCATCTCACACCTGTCAGAATGGCTAAGATCAAAAGCTCAAAGGACAGCACATGCTGGTGAGGGTGTGAAGAAAGGGGAACCCTCCTCCATTGCTGATGGGAGTGCAGGCTTGTGCAACCACTATGGAGGTCAGTCTGATGATATCTTAGAAAACTTGGAATAGCTCTGCCTCAGGACCCAGCCATACCACTTCTGTGTATACATCCAAATGATTCCTCACCAAATCACAAGGAAGTTTCCTCATCTATGTTCATAGCAGCCTTTTTATGTAATAGCTAGAAACTGGAAACAACCCAGATATCCCTCAACTGAAGAATGGATTAAAAAACTGTGGTACATCTACACAATGGAATACTACTCAGCTATCAGAAACAAGGAAAGTATGCAATTTGCAGCCAAATGGATGGAACTAGAAAAGCTCATCCTGAGTGAGCTAACCCAGACTCAGAAGGATGCACATGGCATCTATTCACTTATAGTCAGATTTTAGCTATATACTTCAGGATATCTATACTACAACCAATGCACCAAAGGGAACATGGACATAGACTTTTTTTGTTTTGTTTTCTCTCCCTGTCATTGAGATACTTTTCCCTGGTGGTACTTCCTTGTAGGCCTCCAGTGTATGAGGAGGCTCTTGGCCCTCATATGACTGCTGAACTGGGGAGGGGGACGGTTATGTAGGGACATTCCACTCCAGAGGAGTGGGATGAAAGTGTTAGGGGGTAGAGGGAGGGAGGGCGGGACTGGGAAGGGTGGAAAGAGGACACTATGATGGAGATGGAACCTGAAGCAGTAATTAAATAAATTAAAAAAAGAAAATAATCTGATCCAATCATTAGAAAAGAAAGCATCATTGGTTTAGGGTAAGGGGAATGGAGCCAGGTGGACCTTAGCAGTCTGAATCACAGATCTTGATTATTTATAGCACCTGTATGTACCCAAAAATAGAATTTGTATTAATAGTAAAAATGGGATGGCTGTGAAAGCCTCACACAGTGCCATGAAGGAAAAGTAGAAAAACAAACAAACAAACAAACAAACAAAAAAATAAAAAAACCAAACGACACCAAACAAAACCCTAAAGCCATACAAACAAACAAACATTTACATGCGCTGGTTGGTCAGAGTAGCACATCTGAGATCCTTGCTTTGTATCGCAGCTGTTGCTTTATTCTTTTTTCCCCTTGACTTAAGAGTAAGATTCTGAAAATTCATATTAGAATCAGTTCTTGGGACCATATGGGTCAGACCTGAATTATTAAAAATATTGAATAAATCTATTTTCAAACAGTTTCTGAAGTGTCTATTTTTCTACATGGAACCAGGAATTAAATCTCTAATAAGAGTTGGCCCTATTTCCCCAGTTTTCAGGCAAAGTTGATTTTTTTCTGAGTATGCTGTATGAAGTTGATGCCCTTATATTTTCAGATTAAACATTTTAGAGCTCAGCCTTCTAACTGAGCAGAATATGAAACTCTAACTTGGATACAGGAAAGTACATGCATGTCCATGCATATCTTGAGGAAAAATGAAATCACCACTGAATGGCATCACAGGCTGAACCTCCTAGTCCTTGGTCCAGCACCTCCGGGGCAAATGATCACCATAGCAGCAAACATTCCTGTAAAAAAAAAAAAATGGCTAACTAAACTATTTAACCACTATTTAAATTATTGTTAATTGATTTGGAACCATTAATCTTTAAGCAGTCATTATAAATGAGCACACAGAGACCACATGGATTTTAACAAGCCTTGGCCTGAGTTGTGCAATCCTGGCCCATCTAAACTAGCTCTTAAGTCTATTACCCAAATATGACCCCATGAGTACATACATCCCCTTGGACTGCCATTCTCCACACTAGCCGATGTTCCAGGCCATCTGGAATGATCCTTTTGCATCTACCCCATGGCGTGTGCCTCCTTCTTCCTGCTCCTCCTGGCTGGAATGCATGAATCCTCTGTCTAAAGCGCAGGCTTCCTGCTCTAATCTCAGGAAGTCCCACCTTTCTCTGTCTTTGCCCAATCTCAGGCCTTGGCATTTTATTTAGCCAATCAGAGTCAATGTAAGTAACAGACAGCAAGCAGGACCAATTAACATTTAGAATACTTAACACTACCCCAACACATTCCCAAAGCCCCTTCATATTTGTTGAGTGCAGGGTTCATCAGTTAGCACTGTGCCTGTCTCCAAGTTTCCTGGCTTGCTGAGATCAAATCACCACTTATGGTTTTGTAAACAAACTAGCTTATGTTCTTACCTCACAAATCAGTGCTCTCTGCTCGCTCTGCACAAGTCTTGAGCAGACGGTCCAGGCCTGTGGTCCTCTGAGAACCTGTGACTTGCTCTTTGCCTGGCTGATTTCTTGCCTGGTCTTGACCTTTCTTCTCTGTCCAATCATCACTCTGTGTATTAACTGTCATAGTTCTTTGCTAGCCCAAAGTACTTCCCATTTAAGACTTTGTACAAACTAGGCTTTAGAGGAGGGTTAGGACCCTGAAGTGGTGACTTACAGAGGTTTTCAACTCCCAGTGTCTCTTCTACCTTCCTACATTCAGAAGAATGGTATAGGTCCAGGGAAAGTGAAAAATCAAGTTCCATGCTTTTGTTTAGGTCAGAATAAAAGTGATTTTAATGTGGAAGAAAAATAGTTCTAATCTCCTAAGAGCTAAAATAGAAAAACTCCAAGGCTTCCTGGGGGATTTTACAATGGTACTAAGTCATGAATGGTTTGGTGACCTGGTGGATCTTGATTACACAAAACACTCTCTCACACATGCCTTTTCTGAAGGGAATTTTGTTTTCTTCAGGTTCAGTTAACTATAGTATTAAGCATTGAAATATCACTATAATGCAATGCGTTGAGATATTTTGAGAAAGACCATTCACATAACTTCTATTACAATCTATTCTGAAAAAGTTCTATTTGATATTATTGTTAATATCTTACTGTGTGCCCAATTTATACATGAAACCTCCCCGTGGTTCTGTAGATATAGGAGGAAGGGAAGCATATAGGGAGTCTGGTATTAGTCACAGTTTCAGGCGTTTACAGGGAGCTTTGCAACACGCCCACCCAGGATGAGGGGGACTCTTGGGTAGATGTCAATAGCCTAAGACAGTAACTACCACCACTTTCAAACACTCTCTCAATGCATCTTCCTTCTCTTATGAATTTGGAAGCTGAGACTAGATGTGCCCTGGAACATGAGAATATTATCTGACAGCCAGGAAAGAGAATGAATGCTTTCATTCAAAATGTACACACAATGAGGCTGAAGAAAGCCAAACAAGCATGTTTCTCTCAGTAATCAACCACAGTGCGGCTGACCTCAGCTGTCAGGACGCTATTGGATTGCCTACAGATGAGATCCATCGACGGTCAGCTTGCTGATTGAAACTGTAGAATGTCAGTGGCACCATATGCCCCTGGGAACCTCCAAACTGCTCATTCTAGTACTACAGGAAGTCAAGAAGAGAAGGAAATGCAGACCAGGAGAGGTGGCTTGGCCAGAAGGTTTCAGCCTTAGACCCACACAAGGACCATTTGGGGACCTTGTAAACACCCTGATGCCAGGTCACAACCCCAGCCTGGAGTAAGGAGGTAGCGACATCCAGGAGTGAGACCCAGGTTGCAGCAACTTTTTGAGTTCCCTGAAATTCAATGTGTAGGCAAGGATGATAGCCACGATATTCAACTGAAAACAATAGACAGAAATGCTCCAAAATTACAAAAGAAATCTAAACCCTGATGTCCCTTATATATTAAGGCTGTAGTTGCCAGGAATGATAATGCATTTGCCAAGCAAAGAATATCTGAACTCTGCTTATTTGGGTTTTCCCTTTCCCCTTCCTTTTCTTTCTTTCTTTTTTTTTTAACTTTATTTTTTATTTCTTCAAGTTAATCTCAATTGCAATCCCCTCCCTACTCCCCCCTCCAGTCCCACCCTCCCACCCTCAACCCTCCATCCTCTTCCCTTTTTTTAAGTTCAAGGTATATCTTATTTCCACCAACAACTCCCCCTTTCATTCCAACAAATGGCTTTTTCTCTTATAATAATAAATACAATACAAAACAAC
This sequence comes from Lophiomys imhausi, assembly GCA_907164525.1. Taxonomy (NCBI): domain Eukaryota; kingdom Metazoa; phylum Chordata; class Mammalia; order Rodentia; family Muridae; genus Lophiomys; species Lophiomys imhausi. Next base: position 502,538 of record CAJQZJ010033256.1, on the reverse strand, counting down.
AGAGGTAATTAGGCCACAGTTATGAGGGTTACATGGCTTAGCATACATTTCCAATGTCCAGTCCATACGTATTTGGCACCTGACTTTGCTTTTCTCCTTGTCCTGTGGTAGGGCCCAAACGCAGAGGCCTGCATAAGCTAGGCAAGCCCTTTACCACTGAGCTACAACCCAATCTTTACCCAAAGTATGAGTAGATTATTTTGCTTATCTGAAAAAAGTCACTTTCTAAAAGAGTAATGAATTTTCTATGGCAGAGTTCTTGAGAGGACCTGACCTCAGATGAGAATGTGTTGAAATAAGCTAATTAAGCTAATTGAAGAGACACTGTCTATATCTAAACACTGAGACACACTTTATTTTTCATGATTTTTAGAATTATCTATATGTTAAAAGCAAAAAAAAAATCAAATATTTGGGAGGAATGTTATACTTACTAAAAGTAGCAAGGAAGGTAGGTCTAATGGCCAAAGGAAGCTTTTTCTTAGTGGGGTTGGTTGGCTGAAAAGTTTGTAAAAGAATTTAAAGCATGGTTTTAAATGTATGATTCAGTTTTGCAGTTAATATGTTCTATGGCTTAGGTGTGAGTTGGCTGGCCCCAAGGGGCCTACTGTGTTTAGAGGTTTGGTGTCTCAGGGAGATCCTAGTGGGGAAGGCTAAGCAGCCTTGAAGAGGTAAAGCCTCCTGGAAGTTCCCCAGGCTACTTGAGGCATTTTCTCAAGAGGGTGAGTTTGGCCAGCCCACATTTTCTGCTCCTGTTGTGAGGGGTAATTGTTGGCTCTTGACATGGTGCTCCTCACTGTGAGGTTATGAATGTCACAGAGAGTGAACTGTGTGATGAAACTTTTGCACTTTCAAAATTGTTTGTCAAATAAATCCCTTCTTTTTCACTAAGTAGCTTGTATCATATATTTCATTATAGTGAAGCAAAACCGATAGATACAGAACAAAGAGCAAATGGTGAGATTTGCTTGATTTTCTTTAATTAAGATAATCTTAGGGGGATGAGGGAAGGCGGTGGGAGGGCAGGATCTAGAGGAGGGGAGGAAGGGGGCTACCATCAGGAAGTAAAAATGAATAAATAAATTAACTTATAAAAAGATAATCTTGCTTCAGGAAGATGTAAAGCAAAGGTGAGGGCAGTTTTAATCCCATCTCTTGACTTACTGATAGATCATGGAAACTCTATTAATAGAAATTATATTTCAGAATAGCATATATCAGAAATTAACAAAAGTAATTTCCCCTTTTGGACTTCTTCAGCTAAATTCTTCCAGATGATTTTCAATAATTAAAGTCCCAAGAGCAGCAGCTCCCCAATGCCTTCAGAAATATCCACTATGGCAAATTAGAGGTAATTTCTGATCCACAGATTAAAATATTGACAATACTTATTACTATTAGGAGAAAGCTTATATGCTTAAATCTTGCCAAGTTCAGCAAAAACCCTGACAATGATGAGTTGGGCTGATGAAAACCAATCAATACCATTTCCCACACTTCACTTCTGTAAGGCTTCACAGAATTACAGGTGATTAACTACAGAAGAATATGTCAGCAGTAAAAATTAGTGTTATCTGTGGTCCATGTTTATTGGCAAATTAATTCTTATAAGTCAAATTATTTTGACTTAATGTTATTCTAAATTATATTAAAACCACACAAACCAGAACCAAAGTATTCAGCAAGACTTAGAGGTGTAATATCCATGATGAATGAACCTTTGCTTAGATTTATCCTTTATTAGAACTTAACTGTGTTACCTACAGTTATAGGGTGTGCATAATTGAAAATGGGAGAACGTTTCTTCACCCTGGGTAACGAAGGTCTCAGCTGGGGAGTATTAAGGTTTCAGTATTCCTGGTTTTGGATGAAAAGTGCGTCTGTAGAATGATCTTGCAGCCTGGTCAGGAATCTGTGAAAAATCCAGGGACTATAGTCCCTCCCCCCAAAACAACAAATAGTCTAACCACTCCCAGCTTGTTGTGTGACTGTTTCTTCCATGATGGACATGAACACAGCTGTCTTGAATCAAGTATGGCAGGAAAGTAAGGTGGAGAGTGAGGTCAAGATTAGCATATAAAGAAAAGCCATGGACAGAGATGGAAAACTTTACCCACCATGTCAACGGAATGTAGCAGACAGCATAAGCAAATACAGCCATTTATACAAGTGACCTATAAAGGTTTCAACCATTGGGGACAAATGGCATTGAACATTTGACCTTTCTCCTGGTCTGGCCCACTTCTACTCTAGGGAATGCTTTCCCCATTTAATGAATTATCTCCCCCTCTGCTACTATCAATGTGTGTCTGTCCAATTTCTCATTCTCGGCCACAAGAACGTGGAAGTCCCAATGGGTGCCACTGGACCTGGATTTCTTTCTATACCAGGAGAAGCTGTGATCATTCCTACACGGGCTTCATGAAATCAGACCCATTAAGATCCTCTTGTAAAGGAAGAGGGGAAACTCACTGGGCTCACACCCTTCATAAGGCCTTGCACCCTCTTCGGTTATGAAGAATGTTGAAAGTAGACCGCAGAGAGGGTGTTCTTCAGTAGAGTAGCTCCTTGCAAGTTGCCCACAGGACTCTATAGTGGTGCAATGTTTTGTGAGTTCCTCCTGTTGTGGGTGGGACTAGTTACTCAGGGGACTTTCTGGTGGAGTAGCAATCTCTTACAGGTCACCCATGTACCTGTAAGTAACCTCAGTTGATTCATTGGTTCATTAAACTGGACATTGCTGGAATCCTTTCTTTGATTTGTGATTATCTTCCTTATCTAGGGTAAACAGATCTATTTTAAAAATTATTCCTAGGAACATTCAAGTGCCACCTTAATTCACCACCACCACCACCACCACCACACACACACTTCTACCCCCACCCGCAATTGGGAGCCTCTCTATAAAAACAATTAACAATTTCACATCTCTTGTGCCTCCCTGTCTTGAGCATGCACCTCTTCTCAACTTCCACTGCATTTAGTGATCCAGAATGGAAGTTATGCTTCTTAGAGGGCACACTGGGATGCTGATCCTTGATGTACAAAGGCTGTAAGCCAAGAGAGTTTTCCCTCTGACAACTGAGGGTAGGATCTGCCAGTGAAAGAGAAGGAGATGTTAACTGAGAATGGAGATCCCAAGCTCCTGGCAAGGTGCATGTAGGATCCATCCAATGGCATGTAGTCCGTTGGAATTGAGTCATCCAAGTGGGAGAGGTACCCATCTAGAAATGATGACCATGGGTTATTCTCTGTCCTTAGCAACTAAGTGACTCTGGGAAATTAGTTTTCCAGCCTGAATTGGGAAGTGAGAAACTTAAAGTAGTCTTTCGCCATATTTGCCATGCCCTATCAGATGATTGCATTCCAACCTGCCTACTAAGAGAAATAGAGAAAATAGAATTTGCCTGACGAGAAGTCTATGACTGGCTTAATCAGGATGCAAAATGAATGTCGTATGAAATTGAGGTGCTGCTACACAAACACAGGCATAGCTGATGCCGAACTTTCACGATTCCAGCAATTTCAGAAGGCAGATACACTGAGTGTGGCTTGGATAAGGCAAGTGTGCTTTTGTGTTTACTGTCATTGTCCAATTTTAAATACAGCAGCCAGAAACCTCCAACAGCTAGATCTGTAACTGAAGTCATAGGGCAATTTTAAAATGAATTCTTTTAATTAATTGTTTTTTTTGAGTTCTGCACTCTGTAATGACCTACTCTTGTTTCTTAACAATATATACATGTGTGTGTGTGCGTGTATATATATATATGCATGTATGTATGTATGTATGTATGTATGTATGTATGTATGTATGTATATACCAAATCAAGAACGTGTTTGGATTGGGTGGTTGACTCGGCTGCAGCTATGGTGTGAGGCCCGTGTTTGGGCCATCCCTGCACCCGCACCACAGCCCTGCCCAGTGGCCCACCACACCTCAGCTAGCCTCAGGGAGACCACATACCATGGCCATGCCCTGCATCTACATAGGGAGCCTGAGCTACAACGTCTGTGAGAAGCACATCCAGCTCTTTTTCAGAGGCTACAGTCGCCTCCTTGAAATCAGCCTCAAAAATGGTATGGTTTCGTGGAGTTCGAGGACTCCTGTGAGGCGGACTACGTTGTTTATAAGCTGAAGGGCAGGTTGCTGTGCGGTGAACGGTGGACGTGTGATCTGATCGCAGAGCGCGCCCAGGGGCACATGCTGTGACTGCGAAGGCTACAACTATGGAAGCTGCAGCAGTAGGGGCAGATACAGCAGTCGGAGAACTTCTGGCAGGGACAAATGTGGACCACCTGTTCGCGCAGAATACAAGCTTATTGTAGGAAATCTGTCTAGTCGCCGCAGTTGGCAAGGATTTCATGCAGCAAGCAGGAGAGGTGACTTATGCAAATACTCACAAAGAATGAACAAATGAGGGTGTAATTGAATTTAGATCCTACTCTGACATGAAGAGTGCTTTGGATAAACTGGACGGCACAGAAATAAATGGCAGAAATAGTAGGCTTATTGAAGATAAGCCAAGAGCAAGCTCTAGTCACTTTCACTCTGAAAGTAGATCCAGATCACGGTCTGGAAGATAGAGGAATAGAAGTTGAAGGAGCAGCCACAGTAGATCTTGAAGTGTCCCAAAAAGTTGCTCCCAGTCTAGGTCATGGAGCAAAGGTCGATCCTGATCTACTCGAAAGGCAGGAAATCTAGATCAAAGAGCAAATCTAAGTCCAATCCTGATCAGGGTTCCCATTCACACTCAAGAAGCAGATCTAAATATTAGTATGGGAAGTCGTGGAGTAGGTCACCCAAAGAAAATGGAAAAGGAAGTATAGAGTCAAAATCCAGATCCCGGAGCCAAGTCTGGGTCCCCTTTACCTGTGCCTGCTCCACCAAAAAGAGCTTCAAGGTTCCATTCTAGATCTTGTTCAAGGTCCAGATCAAGTTCCAGAGATTAACCCTGAACTCTACGTTCTTTGCACACTACAACGGAACACTTTCCTACTTGCTTAGGCAGTTAGTTACTCTTCCAAGTTTGTACTTAGCCTCTTCCTTAAGAGTATTTCCTGAAAAGGAAACACAGGAATTTGATTTGTGGCCAAATTTAATGAGAAAAAGATGAAGTTCTAAAATGAACCTCATTTTATGAAGCACTCTCCCTTCTTTGTAGAATTAAGATCATTTTGACTTTTTAGCCTTTGAGCTAAAATAACTTTTGTAAAGATTAAGCTCATTTAGATTTTTTTTTAAAGTATTGCAGCAGGATCTGCTTTGGGGTTCTGTTGTTCTGTTTGCTTATTTTTAAATTAACTGTTTCAAGGTTTGGATACTGCAGGCTTTAGAGGAAGAACCCAAAATTTCAATTATGTTGGCTTTTTATAAAGCTTGAGTTATGTAAGATTTAAATAAAAGTTTAAGGCTACCAAGGTGATTGTCTTATTGAATAGGTCACTCCTAAGGCTCTGTAAGTGTTGATATCTGCCACTGTGGAGACAGTGTAAATTCTACTTAAGTGTGAAACAAGGCAAGCCTCAGACCAGAAATAAATCATTCAGTTTGGATTAACAAAAAAAAAAAAAAAAGAATGTGTTTGAAATAACTGATTTGAATGAAATTAATTTATAAAATATAGAGAGATACTATATGGCAAGGCATTTTCCCAAACTCTGCATATGTATGTTAATCTTTTCCTTCAACAGAAAGCAAATTAATAGGAGGGGGAAAAAGGGAGGTGGGGGCTGGGGTGGGGGAGGCAGAGTGTTGATTATTTCCAGGGACACTAAATCACTGACATGATATGACACATTGCTGACAGTTGCTCTTTCAGAATTCCTATTAATTGCGATCTGTAATTCAATAATAATTTAGAGACTGATGACTAGAAGTCATTGAAAGTTGCATTTTGATGAAAGGAAACAAGAAGCATCAGTCACTGGACTGATACCTAATTACCTTAGGATGTAGCTCCATATTGAGCCAATCTATTTTTTCAGTGTCCATTTGCAGCCATCAGTTCTAGACATAAATGGCATATATTAGAAACTAAGGCCTTGAGAACAAATGAAGACTATGGAATGGTTCCCACAGGCATACATGCCATTTGTCTTTCATCAGATTTTCATCCTGTATTGAAATGTAAAACCACTGTTTCAAAAGTTCCGAATGTCCAGGGTGCACTTGGGACCAACCAAGTCAGACTCTGTGGATGTAGAACCCAGGAATTGCTTCCCAGGAGTTTCCAACAGGCAACAGAACTTGATACAGCAAAGGAAGGCCCTGTCGATGAATTTCCAAATAAACCGAATGTACCATTTTGGCTTAAAACTGGCGGTGTGAAATGCATATCTTCACAGTTTTTTACTCTTTGGTAGGTAACTGCCCACCAGCTACCTCTTTAAAAGAGAATAATCCAATGCACAGAGTGGTTAGTCAGACCTTGTGGTAGCCACCTTAGAAGTGGCATCTCAGCCCACAGGGATTCTGCTGCCTTCTTCCCTCATCTACAGAAGATGGTGGCCACTGCCTCAAACTTGAGCAGCTGTTTTCCTGACTAGGATTTCTGAAGTGAAAATGGAAGCTAGATGCAAACATGTCTCTTTGTTAGCTACTATGACAGTCTATCACAGATATTCTCTAAACTACCCAGTAATCAAGTTGCTAAGAGACAAGCAACATTTGCTTATCTAAATACAAGAGATGGTTAGGGCATCTTCAAAAACCCCTAGAGATCTGCAGAATATGGCATTCAAAGATGTTATCTTAAATCAAGATTTTTTTTGATATCGAGACATATCAGCGCCTGACAGCACCCCCTATTCTACTCCAAGTAGAAGATAAGCATCGAAGAACCTCCACTGTAAGATGGTTGAATTAGTGGCAAGCCTTTCTCTTGGCATGAAAAAACCCCTTGCACCAACTGCAGACAGACTGCTGTCCAAAAAGGACAAAACTTGGTAGCAGGGAAGTCGACAGCCTAACTCTGCCAAGACAGGGTAGGTAAGTCCTTCATAATCCCTGCTCTACAACAAATGTCTGTCAGAGAAACAGGACCCAAAGCCTGAAGATTGATGCTGGAATGTATGGAGAGAAAATGGGAACTGTCCAGGCAGTTATTGGTATGTTCTTTCTTAGTTTTGGAAGCGGCAGGCTCTGCACTTCCTATATAAGCAAATATATTTATCCCTCTCAGGTCTCTGAGGTGGTTGAAGAATAGACAGATAGAATCTTATAGTTAAATTTTAAACTGTTTAGGAATCAAGAGGGTGTTATAGATCTAAGAAGATACTCTTAAAAGTGTGTTGCAAGATAGTATGAATGTTGAGTCACATATAGACCTTTAAACTCATGGAGTTGGGTAGATAGTAGAATGTTAAAGTCAGGGGCCAAATAGGTATAAACTGAACATTGGGAAGGTATACTGGGCCAATTTAATCTCATAAATGTGGCATATTTATATCTATTGTTTTGTATAATACTTACTGTTATAAGAGAAGGAACCAGCTGTTGGACTGAAAGGGGAAACCTCTGGAGGGAAGAGGGTGGAAGGGCGGGTTAGGAAGGGGGAATAGGGAGGGGTTTGTTACTGAGATGTGACTTGAAGAAAAAAAAATAAAGTATTTAAAAAAAAAAAAAAGAAAATGGAAGCTAGTCTTCCTATATGAATGTTTATAGAATAGGAGGACCCTGGCTTGAGGACTTTGTAATCAACATTTAACAGGAGAGAGCTTCGGAGAGAATGGTGAGTCACAGGCAAGGCAGAGATAATACTTCTAAACTTCAAGGACAGACTTGGTTGTTTTTTTGTCTGTGTGACCCCCCTCAATATTCTATCAGCACTCTTTCTGATTAACAGACTCTCTTACCCTCATCCCACTGGTCCTGTGGAAAAATGGACAAGCCAGGATTACCAGTGACATTGACAGATATAATCAGAGGTCTGAAGACACCTTTTGGGGGTGTTCCAGGCTCTTGTGTCCCTGAACCAGAACTTTAGGAAATACACAGTTGTAACAGGACAGACGGTTTGTTAGAAAAAGATACACTTCTGAGGAAGAAAGCAGGCAGGAACACACAGAGAGAGTTCAGCAGCCCAAAGGCCTGCTGCAGGGTTGAGGTAGGCTTTGGCTCATTTGTGAAGCATGAGCTTCTTCCTGGCTTGTTGGGCTCCCAGTGCAGGCTTTCCGGTCCAAACTCTATTTATGGACCTATAAACTTCACGTGTTACAGCTCTTCCTGGAATCTTAACTCCGCCCAGGAGGATTATAATTTTGGTATTATAATGAGCCAGAGTACTTCATATGCCCTAGGATGCTGCCGTGCGTGCTCAGATGCCTGCTGGTTTTAGTGGGTCCGGGCTGCATGTATGCTCCCAGGTTCCCTGCTGCCAGTTTGATCACTCTGCCCTGTTCTCCTGCCTCACTGGCTTCTTGCTCCATAAGCAGAAACCTGAGGCAGGAAAAGGGACTATTGCTATTTTGGTGACCAACTGCCACGGGGAATGGACGGCTGCTGCAGCCGCGGGGGATCATACTGCCACTGCCATAGTCATGACTCCCACCCTGCTCTGCAGCTTGCTTGTTCAGCAGGTCTTTGAACTGAGCTGAAGGCTGTCTGTGCTTACAATGAAAGGATCCCAGCAAGGTTCTCTGTTGTTCTTGGGGTCCCATCTTAAATCTGCCTGGAAAGTTGGAACCATCCTGTTTTGGGGTTCATGAGCCATTCTTGCGTCCTTACCCTGCTCTCTAAGAAACAGCTCATGTTTTTGGTGTAACTGCAAGTCTTAACTAACTTAAACTTGCAAATGAAGGGTCTGCTCTGTGGATGGCCTTAAGGCTATTTAAAGTAGGAATAAGGCTTTTTAGCCTCCACTTCAGTCATCAAGCTCTTAATCAAGATAACTTCAATTTGCCTGGGCATGGTAGATAATGCTGTTAATCCCAGCATTCTGGAGGCATGAATGGGTCTCATTGTTGGGTGAATTTGAGGCTAGTCTGGTCTACTTAGAGTTCCAAGCAAGCCAGGGCTACACAGTAAGACCTTGTCACAGGAAAAAGAAAAAAAGACAACTCTAACTCTTCTATAATTTTGCACGCTCTAGGAAGCCTCATTTCATTCATTTTCATTTTTGTAAACTTGAAGATATTTGAGAGAAATTCATAACAAAGGTATAATCTGAGAAAAGGGATTAAAAGCTTATCAAACACAAACATGGCTTTAAATAATGTATGATCCTGGGACAGGAGCCCAAATCTGCTGGTGGAGAAGCTCTTCCTTCCTTTTTTTTTTTTTAAGCAACATTAAATGAAATCAGAAACCTGCCATTAAATCCATCCCCACACCAATAACTTTCCATTTCCAACATGCTCTCCTTATCAAAAGCCTTTATGAAATAACAAAACATGCCTGTTAGTAAGAACTTCCCCAGCTCAGTCTTAAAGTACTTGGCACGTGACTCAAGGCCGCATACCCGAATGCAGGACGCACACACTTCTTGCTTTGGGCTGAGAGCAGAGCTGCTCTGATGTAGCCTTAAAGACCAAAGAAAACCACCCAGGGCTCTCTAGGCACAGGTCACAGAGGCAGTGAGGTGTGGAATGCTCTTCCGATAGCAAGTCCTTGTTAAATCTGGGTCCCCAGAGCTACATTATTAGAATTCAAAGACCAGTGGTAAGAGTTAACAGGAGTAAAAGCCAAACACAGAGCTAAGCAGGCTGCGATGACTGACAATGCTGTGTTCTCAGCAAACTCTGCAGGAGCTAGAATTGAAAAGACATAGCGGGGCCTGAGCCCACAAAACCTGACCATTAAATCTGACTCATTTATGTTTCCTAAGAGTCTAAAGGAATGGCAGGTTGCCTAGGAATAATCTGGTAAAGACAACAGGTTGAAAAAAGGAAGTGGTCTTTTGGCCACTATACTTTATTTTTAATGCAAACAAGCCATAAAAAGGTTTTAGATATCTTTTAAACAAGAATACACTTTCTGTAGTGGATCAAGCCATCATTTATAACAGAATAACACTGGAAAAATTTGAATGAGTAATTCTTAATTTACTTATATAACATATATGGAATGAGAATTAGAGGACTGGAATGAACAACTAAGAGCAAATTCAAAAGCTAAAACCTGGTGTCTGTATTAATTCCTACACATGTTTCAAAGCCACACACACAGCTACCAAGAGAATGCAGACATTCTTAACCTTGAATGTTATTTACACAGCACTTCTCTTCATTCCTCTTGACCTCTTGAGACCCCCTGCCCAAGACTCAGGTCACGATGCCCACTGTGGACCTCACGCAGCTATCATGTTCCATCTGCAGTGGCCGTTTTCTGCCCTGGAGGCAGGAACTAGACCAACTCATAGTATTTCCCAGTCTGAGGGTCAAAGTAGCAGTTGAGACAAGGGTCATACAACAGAGTCAGCACTTCCTCATCTTCTTCCACACTCTGGTCCTCTTCACCTGTGGGCGAGGGGAACCACAAACATGTTAGCCTGGCCCAGAATTCCTACAGTCCCTGGAAGGGACTCAAGGCAAGATCACTACCTCTCTCAAGAGATTTTTTTTTTCCTATGCAAGCGAAAGTTAGGCTGGAAAGGAGGAACATGGTACAAACCACTAGATTCACACAAGCAGTGTAAGTTTGAGAAGAAATGCCAGGGACTCAAAGGGCCAGTCCCACAAAGATGGCGCTGGAATGATGACTCAATGGAGAGGACCCAAGTTTGATTCTCACTACTGACATGGTAGCTGTACTTCCTGGAGTAACACAGTTCCAGGGTACCCAATGCCCTCTTCTGGCCTCCTTGGGCACTGTACACATGGTACATAGACATACATGCAGGCAAAAACACTCTTACACATATAGTAAAAATGAAAAAACAAGCAAAACCAAAACGGTATAGGGAAGACCTTGAAGGAAAAAGGATAAAATGCCAGAGTCAAAGGACCAAAGAGTCACGTGCATCAGCATCAGGAAACGTTGGATGATATCCAAAATGTGATTACATGTGCTAGGTTGTGTCAGATGCAGAGCAGTGTGAGTCCAAGTCAAAACAGAGAGGCTTTATTCATTTTGTTCCAAAATGGCTACCATACAACTATGCATTTAAATTAGCCACTTACAAAGCTAAGATCCATAAAACAGGAAACATGTCAGGTGATGTATAGTCTTGGAGATAAGGTCTAAACTCGATGGGGACATAGATGATGGTTTGAGTGGGGGGGGAGGAATCACCCATTGCCTAAACCATTAGCAGAGTTTCCAATAAGTAGTATGGAATTATAAATGTTTTACAAGAATATTTTCTGAGCTCCTTTGTGTGCCCAGTAGTGTCAAGGACTTTGGTATTTGAGTCCTGATCCTTCAGAAAATCTGTGTCTTCACTTCTGAGTGAGAAGGATGAGGTCAGCCTCAGAGTAAAGGAGGTGTTTAGGACATTTTCTCTTTATTGTCTTAAAGTCCACTAAGGACCAAAGACAAGTGTGGACTGTGAACTCATCAAGGTTGCTTTCCAAAGGGCTTGGGCAGTAAGTATGAGAAAAAGATCTTCAAGTGACAGGGGTTCAATAAAACCCGAGCGTGGTTCATGGGTGTATACATGTTTCAGTGTGTCCGCACTGAGTGGAGGTCAAAGATCAATGTCTGGTGTCATGCTCAAGTGTTCTCCATCTTATATTCTAAGACAGCACCCTTCCCTGAACCGGAAGCTCACTGACTTGGCTAGACTGACTGGCCAATGAGTTTCAGGGATTGGCTCATCTCCACCTTCCCAGTGCTGGGATTAGAGGTGTGAAGTCCCATTCTTGGCTTTTATGTGGGTGTTGGGATCTGAACTCAAGTCCTCATGCTCATGTGGCAGGCACCTGACTGACTGGGCCAATTTTCCCAGCCCCCCAAAACTGTTTCTTGAAGGCATAAATAAAAGCCTATGTTCTTACTGGGGTGGGGACAGAACTATAACCTCAATAATCAGGGGGTGGAGTGCCATGAGTTTTAGACTAGCCTGGACCAAGCAAAACCCTGAATTAAAAATATATCATAAAATAGAACAAAACACACAAAGCCCATGACTAACTGTTACTGCTCATGGTTGTACTGGGAGCCTTGCATTTTTACCTAGCAGAATCAGGGCAAGTTGTCACACTCACCATCAGAACATCAGCACTCTGAATTAGGACCATAGACATGGCCACATGATGGGCGAGGCTTTGAAGCCCTACTCCACAGCCCATCCTTCTTGTCACCATCAGAACCACTTAACATAGCCCTTCCTAAAGCCAGACACTGAGCCAGGTGCCAGGCACTGAACACTAGAAGCAGGTTTGTTCTTAGGGAATGTGCAGCAAGTGTGAGATGGGTTTGCTCTTGTGAGTTGAATTCTGCACCAACAGTCCTTAAAAGTGGGGCTAGGAGGAATGCATACATCTGTCCTGCTGGCTGGTATTTCATTGGAGGCCCCTAATGGTGTGGAAGGCACATTCTCTTGGAGTAGCTCCTTAGGCAATCATGTCAGGGTAGAATTGGCAGGTATTAGGGCATTCATTTTGCAGATGAGGAAGCTGAGGCCTGAAAAGCAAATAGCTCATGTGAGGTTGCTTGGTGGTGATTCAGAGGCTTGGGACAAAGTCAAGTAATGAGGCTTAAGCTTTGTGTCCCTTCTCGTATACCCTTGTAAAAATTAACTGACAGGCTAATAATCTGAGCTTGCTTGAGTGTCCTGGGTTCCTACTTAAGGAAACCAAAGCCACAGCTCAATGTATAAACAGATAAACAGGACTTGCACCCTGCTGCTGAGAAACTGCCTCACCATCCTCAAACTGGCTCCCTCCTCAGCCCATCACATGTATCTTCTTAGGCTAGTTTTCAAGGAGACATGTCAAAGTTTTCTTTTTATCTAGTTCTTACTTGATCTCACTGGTTGCAGACTGATGGTGACCAATGCATGAATCCCTATCTGCTCAAATAAACTCTTTAAAATCTTAATGTGCCCAAATTTAGCTTTTAACACCATTCTTGATGCTTTTGTGAAGGGTGTGGAATCACACATTTAATTGGGAATTTAAACATGAGATAGACTAGAAAAATATAAAGGTGTCCTACATTTTCAAATATCAAATTTGGAAGCAGAAGAAACTTGGCTTTTCATATTTCAAAACCGAGTCTATGGGGAGGACAGAGGTAATGAGTTCAGTAGGCCCAAAGGAAAAAAAAATGGTGAAGGGGACATTAGCCCTTCCTGCTTTAAAGATTAGGGGTAGCATAGGCATGAGTAGTTCAGAGAATTTGCTGGGGTTCCAGGAGGAGGCAGGAGGGCTTTAGGGAAGCCTATTTTGTTTTAGAACAGGGAGGGATCCTCTTAGCCTTACAACTGACCAGTAAATGGAAATGTCTTCTAGGGAGGGCGAAGGCTAGGGCAGTGCTTGTATAGGATTTTGTAGATGAATCTATAGACTGCAAAGGAAAAGGTCCAGCAACCCTCTGAAGAGCTGCTGTGGCCTTGGGCTACCAGGGTTTACATCCTTGATGTGTAACAGGACTTTGCTATGAACCACGTTGGATTAACAGTGGTAGCCGACCTGGGTACTTGGCACAACTTTTAATGTACAAGAGATAGGAGAAGGAACATTACCTTAAGAATGCTGCCTTGTAGGCCCCCAGTGTATGAGGAGGCTCTTGGCCCTCATATGACTGCTGAACTGGGGTGGGGAACTGATATGTAGGAGCACTCCACTCTAGAGGAGTGGGATGGAAGGGATGGGGGTAGAGGGTGGGAAGGCGGGACTGGGAGGGGCGGAAAGAGGACACTGTGATGGAGATGTAACCTGAAGTAATAAATAAATATTAAAAAAAGAATGGCCCCCAAGGCTCTTGTTTTGTCCTGTTTCTGTCTTGTGGGGAGGCTGAAAGTTGCTTTCCAATAGATGAGACTTAACCATACCAAACAAAGCACCCGCTAAAGGCTAACAAGGGGTTAACTGGGTGCTGCTTCTCCAGAACAGCTAGAAACACCTGTGGTTTTCTGAAACTCTGGAGATGGAGATGGTTTCCTGAGTGGTGACAAGCTGCAGGTGCATTTGCCTCTTTGGACCTTGTTTCATCGTTTATATAAATCACATATGTAATCACATATATGTAATCATACATGTAATCACAACGTCTCTGCCATAGGGCTCTGTGGAAGTCTAAGTTGAATATGGTAATATGCACAGCACACTGCACACAGCAGTTGTTCAGTAAATGGTGGTTATTCCTATTTAGGATAGTAAAGAGATAAATTAGGGACTATTAGCTATGTATTTTTAGTAATTTATATGTCATGAGCCAAAGGTTATGTAGAGGCAGGCGGTAAGACATTTAGGCAATGTGTAGATGGCAATATATCCCATTTCCACATTACTGAAGCTGAGGAACATTGGGAAAATTCCCTGCTGAGCCTCTGTTTTGTATAAGTTGGGATAGTAAGGGTATTCCCATGTTTCCAGTGGGGATAGGGTAAGATTATATTCAGCATACAATGAATTCTCAATGAATGCTAAAAATATTGTACTGGCTAGTTTTATTACAACTTGATAAAAGCTAGAGTCATTTGGGAAGAGGGAACACCAACTGAGAAATGCTCTCACCAGATTAGCCTGTGGGCAAGCATGGAGTGATTTCCCTGATTGATGACTGATGTGGGAGGGCCAAGCTCACTGTGGGTGGAGAAACCCCTGGTCTGGTCTTGGGTGCTATAACACAGCAGGCTGAGCAAGCAATGGAGAGCAAGCCAGTGAGCAGCACTCCTCCATGGCCTCTGCATCAGCTCCTGCTTCCAGGTTCCTGCTCTGACTTCCCTTAGCGATGGAATAAGTGTAAGCTGAAACAGACCCTCTCCTCCTCCAGTTGCTTTTGGTCATGGAGTTTACTGAAGCAACAGAACCTAACAAAGACACTCATCATTATGGAGGACATGGGGTATCTGAGTTGGACAGAGGAGTATATTCCTTAAAGCTTACTTGGTCACCCAAACTGTATCTGTTTGATTTTTACTATTGAGAGAGAGAGAGAGAGAGAGAGAGAGAGAGAGAGAGAGAGAGAGAGAGAGAG
>CAJQZJ010033256.1:462685-483016 GCA_907164525.1 Lophiomys imhausi | reverse complement strand
TGATAGTGGTATGAGGGCTGAATACAGTGACTCAGCACATGATTGATAGTGGTGTGGTGTAAGTGGCAACAGAGACCCACGATGAGTGCCAGATGGCTGCACCATGCCTTCCTCTTCTGATGATATGAACTGGAAACCCAAACATTATTTTCTTTTAGAAACATTTTATAGGATTAAATAGAAACCCTGAGTGTACCAGTTAAGTACAGACTGTGCTAGGCTGCCTAAAATCTTGCCATTACCACAGAGAGATTAAGCAATTAGGAAACAGTAGTTTTGATGGTATTAACTAACTACAACCCACCCAGGCATACCACAGAAGGAGATGGTGATCAAACAGGAAACGTTAGCTCCTGAAGTCTTACTGAGTTCCTAAGAAGAAGGGAAATGGACAGCTGATGAACATGGAGTGGGACAGGCATGAGTTAACCCTGGCCAGCATGTGGCTACAAATCCCTGAATTTATGAAATTTGTCTTTAGTAGAAGTTCTATTTACCTTCAATATTATGTAGCTCCCACTGCCAGAACTGAGCCATACAGTGGTGACTTGAAGATACCCTCCCAGTCACTTATCACTAATATATATGTCTAGTGCCTTTGCTCAAGGACTATGCTCCTGGTTCCTGTGGTTTATTCAGGACACTTAACGTAACATATTATTTGTTCCCTCACAGCAAGGTCTCCTCCTGACAGCCAAATTCAATTTTTCTGTCATAAGTAATTATAAATGTACACCTCTAAAAAGATTCCCAATTTGAGGGGCATGATCTAGTCGAAACAGTAAATCACAGAGACATCTCCATCCTTTGGGCAGCCCACAAAGTACAAGTCAGATGTATGAGCTCTCACGCTGAATTCTCTGCACCTGAAGAAAAAAATGGATGCTCCTCTTTCTCCCTGGGGTGGCTGGGCAATGGGGAAGGGAGGACCTGGCACTTTTGTTGGAGCAATTTATATTAGTTTCACTTAAAAAAAAGCCTTAGGTATAGTGTTCTTCCATCCTCAAAATTCAACCCAGAAAATTGTCTCAGTACTATCTATTAGAAGTCATTTGTCACTCCAATTACGCACTTGAGTGAACTTGAGTTTCCTCCCACCCCTGCCATACTAACCACTGTTTTCACTGGAGATTCTGAGATTCTCTTAGTTTGTTTCTTCGTTTTGAGACAGTCTCATGTAGTGCAGGCTAGTCTGAAACCAGATGAGGATGATTTTGAACTCCTGATCCTTTGGTCTGTGCTTCAAGAGAGCTATGATTACAGGTGTGTCCCCAGCCTAGGCTTTATGCATGCTAAGCAGGTACTTTGACAACTGACTTTCATTTCCAGTCCAAAGAGTTTCTAGTGTTCCTCTTCCGACATTCCCAACATCCAGGTTCCCTGCTCCTAAATAAAAATCAGTGGTTCGTCTTTGTGACTTCACCATCAAAGAGAACACCAAGGGGATTTTCATTCTGGTTTCCTACCAGTGTTTGCACTCTTTGTACGTATGTCATGGCCTCACTTTACTGAAAGGGCTGAATCTCTGCATCAAGGAAAATCTGTACAGGCAGTCACTTCACAATGGGATCACACAGTGATTTAGAGAAATGGAGCAATTATGTGTGTGTGTGTGTGTGTGTGTGAATGCCATAGAGTGTGCTAATTTATGCAAGCCAAGATGGCACAGCTTCACCACTGGATGTGTCTCCTGATGGGATCTAGAAACAGTAAACAGGAGATGTGTGAGGCTGCTGGTGTAGCGTGGCATGCTGTTTTACAGCAAACATCCTTTAGGATAACATTCTAAAACAATGATTAAAAGTATAATACAGTAAGTACATGAGCCAGTAACAGTTTTGTTATCATGCATTGTGTACTGGGTGTGATTATACGTGCTATATTTTTACCCTCTGGTGCTCCAGCAGGCTGTTTACAATAGCAGCCCACAAACACATGGGGAACGTGTCCTGCTATGATGTCATGATGACTGGACACCAGGAAGTAGGAATTTCCCAGTTCTGTTATAACCTTTTTTGGACAGGGGTCATATGGGTTAGGTCCAGTCCTGACCAAAATATCACGTAGTTTGGGCTGTATCCCAGTGTTCCGAGGTGATGCCAACTGCTGGCATTTGGCATTTGCTGTTCTAAGTGCTTCACATATTGTACCTCACTGAATCTTTACAAGGACACAGCATGTGGGGCTGGGCAGACAGTGCAGAGGTGGCAACTAAAATTCACAGTGGTCCCAGGGGGAAGTAAGTGGTGCAGCTGGAAATCAGATAGAGTTGGTGTAGACATCATCAACTGTGTGCTGTCCTGGGGTGAGCCTTCAGAAGGACAGGCAGTTCCTCTCTGTAACCTACTTAGTGAAGGGCTTCATGAAAGGTGAGGCACAGGTGACCTCATTTTGCATGTGCAAGCATGTATGTTAGTATGAAGGCAGAGGTGTCTCAGAGTGACTGATTTTCCCTTTTTGTATCGAGTTACCTTTACCTTTTTATGTGTAACATTTTTTGCACTCCTACCTTGCACACTAAGACTGGCAGAGGACTCCAGAGACTGCTCCACCAGCTCCAAACTTGCAGGGACAATTGGTGGGCTCAGCATGTTCAGCCAATCTCTGAAAAGAAAAAAAAAAGTGAGTGAGTAACACAGTTGGCACCCCATATGTAGACTTGATGTTCCCCCTTTAATCTAACCAATGAGTTGCTTGATTAAAACCACAAGCTAAATGATAACCATTTCTCTTCATTTCAGTTGATTATCCTGAAAACATATATAAAAATAACATTATACAGAGTACATAGGTTATATTTAGGAATATATATGTATATACATGTATGCATGTAGCAACAATTAATGAAAAAAGAGGCCATGAATTTGGAAGACAGCAAGGAGAGGTATATGGAAGGGTTTGGAGGTAGGTGGGAAAGGGCAAAAATGAGTAATTACACAATAATCTCAAAAATAAAAGATAAAGAATGATAAAAGAAGGTTATTATTATTGCCAAGAAAATATAGTATATTTACTTTTTTATTATAATGTTTATTTATTATATCAAGTTACATCTCCATCATAGTGCCCTCTTTCCATCCCTCCTGGTTCCACCCTCCCACCCTCTCCTCCCTCTCCCACGTATCCCACTCCTCTGATGTGGAGTGTCCCTACAAATCAGCCCCTCTCAGTTCAACAGTCATATGAGGGCTAAGAGCTTCCTCTTGCACTTGGGGGCCTTGCCCCCCTAGGGAAAATTGTCCTATTGATAGGTAACAAAGTCTATGTTCCTGATCCTTTTGGTGTGTTGATTGTAGGATAGTTATCCTGTACTGTACGACTAAAATCCAATTATAAGTGAGTAGATGCCATGTGTATCCTTCTGAGTCTGGGTTTACTTTTTAACAAATTTATTTGTGGGTATAGGATGTGCATGCAGAGGTCAGAGGGCAACTTGTGGGAGTCAGTTCTAGTTCTTCCTCACTATGGGTCCTGGGACCAAACTCAAGTCCTCAGACTTGGTGGCAGGCACCTTTATCCACTGAGACATTTCACTATCCCGTATATACCTTTTCCCCATAAGGAAATTATTGCAGCAAATCAGACAGATTACAGCAGGGATGACACTTGTTCTGATCTGCAGTGAGAAAACTGGACCCGTTATGTGTGATGCATGAGTGTTCTCCGTGTGAGTTGAGCAGAAGTCAGACTGGGATCTGGCATGGGACCACCTTTACTCCCTTCCTCCTCCTCTCTCATAGTCTCCTCCCTGCCATTAGACACCCGGGTGGGTTCAATTCAAAGGTGCTATCTAGGAGGCACAAGTCACATGCTTCTCATCCCTAAACCTGCTCCTAAGCTGCTTAGGTGGAAGGGGCCACGCAGCGAAATGGGAAGGTTTTTCCACTGTGAATCCTATTTGTTGCATGGATATTAGCACCCTATACTGTTTACCTGTTTCTTCTAAGCAGGACCACGTTCTTATGATAATATTTTCTTCCTAAATTTCTGTCTCTTGTACTTTCTTTAATCTACAGTGGGAAGCAGTTCTAACCAGAAGCAAAGAGCACCAGCTCTCAGGCCAGTGCCAGCTCCATGCTCCCTACAGGAAGAAGAGCTTGGCCTGGACAAAGGGGAAAGACGGTAATGTTTCAGAATTTTGAATGTAGAATTAGACGAACCCCATTTGGCATGGATCTGGGTACAGAGTTATTACTCAGTAAATTTCACTTGAGATATTCTGATCAAGAAAGCCCATGCTGTGGCCTGATCTACAGTGATAAACCAAGGCAGGAGGTGGCCTTGCTGGAGTTAAACCAGAAAGAGATGTCTGAATGCTCACCAGAGCCTTACATAGCTCGGCAATTTCCTTACATAGGTTTCACTTCCTGCAAGCCACTCATTCTCCCAGTATACAAGTATTTTAATGTAAAAATTACCCAATTCCTACATGTAATATTTTAAGAGACTTTGAATCACTGCTCACAGCTATCCCTAGATTATAGTTGCTGAAATAAGCAAGGCGAACATGCTGTGGAATTGAATTTCATAATAACACATTAAGGACACCAGAAAGGATTTGTCACAGACATTCAAGCTATTGGGACATTTTCGTTCTTTCTTTTTTTTTTTAATACTTTATTTTTTTTTCTTCATGTTACATCTCAGTCACAAACCCCTCCCTATTCCCCCTTCCTATCCCGCCCTTCCACCCTCTTACCCCCAGCAGCTTCCCCTTTCAGACCAACAGATGGTTCCTTCTCTTATAACAGTAAATACTATACAAAACAACAGATATAAATATGCCACATTTATGAGAGTTAAATGGCCCAGTATACCTTCCCAATGTCCAGTTTATACATATTTGGCCCCTGACTTTAACATTCTACTATCTAACCATCTCCATGAGTTTAAAGGTCTATATCTGACTCAACATTCATACTAACTTGCAACACACTTTTAAGAGTATCTTCTTAGATCTATAACACCCTCTTGATTCCTAAACAACTCAAAATTTAACTATGAGACTCTAGCTGTCTATTCTTCAACCACCTCAGAGACCTGAGAGGGATAAATATATCTGCTTATATAGGAAGTGCAGGGCCTGCAGCTTCCAAAACTAAGAAATGACATACCAGTGACTGCCTGGACAGTTCCCATTTTCTCTCCATACATTCCTGCATCAGCCTTCAGCCTTTGGGTCCTGTTTCTCTGACAGACATTTGTTGTAGAGCAGGGATTATGAAGGACTTACCTACTCTGTCTTGGCAGAGCTAGGCTGTCGACTTCCCTGCTACCAAGTTTTGTCCTTTATGGACAGCAGTCTGTCTGCAGTTGGAGCAAGGAGTTTTTTCATGCCAACAGATAGGCTTGCCACTAATTCAACCATCTCACACTGGAGATTCTTCGATGCTTATCTTCTACTTGGAGTAGAATAGGGGGTGCTGTCAGGAGCTGATATGTCTCGATATCAAAAAAAAAGAAAATCTTAATTTAAGATAACATCTTTGAATGCCATATTCTGCAGATCTCTTGGGGTTTTTGAAGATGCCCTATCCATCTCTTGTATTTAGATAAGCAAATGTTGCTTGTCTCTTAACAACTTGATTACTGAGTAGTTTAGAGAATATCTGTGGTAGACTGTCATAGTAGCTAACAAAGTGACATGTTTGCATGACTAGGAGTTTGTTTTACTTAACTATCCTAGACCGTTTTAGACGGTTGGTATCAAGAGGCCAGAGCTTCACATTTTATTTTTAAGTATCTCTAGGTATGATACCATTAGGAAGCGTTACCTTTAATTTTGTATCAATATACAAAGATCTATTCAATTGTGGTTAAATATACTCTTAATTATGTATCAATATACAAAGATCAATGCCTATGTAGCCCAATACAATCTTAATATTACGTCCATATACAAGGGTCAATACCATTGTGGCCAATTATAATCTTAATTTTGTATAAATATACAAAGATCAGTACCGATGTAATCCAATACAATCTTATTTTTGCACAATAAACAATGGTCAATATCACTTTAGCCAAATATACTACTAATTTTGTATCAGTATACAAAGGTATAAGGGCATATTCAATAATCTGTCCCTTCTTCTTGGTCCTTCCTGTGCTATGTCTATGTCTCATTTTTCTCAAGCCCATGCACTCCTACATAGGCGAGGAAGAAGGATACAGAAAAGGAAAAGTAGGAAGTCCCTGGGTCTAACCTCCAAAACCCATTAAGCAGGACCATTTATCAGCTTGTAATCTCTTCCCCTTAGTATCAGAGTTTTCATTTATCCTTCAAATAACCAAAAAGAAGGGTGGAGAAACACCCTCCCCATCCTCTGGGCATGGGACGTCGCTCGCTTAAAGTGACTTCCTGCTGATTTGGGTCGCAGTAAATCTGTTTGGGGCCCGAACCAAAATGGAAAAATGGTTAAAAATGTTAGTACCATCCTTTTATGTTCAGTCCTTCTGTTCTCAGCTGTTTAGATGACCTAAGGAGTTTGTAGGCAGAAGCTGATCTTGCAGGCTTCACTGAGGTTCCGGCCGGGGCATTGTGTAGAGCTGAACGGTCCCAGTGACATTGGATTGCCGTGGTTGCAGGCCCCCGATGGAGACAGCTATTGAGGAAGTCTGCCAGGCTGAATCAACTGGGTCACTCGTCCTCCTTGGTGCCTGATTCTGCTCTCTGCTGAGGTTTCAGCTGTCCAGCCGTCCCCGGGCTCCCCGAATGGACGCTTCGATTCTCCTGGAAAGATAAGAACAGAGCCCTGCCCCAATCCCAACCCTGGGACAATTAACCTCCTTTTTTTTTGGGGGGGGGGCTAGGTAGTACTTCTCCTGAAGCAAATTTGGCCTTCCGACAACATACAAAGCGTTATCTTTCAATCCGGGTTAAAGAAGAAATCATTCTGTCACCTTGGAGCTAAACCAGCTCCAGTGTATATATTTTGAGATCCCAAAGGACAATCTGCCTGCATCGAGAAGGCCTTTTGTAAGTAGCCTCCAAACCTAGGTCCCTCCAAATCCCATGTGTGTGTCTCTGAACTCTAATTATTGAGATCAGAGATCTGTGGTTCCCATCTGAAGGGATCAAAGATGTGTTCCACCACTCCTGGATCGAAGTCTTTCTCTATTTAGAGTTTGCCCTGCATCAGGCTGACCCTGAGCTCCGAGATCTGCCCGTTTCTGTCTCCAGTGTGCTGGGACCAAGGGTGTACTCTTTTTGAATGGTGGGACCATGGGTGTGCACCCTCACCACCCCACTCCGTATGACTCCAGAATACATAAGACCACCAACTCTATGGTGCTCCCCCGTCTCCACTGAAGTCAAAGGCATGGGCCAACACCACAATTCTCTTGTATTTTACCTTAGCTCCACGTCTTCTCGACACCTGGAGGTCTGCAAAACCAGGCTGAACGGCTGTATCCTCTATTCCATTCACAGTGTTTCAGCCCTGCCACCTGTCCCTTTTTTTTTTTAGTTAATAAATTTATTTGTTTGTTGCTTCAGGTTACATCCTTATCATATTGTCCTCTTTTCCCGCTTCCCAGCCCCACCCTCCCATGCTCTACCCCCTGACCCTTCTGTCTTGTTCCTCTGGGGTGGAGTGTCCCTGCCTAACAGTCTCTCACCACAGATCAGGAATCATATGACGGCCAAGAGCCTCTTCATTCATCGGGGGCCTACGAGGCAGTACTGCCAGTGAAAGGTGTCTCCTTGCTACTGGGGGAATACTAAAAAAAGACCAACAAACACACAAACCCACAAACACAAAGAATATCAACAAAAAAAGAGAGGAAAAAGAGAAGGGAAAAGGAAAAAGAAAAAAGAAAAAAAGGAGAAGGAAAAAGAAAAAGATTAAAAAAAAAAGTTTATGTCCATGTTCCTTTTGGTGTGTTGGTTGTAGTACAGATATCCTGTACGATATAGCTAAAATCCTACTATAAGTGAATAGATGCCACATGCATCCTTCTGAGACTGGGTTAGCTCACTCAGGATGAGCTTCTCTAGATCCATCCATTTGGTTGCAAATTGCATGATTTCATTGTTTCTGATAGCTGAGTAATATTCCATTGTATAGATGTACCACAATTTTTAATCCATTCTTCAGTTGAGTGACATCTGGGTTGTTTCCAATTTCTAGCTATTACAAATAAGGATGCTATGAACATAGATGAGGAGACTTCCCTATGTCTCCGTGAGAGGTCCTTTGGGTGTATACCCAGAAGTGGTATGGCTGGGTCCTGAGGCAAGGTTATTCCTAGATTTCTAAGATATCGCCAGACAGACCTCCATAGTGGTTGCACAAGCCTCCACTCCCACCAGCAATGGAGTAGGGTTCCCCTTTCTCCACACCCTCGCCAGCATGTGCTATCATTTGAGCTCTTTATCTTAGCCATTCTAACAGGTGTTAGATGGAATCTCAGGGTCGTCTTGAGTTGCATTTCTCTGATGATTAAGGATGTTGAACATTTCTTCAGGTGTCTCTCAGCCATTAGGCATTCCTCCTTTGTGAATTCTCTATTTAGCTCCATCTCCCATTTTTTGATTGGATTATTTGGTTTCTTGTCATTTAGTTTCTTGAGTTCTTTGTAGATTTTGGATAATAGCCCTCTATCAGATGTGGGGTTGGTGAAGATTTTCTCCCAGTCTGTTGGTTGCCGTTTTGTTCGAATGACAGTGTCTTTTGCCTTACAGAAGCTTTTCAGTTTCATGAGGTCCCATTTATTGATTGTTGATCTCAGGTCCTGAGCTGTTGGTGTTCTGTTCAGGAAGTTGTCACCTGTGCCAATGAGTTCGAGGGTTTCTCCTACTTTTTCTACTAGTATATTTAGTGTGGCCGGCTTTATGTTAAGGTCTTTGATCCACTTGGATTTAAGTTTTGTACAAGGTGATAGGTATGGGTCTAATTTCATTCTTTTGCAAGTGGACATCCAGTTGGACCAGCACCATTTGTTGAAGATGCTGTCCTTCTTCCATTGTGCGGTTTTGGCTTCTTTGTCAAAGATTAGTTGGCCATAGGTGTGTGGGTCCATGTTTGGGACTTCAATTCGATTCCATTGATCCACTGGTCTGTTTCTATACCAGTACCATGCTGTTTGTACTACTATTGCTCTGTAGTACAGCTTGAAATCTGGGATGGTGATACCTCCAGATGTTTTTTTATTGTACAGGATTGATTTAGCTATTCTGGGCTTTTTGTTGTTCCATATGAAGTTGAGAATAGCTTTTTCCAGGTCTATAAAGAATTGTGTTGATATTTTGATAGGAATTGCATTGAATCTATATATTGCTTTTGGTAGGATAGCCATTTTTATTATGTTGATCTTACCCATCCATGAGCATTGGAGATCTTTCCATCTTCTACAGGCCTCTTCCATTTCTTTCTTCAGGGGCTTGAAGTTCTTGTTGTATAGGTCCTTTACTTGCTTGGTTCGCGTTACCCCCAGGTATTTTATGTTGTTTGTGGCTATTGTGAAGGGGGTTGTTTCCCTTATTTCTTTCTCGGTATATTTGTTTGTTGTATAAAGAAGGGCTTCTGATTTTTTTGAGTTAATTTTGTATCCAGCCACCTTGCTGAAGTTGTTTATCAGCTATAAGAGTTCTTTGGTGGAGTTTTTGGGGTCGCTTATGTATACTAATATATCATCTGCGAATAGGGATAATTTGACTTCTTCATTTCCAATTTTTATCCCTTTGATCTCCTTTAGTTGTCTTATTGCTCTAGCAAGGACTTCAAGTACTATATTGAAGAGATATGGTGAAAGTGGACATCCTTGTCTTGTCCCTGAGTTTAGAGGAAATGCTTCAAGCTTCTCTCCATTTAATTTTATGTTGGCCATTGGCTTGCTGTATATTGCCTTTATTATTTCTAGGTATGGTCCTTGTATGCCCGTTCTCTCCAGAACTTTTAGCATGAAGGGGTGTTGGATTTTGTCAAATGCTTTTTCTGCATCTAGTGAGATTATCATGTGGTTTTTTTTTCTTTCTTCTTGTTTATGTGGTGAATTACATTGATAGACTTTCGTATATTGACCATCCCTGCATTCCTGGGATGAAGCCTACTTGATCATGGTGTATGATACTTCTGATGTGTTCTTGAATTCGGTTTGCTAGTATTTTATTAAGTATTTTTGCATCTATGTTCATGAGGGAGATTGGTCTGAAGTTCTCTTTCTTTGTTGTATCTTTGTGTGGTTTAGGAATCAGAATGACAGTGGCCTCATAGAATGAGTTTGGCAGTGTTCTTTCTGTTTCTATGTGGTGGAAGAGTTTGAAAAGTAATGGTGTTAGTTCCTCTTTGAAGGTCCGGTAGAATTCTGTGCTAAAGCCATCTGGCCCTGGGCTTTTTTTGGTTGGGAGATTATTAATGACTGTTTCTATTTCCTTAGGTGTTATTGGGCTGTTTAAGCTGTTAATCTGATTTTGATTTAGTTTTGGTAGGTGGAATTTATCGAGGAAATTGTCCATTTCGCTTAGGTTTTCAAATTTAGTGGAATATAGATTTTTAAAGTAATGCCCGAATATTTTCTGGATCTCCTCAATGTCTGTTGTTATTTCTCCCTTTTCATTTCTGATTTTGTTGATTTGGGTTCTTTCCCTTTGCCTTTTAGTTAATTTGGCTAGGGGTCTGTCTATTTTGTTGATTTTCCCAAAGAAGCAACTCTTGGTTTCATTGATTCTTTGTATATTCTTTTTGATTCTAAGTTGTTGATTTCAGCCCTACGTTTGATGATTTCCTGCCTTCTGCTCTTCTTGGGAGTGTTTGCTTCTTTTTTTTTTTCCAATTCACCCAGCTTAGCTGTTAGTTCACTACTATGAGCTGTCACAATTTTCTTTTTTTTTTTCATTTTTTTTAATAATTTATTTTTTATTTTTTCAAGTTACATCTCAATCACAATCCCCTCCCTACTCCCCCCTCCAGTCCCACCCTTCCATCCTCCTCCCCCTGAACCCCCCCATCCTCTTCCCTTCTTTTTTTTTTTAGTTTAAGGTATTTCTTGTTTCCCCCCAACAGCTCTCCCTTTCAGTCCAAAAAATGGTTCTTTTTCTTATAACTATAAATACAATACAAAACAACAGAAATAAATAGGCCACAATTATAAGAGTTATATGGCTTAGCATACATTCCCAATGTCCAGTCCATATGTATTTGGCACCTGACTTTAACATTCTACTATCTAACCATCTCCATGAGTTTAAATTTCTATATCTAACTCCACTTTCATACTAACATGCAACACAATTTTAAAAATATCTTCGTAGATCCATAACACTCTCTTGATTCCTAAACAACTCAAAATTTAATTATGAGACTCTAGCTATCTTTTCTTCAACCACCTCAGAGACCTGAGAGGGATAAATATATCTGATTATATAGGAAGTGCAGGGCCTGCAGTTTCCAAAACTAAAAAATGACATACTAGTGGCTGCCTGGATGGGGCCAAATGGCTGAAGATTGATGCTGTAATGTATGGAGACAATTTTCTTTTTGAAAGCACTTAGTGCTATGAACTTTCCTTGTAGCACAGCTTTCAATGTATCCCATAGGTTTGGGTATGTTGTGTCTTCATTTTCATTGGATTTTAAGAAGTCTTTGATTTCCTTCTTTATTTCTTCCCTGACCCAGTGGTCATCCAGTAAGGAGCTGTTCAATTTCCATGTGTATGTAGGCTTTCTGTTGATTCTTTTGCTGTTGAAGACCAGCTTTATTCCGTGGTGGTCTGATAAGATACAAGGTGTTATTTCAATTTTCTTGTATCTATTGAGACTATCTTTGTGTCCAACTATGTGGTCGATTTTGGAGAAGGTTCTGGGGGGTGCTGAGTAAAAGGTGTATTGTTTTGTGTTTGGGTGAAATGTTCTGTAGAGATCTGTTAGGTCCATTTGTTTCATGACCTCTGTTAGACTCATTATTTCTCTGTTTGGCTTCTGTCTTGATGATCTGTCCATAGTTGTGAGTGGGGTGTTGAAGTCTCCCACTATGAAAGTGTTTGGATCAATGTGCGATTTAAGTTTTAAAAGTCTTTTATAAATGTAGGTGCCTTTGTATTTGGGGCATAGATGTTCAATATTGAGAAGACCTCTTGGTGGATATTTCCTTCAATGAGTATGTAATGCCCTTCTCTGTCTTTTTTTATTAACTTCAATTGGAAATCTATTTTGTTTGATATTAGGGTGGCTACTCCAGCTTGTTTCCTGGGTCCATTTGCTTGGAAAACCTTTTCCCAGCCCTTTACTCTGAGGTAGTGTTTATCTTCAATAGTGAGGTGTGTTTCTTGTATACAGCAAAAAGATGGGTCTTATTTACAGTTCCAGTCTGTAAACCTGTGTCTTTTTATTGGGGAGTTGAGTCCATTGATGTTGATGGATATTAGTGACCTGGGGTTGTTATTTCCCATTAGTTTGGTATAGGTGGTGGTCCTGTGCCTCTTTTGGTTTAGTTGCTGAGGGGTTTTCTATTCCCTTTGTTTTCTTGGGTGGAGTTTTCTTCTCTTGGTTGGAATTTTCCTTCTAGGATTTTCTGTAGGGCTGGGTTTGTGGGTAGATATTGTTTAAATTTGATTTTGTCATGGAATATCTTGTTTTCTCCATCTATGTTGATAGAGAGTTTTGCTGGGTAAAGTAGTCTGGCTGGGCACCTATGATCTCTCAGGACTTGTAGGATATCTGTCCAGGCCCTTCTAGCTTTTAAAGTTTCTGAGGAGAAGTCAGGTGTAATTCTGATGGGTCTGCCATTGTATGTGACTTGACCTTTTTCTCTTACAGCTTTTAATATTCTTTCTTTGTTCTGTACATTTGGTGTTTCAATTATTATGTGGCGAGAGGAGTTTCTTTTCTGATCTAATTTGTTTGGTGTTCTGTAAGCCTCTTGGATTTTTATTGGCATCTCTTTTTTCAGGTTTGGGAAGTTTTCCTCTATGATTTTGTTGAAGATACTTCCTGGACCTTGGAGTCGGGAGTCCTCTCCTTCCTCTATACCTATAATTTTAGGTTCCGTCTTTTCATTGAGTCCTTGATTTCTTGGATGTTGTGGGTGAGAGATTTTTTAGCCTTCTCATTTTCTTTGGATGTTGTACTGATTTCTTCCATCGAATCTTCCATGCCTGAGATCCTGTCTTCCATCTCTTGCATCCTATTTTTGATACTCACATCCGTAGTCCTGTTCTCATCCCTTGATTCTCCACTTCCTCTTTTAACTCTGACTGTGTTTTCTTTATTGTTTCTATTTCTATTTTCATGTCTTGTATGGTTTTGTTCGTTTTGTACATTTCCTTCTCCAGCTTGTTTGTTTTTGTCTGAAAATCTTTCATTGCTTTGTCCTTTTCCTGTTCAAGCTTTGTCACCTTGGCTTGGAGTTCTTTAATGGTGTTGTTCATTGTTTTGACTTGTAAAATTGTGGCTTCTTTGAATTCCTTCATAGATTTAAGTTCTTCTTGAAGGGACTCTATCACTTTTCATAATGCAGAATTGTCATTGTTTTCATGTGTTTCTGTTGGTGTGAGGTCATCCGAATTGGATGAGCTAGGATAATTCTGCTTTGTTGGAGTCATATTTCCTTGATTTCTATTTTTTCTTGGATCTTTGGCCATTGGATGCGTTTAGCTGTCTGTTCTTGTCGTTTTCTGTGCTTGGATCCACAGGGGATGCTTTGGTGTAGGGGACGAGTTACTTGGCTATCTGTCATTGCTTACAGGGGGAATCTCAGGATCCCTGTGGTTTTAATCGCCTGAAGCACTGTGAGCTGGTGCAGCCTATTCCCAGGTTGTGAGTAATGGTCCGGGATTGTTTCACTGCTCCCAATTCAGACTTCTCTATTCTGCACTCTGAGTTATCAGCCTGTAATGGTTCTGATGGTATGGACCTGTTTGCTCAGGCACAGATTCTGTGGGCTTTGTTTGTCGTCACGGAGGCTGACAGGGTCTGGCTCCACACCTAATATGTCTGGATTTTCCAGAATACAGCTGTGGTCCCCTGACTTCTGGTTTCTCACTAGGCTTCTCGCCACAGGACTGACCCCTGTGCCTGGTTCTCTCCCTGTCTGCCCAGCCGCGGGTGTGTGGGGCCCCGGCCCCTCCCACTGCTTGAGTGGTGTCCCTCCCCTACCTGCTCAGCCGTGGGTGCATGGAGCCCCGGATCCTCCCGCCGCCTGAGTGGGCCTCCCTCCCCAGCAGCTCACCCGTGGGTGCGCGGATCCCTGGCCCCGCCCACCGCCTGTGCCGGGCTCCCTCCCCAGTTGCCCTGCCCTGGGTGTGCGGGGATTCGGCCCCTCCTGCCTGCCTGAGGCTGCTTCCCACCCTGATTACTTTGCCCGCTGGCTTCTCGCTCTCTTGGAACCTCCACGTCTCGAGCGGCTGTGGACCTCCCGCCGAGCACCCTCTTTCTTCCTTGCTAAGACTTCCACTATCCCGCAAAGTCTCTTAAGTGGCTATAAGGTCTTCCTGAGGTGTGGGGAGCCCAGTAGGCTAGTGGGCGATCGCCATGTGGCCTTTGATTCTTCCTGCTGTGAGTTGGGGTCGATCTTACCAGGAGCCTCTCCAAATGGGAGTTCCCGAATCCTGGATTTAGTGGCTTCCGTGTCTGCGAGAGATGGGGGGAGAGCCTTACCCTGGGACTTTTAACAGTCCCTTGGGAGCTGTGAATGTTCGGGGGGGGGTCTAGCCCCTCCGGTTTTTGCACAGTGTCCAATAACTCTGTGTTTTTCATGGCTCCCCCCCCCCCCGCCCCGCATTCAAAATGCATCTGTGTAGGTCACCGCCATCTTGGCCCCTCGGGACATTTTCTGATAAGTACCTTTTTTTAGTCCATTTAATTACAGCAGACCAGAAATTTCCTGTATTCTAGACAATAATGAGGTCATGTACAAATTGCCAGCCCAGGGACCTCATTTCTTAATAAGAGTATTGAAAAATAGGTGAGTAGGATGAAAGAGTGGCATCACCTGAAGACCCTCATCCTGTTTCAGATCACAGACTCCTCCACAGAGCTCGGAGGGGTCCTATTCTTGGTCTAGGTGATTCGGGGAATGTGAATGGTGGTCCTTGTTCGAATGTTGGGCAAATGACTTGATGTTTTTCCTTCTCCGCTGTAGGTGTGGAGAATATATATATGGTTCTTTATTAAGATTCTTTTAAACAATTTCATTACATTTATTATTAATCATTTGGTTAGTCAATCAGAAGTTGTAAGCTATGGCCCATGGGTCAAGTATATTTCATGGTCTATATTTGTATAGTTTGCAAACTAATTTAACTATTTATATCTTAAATGATTTAATGGATATAATGTTTCACAGAATATGAAAATTATTTGAACTTCAAAATGCAGTGTCCACAAATGATCAGATTATTGCCACATGTCTGCATTCCAGTACTGTCTGTGGCTACTCTTGTCTACTACGACAGGGTTAAGTGTTCATTCATTATTTGGTTCTTTACTGGGAACACCTGATGGCCACTCAGCTCTAACCAGAAACTCTTACTGATTCTCATAACACTAATCCTGCACCACATGCTCATTCTCACCTCTGTCTTTCTTATTAGTAAGTAACTCCTTTCAGACAGTGAGCAGCCTGCTCCATTCTCCTCAGGGTATTGGGTTATAGAAACACGCAAAGTAGTTTCCAAGATTCTAAATGAAACAAACAAAAACCACCAGAAAACAGAAACAAAACAACATAACACAAGCAAACATTCCAGCCTCCTACACATTTGCTGTTTAGAGTTCTATACTTTCATGTTTTTATTCCTTTAGTTAAAATATCATGCTCAAAATTTTCTTGGGTCAGTCTACCCTCTTCAGTGTGGCTGTATTATTTATGTGAAATAGAACAGTTTGCCCCTGCTCATATTACATTTTCAGGATTTCTTCCTCCATTTCCCCTGAATTATATTATTTAAAAACATTGCCATTGAACAATAAAACATTAACAACTGAAAATAAAAATGCACAGAATGATATGTTCAGATAAAGTCAGACCCTTCCACACAATTCTGTCACTCTCCTTACTGTTCCCCCGCTTATCCCCACCCACAATGTAAAGAGTAAAGTTTTGCTTGCAAAAGAAAGCCTACACATATCTTTTCTCCTCTTCTTAATAATTTTGGGATTGTAACTTATCACAACATTTTTTTTCTGCCCTTTCTTCCCTCCAAAACCTCCCATTTACCTCTCCCCACTCTTCTTCAAATTCATGGCCTAAAAAAAAACTGTTATTGCAAGCATGTATATATAGCTATAAATATATATGTTCCTTTAAAAAAAAACTTCCTCTTCTTGTGCAAAAGCAGCATGCTATAGTTATTCTTTTGTAGTTTTCTTTCTTTTTAAAACTTGTAATATTGATTTGTCCTAGAAATTCTTCTATGTATATAGAGCCCTTTTATGCTTAAGTCACTCTCTTAGTTCTCCTCCTCCTTTTTCTTTTTTAATATGGGGATCAAATTTAATCCAGTGCTCTGTGCATGTTACTTGAGTCTCTGCCATTGAGCTATATCATAAGCCTTAAAAAATAATACTTTATATATTCTTAATAGTATAATTTTTTCAAGAGCATCCCCCATCTTTTTGGCCACTTGTTCAACAGCAGCCAGTGGTGAAGCAACTGCAGTCCACATTTACCTCCTCTTGTGTGTTTAGTGCTAGTCCATCACCTTGACTCACGATCAACTCTTTAAAAGTCTACACTTTCCTCTATGCAAGCAAAAATCACACAATGAATGGGGACTTCCAGCTTAGATTCTTTTATAAGCTTTTATACTGGTTAGTTCTCTGTCATCTTGACACAATCTAGGGTAACCTGAGAAAACAGAACAGAGGAAGTGCCTCCTTCAGACTTCTGTGGGTCATGTCTGTGGGGCACATTCTTTTTTTTATTAATAATTTATTTTTTATTTCTTCAAGTTACATCTCAATCAAATTCCCCTCCCTACTCCCCCCTCCAGTCCCACCCTCCCACCCTCAACCCCCATTCTCTTCCCTTTTTTTTTTTAAGTTTAAGGTATAGCTTATTTCCCCCAACAGTTCCCCTTTTCAGTCCAACAAATGGTTCTTTCTCTTATAATAATAAATACAATACAAAACAACAGAGGTAATTAGGCCACAGTTATGAGGGTTATATGGCTTAGCGTACATTCCCAATGTCTAGTCCATATGTATTTGGTACCTGACTTTAACTTTCTACTATCTAACCATCTCCATGAGTTTGAAGTTCTGTTTCTAACTCAGCATTCATACTAACTTGCAGCACAATTTTAAAAGCATCATTCTAGATATATAACACTCTCTTGACTCCTAAACAACTCAAAATTTAATTATGAGACTCTAGCTATCTATTCTTCAACCACCTCAGAGACCTGAGAGGGATAAATATATCTGATTTTATAGGAAGTACAGGGTGTGGGGCACATTCTTAAGGACTGATGTGGGAGGACCCAGACCACTGTGGGTAGTGCCGCCTCTAGGCAGGTGGTCCTGGGTTGATATAAGAAAGCATGTTGAGCAAGTCATGGAAGCAAGCCACAGAGGGCAAGCTAGTAAGCAAATTTTCTTGATAGTTCCTGCTTGTGGGGAAGAATCTTGGTTAATGACTGACATGGGATGGTGCGGCCTATTGTGGGTGGTGCTACCCCTGGGCCGTGGTCTTGGATACATAAGGAAGCAAGCTGAGCAAGCCAGAGGAAGCAAGCCAGCTCTGGGCTATCCTCCACGGTTTCTGCCTTGACTTCTCTCAGTGATGGATATTGATCCAGACGTGTAAGCTAAACAAACCCTTTTCTCCCTGAGTTAGTTTTGGTCAGTGTTTTATCACAGCAACAGAAGGTAGCCAGGACAGGTGTCCGTCATAGTTTCAGTTCAGAGTCATTTACTTGAGCTTCTTCCCCTTGCTACCCACGCTCTGGAATCTCTTCTTTGCTTGGCCACTCTCACAACCGACCTGTCATCAACACTCTGGTTGTTTCCTCAGCTCCGACTATCACCCTTTCATGCCAAGGAGCTACTCTCTGCTCCTTAGTCAGACAGTCTTCCTTCCCATCAGGCCTGCTCGCTGAGCACACCCGACAGCTTTTTCTCCCCTCTGTTGCTCTGGAGGACTCAGCCAGGCTTCCCAACATCCCCATGTGACACACGAGAGAGCTCCTGGCCCCATTTGTAAATGCTGACAATGTTTAATCTAAGAGTCAAGGTAGTGAGATCATTTTAAATATTACACACTCAGATATAGTACAAAGGGAGATAACTATCTTGTGAATTTTAAGAAGACTGGAGACCTTAACATTTTGCTAAAAAATAATACTTGAAAGATATTCCATCTAATTTATGTGGTTGGCAGTGGACATTATGTGAGTAGAGCTGAATATTGGTATTGGTAGAACTGAATAAAATTTTCATTATCAGTTAAGACAGACTGTGATTTTTAGGGTGGGAAATAACTCATTGTGTAAAATGCTTGCTGTGCAAGTATAAGGACCTGAATTTGGATCCCTAGATATGGTAGCATGCATCTGTAATCCCAGTGCTCCTGTGGAGAGATGGGAGGAGACAGGACAATCCCCTGAAATTAACTTGGTTGCATAGGAGAGGACAACAACAGGAGACCTTGTCTCGAACAAGGTGGAGAGCCAGGATCAGCACCTGAGTATGACTTCTGACCCTGACTTCTGACTCCATGGCATCTTCTACACATACACACACATGCACACACATACATGCACACATGCAGACACACATGTTTAAACAAAAGATAGACTGATTTCAATTTCTATATTTAAAGACTGTTTTGTTGGTAAGGTGATTATTTCACATACACTAATTTTATTAATGCATTTGTACACATGTAACGCAACACACACACACAACATATGAGTGCAAGTTAGTTTATCATCTCTTTGTGTATATGGTAACTACTGACTGAATTCCTGTAAGCTAGGCCCTGGAAGCTGCAGGATACACTATTTTTGTCTCCTTCCCTGAGAGCATCATGGTTCAATGGAGGAAGCATGCTAGTGAACAGAAAATGACTACAGAACAGGGCTGTCCTCACTGGCTGATCAGCTAATCTGTGAGTGTCCTTAAAGGGTCACCTTGCAGTGAGGCTGCCTATAATCTTGTATACATTTAGGTGGCTGCTTAGTGGAGCACTTATTCAGGGACATCAAATCTGACACTATTGGGGTGCTCAGATGCCTGGTACCATAAAGCTCTGGATAGAGCAACCCATCTGATTAAATACTTCTCACAGATGACCTGCCAAGAACTTGGTGGTTTGCAGCAACACCTGTCTAACACTTAGTGACATCCATTTGCTACCAATGACTATTTCTTATTCACTGAAAGAAAATGGGATTCTAAAAGTCTTCTCTGGTCAGAAAAGACTGAGGGGAAGACTGGTAAGTATCTCAGTTTTGAGGAAATACAGTTTCTTCTAGAAAGTGGCCCAGTTTTCTAGCAAAATATACACGGGCCACAAACTTCCAATTCAGGAGGCCGGAGGCTGCTTTTGTGCATCTGTTATGTATATCTGGATCCCAAAGAAAGAACTTCTGTACCTGGAGGTGAAGGTTTAACTATTTCTGGGAAGCATCGGACAGTAATTGTATCAGCGAGCCACATGTCCCTCTTATGTTCCTGTCTGCTGTGCTATGAAAAGCAGCCATAAGGGTAAGTTTAAAAGGGGTTCCAGTGGGACCTCAGAAAGACGGGCAGTGAGTAGGATGTGGCTTGTAAGCTGTGTTCAGTGACCTCTATCTTAGAGGAAGGAGATGTGAAATGGAAATTTCTCAAGGTTCTGTCAAAGTTTTCTGCCACATTTGAGTCCTCATTGTCATGGCCTCTGCTCCCAGCACCAAAGCCCAGGCAACTGTCTTGCTTCACACTGTGTGTACAAAGGTCCCTCGTGTCCTCAGACATTCACTCAATGGCTGTCCATGCCCTACCTGAGATAGAATTTGATACGTTCCCCTCCTACTTACCATCAGTCAATGTCACTGGGGAGCCACTGTATTGGGAGAAAGCATAGCCTTACTTTGGCCTTTGAGACTCTGCCTTAACTAGTTTAAGTCCTTTCCCCACTCCACCTTGACTGTCCTCCAGCCACACTGATCTCTCACTTTCTGTCATGTTCTTTACTGTGATGGGTGTTTGCTGTTTTCCTCCCTTGGTCTGATGAATTCCTTCCCAGCCCCTAGATTACAGTTCAGACATTACATTTTCTGAGAAGGTATTTGTGATATTCTCTCTCAAATTCAGCAGAATCCATTTCTACTTCTCACAAAGCAACTGAGCCCTCAGCCGTGCGAGGCCCTGCGGCTCACGGCTGCACCCTGAGAGGCCCTGCGGCTCAC